>JAWRVZ010000081.1:2517500-2547500 GCA_037043235.1 Rhodeus uyekii
TGCTGAGAGCGAAACGCTGGAACTCAGAGGCGCGTAACCATTACTGCCGAAGCGCGTGCGCGTGCTGTCGCCGTTGCTCCGTTTGTAAAGTTGGGATGTGTGGGAAGCGCTTCAGAACTGCACATGTTTGCGCTGTTTATCCGGGAATGCGCGAGAGCGCGCTCCCGATCCCAGATCCAGCACTTCTGGAGCAGACGCCATTCGCATTCACGTGTTCTTGACTTTAAAGTGTTATTAACGCAGAACGAGCTCTATCCCATAATGTACTCGCGCTCAAGTCCTCCTGAGTGTTTATGAGTCGCTTCTGTCAGCCGAGCATTCATAATGTCTTTATAATGGAGTGAATGGAGACTGAGATTCCGAATCCCTAAACAGTGACACTAAAAGTCACTGAGCCGGGATATTATTAATGTTACTCTGATTATGTTACTCATAAACGCTTAGATTGACTTGAGGGCGAGTAAATTATGGGATAGTGTTCATTCCAGCGTTATAATGGGAGTGAAAGGAGATCATACGTCATCACGACTCCAGGTTTAATAAAGGCGTTTTGAGGCAAAGACAGACATTCATATTTATAACTTCATAAACTATAATCGCTGGCTCCCGGTACCGGCCGTACGGGAGTGGCATTCGGGCGGATGAGTGACCTCTGACCTATAACCCCACGTAGGAGCCCAGGTGAGAGTCAATGCTAACAAACTCAAGCTCCTCCCACATTTCCCTTTAAACATTATTTTATTCTTCAAATTCATGACTGGTGTTTTGCTCTTCATCAATGCGTCATGCGTGGGGTCAGAGGTCACTAATCCAGTCATTATAGTTTATGAAGTGATAAGTATGGATGTTTTTCATAGCTTTGATCTCCTTTCACTCCCATCATAAAGCTGGGAAGAGCCGGGATATCTGAACTATACCATAGTTCGTCTTTTGGTAAATAACTCTGTGATTTTCATACTCAGGTTCTGGACCAGGATGGAAACGCCGTTGGATGTTTTATCGAGAGCGGCATCTTTAGTTCATCAGGACGATGAGAAACGTGAGTTTCCCCAGTGTTCGTTTCTGCTGATGTGCGTCGCCAAGTGTTTTATTTCGGTCTTTTGGCAAAACCATTTAACTGAATGAAATGCATGTTGTTTGTGTCTGCATTGAGTCCTTGATCATGTACATGAGAAATGCCATCCCATAATGCCCTGCTGCACGCGCTGATATATGAGAGCGCTGTGAAAGAAAGAGCCGTGCCGCTTCCGGTCGGCCGTCAGGAACTCACTGCTGCTGTTTTCCCTCAGAAATTCCTTCCCAGATTAAGCTGATGGAGTCCCGCTCCGTGTGCGGCGCTTGCAGAGTCATTGCACAACATCTGCGTGTTTCGGTTGGGCTCAGGGTTTGTGTAGAAGTACGAATGGTGGAAATAACCCACACGAGGAAGATGTGCAGGTTTATAATAGCGCTGGGAGAGCAGGAATGATGTTGAAGCCAGAGGTTTCCTGCCGCTGAGAATGAAGCGGAGCGGGAAGGGAAAGTGGGTCACGGGTTCTCGCTCGGGTCGCTCCAGACGTGCATCTGGAGAAGCTCGGGATCGCCGTTGTTCCCCTGCTGGGCTTTTGTTTGCCGGATGTCATGTTGTCGTGCTTTTGTTCGCTCACAATGCGTGTGACCCGTTTCACCGCAGCTCGTTTGCATTGGTTGCAAGCTTTGAACGGCTCTCTCTGGCTGAAGCGCTGCAGTTTGGGCTTGCTGAGCCTGGCACTGCCAACACTCACGCCAGTCTGGAGATGGGAATGAAGGAGTGGTGAATCATGGCGTTCAGAACCCCATCAGACAAGCGGATGAAAAGGCGAAGAGCCCATCAGACCGACTGTGATCTTACATTCACATTTACATTTATTCATTTATCAGCTGCTTTTATCATCGCATTCAAGAAACGCATTGACATTCTAATCAGTTCTTGCCTTCCCTGGGGATCGAACCCATGACCTTGATGTTGCAAGTGCTGCTCTATACTGTTAGACACACCGGAAGGCTTCAAAATTCCCCAAGATTTTATTCAAATAAATGTTCTTTTGAACTTTCTGTTCATCAAACAATTCTGAGACTCCACAGAAATATGAACTGTTTAGCACTGATAATAATTATGTTTGTTGATCATCATATTTTAATGATTTATGAAGATCATGTGACATTGAAGACTAAATTCTGGATCATCTAATAAATTCAGCTTTAATCACAGGAATAAATGACACTTTACTATATTTTCACATAGAAAACAGCTGTTTTACACTGATATAATATTACACTGTTTTACTGTATTTATCATCTAATAAATTCAGCTTTAATCACAGGAATAAATGACACTTTACTATATATTCACATAGAAAACAGCTGTTTTACACTGATATAATATTACACTGTTTTACTGTATTAATCATCTAATAAATTCAGCTTTAATCACAGGAATAAATGACACTTTACTATATATTCACATAGAAAACAGCTGTTTTACACTGATATAATATTACACTGTTTTACTGTATTAATCATCTAATAAATTCAGCTTTAATCACAGGAATAAATGACACTTTACTATATATTCACATAGAAAACAGCTGTTTTACACTGATATAATATTACACTGTTTTACTGTATTAATCATCTAATAAATTCAGCTTTAATCACAGGAATAAATTACACTTTACTATATATTCACATAGAAAACAGCTGTTTTACACTGATATAATATTACACTGTTTTACTGTATTTATCATCTAATAAATTCAGCTTTAATCACAGGAATAAATGACACTTTACTATATATTCACAGAAAACAGCTGTTTTACACTGATATAATTATTTTTCTATAACTGTTTTACACTGTTTTTCAGTTTTGAATGGTTGTGTACAGGATATCTTTATTTTTTAAAACTTCAAACATATTGAATGTTAACCATTTAGTTGATAGTTTTGAATTGTGGGTTTTATTAGAAAATAAATCATGTCATGATATTGTTATTTGTAATGACAAAATTAATAAGAAATGTGTAACTATCGGGGTGTGTGATGCAGGAGAACCACGACGACGAGAACAGGATCAGAATGAAAACTCATTTAATGACAAACAAACTCAAAGACTTTAAATATAAACCAAAAGAAGCACACATGTGCAAATAACTGAACTTTATCAAAACTCTGGGAACTCAGGAGACAGACAGACAGACACGGTTAACATTACTTCTTTAACTACTGACAAACACCAGGGAAATGCACAAGTGATTTATACACAAGGGGAATCAACAACACCTGGGAGACTAACGAGCAAGTGATTACAAGTCAGGTGCAGGGAGTGATGGACAGGAAGTGAAACAAAGACCAGACTGACAGGAAGTGACAAAGAAGACCCAGACAGCCAGGAACAGTGTTACAATATGAAGCGAAATCTGCACACTTTTTGAAAAATAACTTTCACAGCAATTTCCAAATGAAATATTTTTGCTCAAATTTAATGAATCTATATTGTTTGTGTTTTAATGGTCCTGAACTTTACTAGTATGGAAATTAACAACTTTGTCAGTAAAATAATTGTATCATTCATATAATGGCTTTCCTCTGTGTAGTTTTTCTTTTGCTTTGATTGTGTTAAGATGAATTTACTCCACAAAGACAAACAGCCAGAAACAGGATTGTTGGGTTGAATGGGATCAGTGTGTTTCTGCTGGTCAGGCTTTCCTCTGACTGAACATGTTCAATCCGTGTGTGAACACAAGTTGTTTAACTCTGCAGCCAGCTTGTGTGTGTGTGTGTACACAGCGTGGATGGGGTGTTAGACGCTCTCCTCTCTCTTGCAAGTGCTGGTGAGGATCAGTTGTGTGTCTGCGGCTCACGGGTTTGTGTTGTGGATCAGTTGCACGTCCGGGCGTCCCAACACCCTAGTAACTGCATGGCAACATCTTGGCATCCACTCACAACACCCTAGCAACCGCATAGCAACACCCTGGCATCCACTCACAACACCCTAGCAACCGCATAGTAACACCCTGGCATCCACTCACAACACCCTAGCAACCGCATAACAACACTCTGGCATCCACTCACAACACCCTAGCAACCGCATAGCAACACCCTGGCATCCACTCACAACACCATAGCAACTGCCTAGCAACACCCTGGCATCCACTCACAATACCATAGCAACTGCATAGCAACACCCTGGCATCCACTCACAACACCTTAGCAACCGCATAGCAACTACATAGCAACACCATGGAAACTACTCACAACACCCTAGCAACTGCATAGTAACACCCTGGCATCCACTCACAACACCATAGCAACTGCATAGTAACACCCTGGTATCCACTCCCAACACCCTAGCAACTGCATTGTAACACCCTAGCAACCGCATAGCAACACTCTAGCAACTTCATAGCAACACACTGGAAACCACTCACAACACCCTAGCAACTGCATAGTAACACCCTGGCATCACAACACCATAGCAACTGCATAGTAACACCCTGGCATCCACTCCAAACACCTTAGCAACTGCATAGTAACACCCTAGCAACCGCATAGCAACACCCTAGCAACTTCATAGCAACACCCTGGCATCCACTCACAACACCGTAGCAACCGCATAGTAACACCCTGGCATCCACTCACAACACCCTAGCAACCGCATAACAACACTCTGGCATCCACTCACAACACCCTAGCAACCGCATAGCAACACCCTGGCATCCACTCACAACACCCTAGCAACTGCCTAGCAACACCCTGGCATCCACTCACAATACCATAGCAACTGCATAGCAACACCCTGGCATCCACTCACAACACCTTAGCAACCGCATAGCAACTACATAGCAACACCATGGAAACTACTCACAACACCCTAGCAACTGCATAGTAACACCCTGGCATCCACTCACAACACCATAGCAACTGCATAGTAACACCCTGGTATCCACTCCCAACACCCTAGCAACTGCATTGTAACACCCTAGCAACCGCATAGCAACACCCTAGCAACTTCATAGCAACACACTGGAAACCACTCACAACACCCTAGCAACTGCATAGTACCACCCTGGCATCACAACACCATAGCAACTGCATAGTAACACCCTGGCATCCACTCCAAACACCTTAGCAACTGCATAGTAACACCCTAGCAACCGCATAGCAACACCCTAGCAACTTCATAGCAACACCCTGGAAACCATTCACAACACCCTAGCAACTGTATAGTAACACCCTGGCATCACAACACCCTAGCAACTGCATAGCAACACCCTGGCATCCACTCACAACACTCTATCAACCGCATAGCAACACCCTAGCAACTACATAACACACTGGAAACCATTCACAGCACCCTAGCAACTGCATAGTAACACCCTGGCAACTACATAGTAACACACTGGAAACCACTCACAACACCCTAACAACTACATAGTAACACCCTGGCATCACAACACCCTAGCAACTGCATAGCAACACCCTGGCATCCACTCACAACACCCTATCAACCGCATAGCAACACCCTAGCAACTACATAACACACTGGAAACCTTTCATATCACCCTAGCAACTGCATAGTAACACCCTGGCAACTACATAGTAACACACTGGAAACCACTCACAACACCCTAGCAACTACATAGTAACACCCTGGAAACCACTCACAACACCCTAGCAACTACATAGTAACACCCTGGAAACCATTCACAACACCCTTGCAACTACATAGTAACACCCTGGAAGCCACTCACAACACCCTAGCAACTACATAGTAACACCCTGGAAACCACTCACAACACCCTAGCAACACTAAGATGTAAGAATGAAAAATAGGTTTAAGAAAATAAGATGTGGAGTCTGGCTTGTTGCTGATCTTGATGGATTTGGTGTGTGTGTGTGAGAGTGTGTGCACATATTTGTGTGTGTGTTGTGACTGAACTCACAGAATGCTCTGCTTTGTCTATCTCTTTCAGCCGGAGAACAAAACAGCTCTTCATTCATGTTGTGTGTGTGATTTATTAATGGCTTCTGACTGTCGGAGAACATGCTTATGGAGAAGAGCTTTAAGAAGGCATTGCATCCTTATTAAGAGGTTTAAATCGATTCAAACGGGTGAAGCGTTTTCACTGGTTTCCTGTGAGTAAATGTCCCGTCCAGCCCTCGACTTCAGCAGACACACCTGTCAGCTGTTCTCTCAAGCTTCATTGAAGGATGGACATGCGTGTCGTTCTCCTCACTCACTCGTTCTCTTCTATGAGGAATAATCACTCGTCCATCCCATGTTCTGAAAGCTCTTGCACACGGAAACACTGTTAATGGATCACCAGTTAGTCACGCATGAACGTCTCCAGCAGGATCTCTAAACTCTCAGCGGACGTCAGCTCGCGGGTTTGAGAGCTGTGATCGTGAAGAGTTGTCTTTATTAAAGTCATTATTTTTGTTGTTATTAAAACCCAAACAAACAAAAATAATTTCCTTTGAGTTGAAGTGGGATTGTTCTTCTCTTCCTCTTCTTAAATTGTTCTGAAGGGATTGATGTCATGAGTCCATGATTGCACCGCTCAAGAGTTTGTGTTTATGGTAAAGTCATGGAAATATGAGCAAAAACTGACATTCTTCAAAACTAGAGCTTTATTTCCGAACATGCTGAAACTCAAACTCAGTCCAGGTGTGTTTATATTACTGATTAATTTGTGAATGCATCAGCTTGTGAAGTTGTGGGGTTAATCATGGACTAGACGGATGTGTGTTGAGTGAAAGTGCGTATGATGGTTGCTGACACAGAAATGGGTGCGAATGCTTGCTTAATTCTTCATGTGTGGGAAACAGTTGTGCTGTAAAAGCCTTGTGTTTATAGAGAACAAATGACTCGTGTTTCCCCGTCATGCTGAAATTGTTCGTACCATAAAACCACCGTATTCATGGAAAGTGTTTTAAAGTCACAGACTCGCGTGCTCTTTATGGGATATCAGTGTTGATTCTGAATGATTAATGGCTGCTCATCATGATTGTGTTATAATGTTGAATGAGAATAACAGCATGTTCTCTGATGATGAGGGCGGGGTAACAACCTGTCAATCACATGATCCACCAATAGCAAACCACCACCATCCAATCACAATCAAGCCCCGCCCACCTTTGCTCTTGTTGAAGCGATTCCCTTCATATACAGAACAATAGAGGAGAAAAGACGAGTGCAGCTTCCCTTTCATGACGACTTTCATCCCTCCTAATTCCCTGTGAGGCAGATGAGGAATGGCTGGGCCGGGAGAGCAGCGGAGGTCAGCAGAGGTCAGAGGGGTCGCGCCGCAGCTGTCTCACTGTATCTTACTGACCAGGAGCTGCACAGCACATGAAGCACAGGAATGCAGGGTGTGTGTGTGTGAGAGAGAATGTGTGTGTGTGTGTGTGTGTGAGAGAGAGAGAGAGAGAGAGAGAGAGAGAGAGAGAGAGAGAGAGAGAGAATGTGTGTGTGTGGGTGTGTGATTGTGTGCAGAAAGTTTGCAGGGATTTTACATTCCCGATCCCCTGTATTAAATGCTGCATGAATGGGAATCAGAGGCAGTTCAACACACACTCACACTCACACTCACACTCACACACACACATTCACACTCACTCAATATTCAGATGGTTTCACACACTGTAAATGTTATATTTGATGTCTGTTTGGAAAGCCTTTAGTTTTAGCCTTGAGTCTCTCCGTTCTTCCCCAGGTTTCTGACCGTTTTTATACACAATAATGCTCTTTTAGGAATAAGTGCCATGACCTTGAATGACTTTGCCATAAACCTGAGATTAATCTTGTGGAAAATGTCAGAGAATGTGTCGATCTGAGGTGTTCGTTAAAGTGCTTTAACTCGGAAACATTCCTGCATGCTAATAGGGATTAGAAGTTAAAGGAGAGAGAGGCGAGTGTGTGGAGAATACAGAGGTTCTCCATGTTCTCCAGTGGAATAAATCATGATGAGCTTGGGATAGCAGATCATAGCAGAGCATGATTAATATCTGATGACAGGAATGCAGATCAATGCGCTTTGGGATTCATGACGTAAACGCCAGCCTTTATCATGTTTATCATCTTCTCATCACAATCTCATTATCATATTATCTTCTCTTCACAATCTCATTATCATATTATCTTCTCATTATCATCTCATTATCTTCTCATCACAATCTCATTATCTTCTCATCACAATCTCATTATCTTATCTTCTCATTATCATCTTCTCATTACAATCACATTATCATATCTTCTCATCACTATCTCATTATCTTCTCATCACTATCTCATTATCTTCTCATCACAATCTCATTATCTTATCTTCTCATCACAATCTCATTATCTTATCTTCTCATCACAATCTCATTATCTTATCTTCTCATCACAATCTCATTATCTTATCTTCTCATTATCATCTTCTCATTACAATCACATTATCATATCTTCTCATCACAATCTCATTATCTTATTATCTTCTCATCACAATCTCATTGTCATTTTATCATCTCATTATCATCTTCTCATCACAATCTCATTATCATCTCATCAATCTCATTATCATATTATCATCTCATTATCTTCATCACAATCTCATTATCATATTATCATCTCATTATCTTCATCACAATCTCATTATCATATTATCATCTCATTATCTTCATCACAATCTCATTATCATATTATCTTCTCATCTTCTCATTATCATCTCATTATCATATTATCTTCTCATTATTATCTCATTATCATATCTTCTCATTATCATCTCCTCATCACAATCTCATTATCATATTATCATCTCATTATCTTTATCATCATCTCATCACAATCTCATTATCATATTATCTCATCTTCTCATCACAATCTCATTATCATATCATCATCTCATTATCATCTCGTCACATTATCTTCTCATCACAATCTCATTATCATCTTATCATCTCCTTATCTCATTATCTTCTCATCACAATCTCATTATCATCTTATCATCTCCTTATCTCATTATCTTCTCATCACAATCTCATTATCATCTCATCTCATTATCTTCTCATCACAATAATAATAATAATAATATGTTACATTTAAATAGCACTTTTCCAGAGCTCAAAGCGCTTTACATAGAAGGGGGGAATCTCCTCAACTGCCACTAGAGCAGGGGTCTCAAACTGAAATTACCCGGGGGCCGCAGGAGGCAGAGTTTGGGTGAGGCAGGGCCGCATCAAGAATTCCACAAAAAATTTTTTTTCTCAAACGTCATTATTGACAGTTCTTTAACTTCAATGGGTTCTTCTGACCATGAACTGTCCTGAACATAAACAGAGTATTGAAGAACATGAACGGTTCTTCTGAATATGACTTGTCTTGAAGGCCAGTCTTACTACTTCTTGCTGCCAGAGACCTGCAGATCTTCCTCTCACACAGCTGAGCCACATTTGGCTTGAGAGAGGAAACAGTTCTAGCTCTCAGTATAGCTTGAAGATGATTGTCAGTAAGTAGACCTGTACTTGGACTTACTGAAGTTCAAGGTTGAGGAAAAAGTTACTAATTTTTTCGAGATACTAAGTCATTATTATGAAAACTGTCATTATTTTGAGATAAATCAATATTATAAGAAACGTTCTCATTATTTCGAGATAAGTCATTATTATGAAACTTTCTCATTTTGTCCAGATACTAAGTCATTGTTGTGAGAAACTGTCTCATTATTTCGAGATACTAAGTCATTATTGTGAGAAACTTTCTCATTTTTTCAAGATACAAAGTCATTATTATGAGAAACCCTCTCATTATTATGACTTATATAATCATTTTTTAACTGTGGCGGAAACGGGCTTCCATACTTTCCTGATGACATGAACATCGTAACATTTTATATGGTAGAAAATACTGAGACTGCTACCGGGCTGATAATTATCAGCTGGGACTGTGGGAAAGCATTAATAAATGTACTATACAAACAATGGGATGCAGCCACGGAGGAGTTATTTACTGGATTTTATTTTCTATATTATAACACCGATGTCCCGCAAATCAGCCCATTTCAAATGATGGAAAAACAAAATACAATCCGCATGACGCTAAATCCAACGCCGATAACAGTAACATTCACTTCGTCCAGCTCAAAGTAGAACATGCTCAATTTCAAAGAAATCATATTAAGAAGTAATAATTCTATGACGGCTTTGACAAATGTGATATTACACGGGCAGTTAAGTTTCTCTGTCTGCCTCAAGCCTGGCTGATGCCCCGCCCCCGGGAGTCATTTACTCCACTGTGATTGGCCCTCGGGAGTTATGTACTCCACTGTGATTGGTTGGCTTGTACAGCTCCAGCTCGCACGAAAAAGGAACCTTTCGCACACACACACAACGCGGTAAAGCGCTATTCATACAAAACTCGCGGGCCACACAATATCGTTTCGCGGGCCGCATGTTTTAGACCCCTGCACTAGAGTGTAGCATCCACCTGGATGATGCAATGGCAGCCATATTGCGCCAGAACGCTCACCACACACCAGCTTATTGGTGGAGAGGAGACAGAGTGATGAATTAGGAGGATATGGGGGGATTAGGAGGCCGTGATGCCGGGGTTAAACCCTACTCTTGTGAAGGACATCCTGGGATTTTAATGACCACAGAGAGTTAGGACCTCGGTTTAGCATCTCATCCGAAAGACGGAATCTCATTATCATATTATCATCTCATTATCTTCAACACGCTTTCAGGGGGACGAGCAAAGGGACGAGCACAGCGCAGCGCGGAGAGGGAGAGACTGCTCTTTCTTTTTCTTCTGATCTTGACTTGTTTGTTTTCTTATTGTGTGAATTTCACGCACAAGCACTGTGTACCGAGCCTGAACAGTTATAATAATTGACATCATGCGAGCAACATTCGAAATTCGAATCGTGAACTTGCACAAAAAAATTCATTATGGGTGCGGGATATCTGAGGGTGCGGATTATACCAACAAATCCCCAAAACCCGCGGGATATATGAGGGTGCGAATTATCTGCGTCTGCGGATTATATGCGGGAAAATACGGTACATATTGACTTGCGTTAATTGGCCGGCTCTGAAGCTCAGTCACAGCAGGGATCTGCAGATATTAGCCAGAGGTGTTGAGGATGAGAGGAACAGCACTGGCACCTGAGATCGCTCCGGTCACGTGTGTGTGACCAGCAGTATCATGTTTATCTGGTGTAGTGTTCTGCACAGCTGATCAACATCCGGATCTGCTTTCTTTTCCAAAACAATCAGAACAATACAGCGTTCCCTAGAAACGTGTTCCTCCGCCTGCGCTAGCTGATGTCGCTCAGGCCTAGCGTTCATTAACACGGAGAAAACGTTTTTTACATGCAATTAGTCCCCGTGTTGAGTGAGTGTCAGAGCTTCAAAAACATCATAAAAATGGGTGCAGTGTCAGTTCGGTGTGTCAGTTCGGTGGAGTGTTGAGTTTGTGCAGAGTCGGTTCAATTAGTCAGATGGGTGCAGAGTTAGTTCAGTGAGTCAGTTCGGTGCAGAGTTGAGTGTTGAGTTAATGCGGAGTCAGTTCAGTGAGTCAGATCGGTGCAGAGTTAGTTCAGTGAGTCGGTTCAGTGCAGAGTCAGTTCAGTAACAATATCTGTTGCAAATGTGAATGTCAAGCTTGTAGCAACTAATTGCATAATTTCTGTGGGTTTCTCACTATTATGTGAGGATGAGTGACTGATAACAGTTTTATAATTTTAGAGTGAACTTTAAGTAATGCCACTGTTTGTATAATGTTGATCTGTAATTACAGCCTTCGACTGACTATCCCTTAGATTTGACCTGGTTTTTAACGGATCAATGGCATGAGAATGGCTCACTACTCAAATATGACACAATCTGGAGGGTGATGATGTGTTTGGACTGGTTTGATCAGAACGGCGGTGAAACGCCCTGATTTACCCGTTCATTCCCGCGCATGATTGCTCTTTATGAAGTTCAGATCGGAACAACCATTTTTGATTGTTTCCTGATGCTCACGGGAGAAATCACACATCAGGCTTGTGAAAGAATTAATCATCCTAGCTTCGTTACTCAAGAGGGTTTCAACACAGCGTCCGTTCGAACCGCATTACCTTCAGCTCGATGAACAGCAGCGTTCAGATCAAGCGCCTCATTTATGGGGTAGTTGCATATGATCTCCACTAGAGGCAGCTTGGTTTTACAGCGGGGGTTACCGGGGGCAACGAGTGATTCACCAGTATTAAGCTGGGAGCAGCACGAGTTATGAGTGTTCAATAATAATAAATATGAGCTTCTGAGGCTATCCAATACACAACACGGAAGAAACACTATATTGTGTTTGCGTTATCTACATTATCCCTCATCCTCCTCCTCCGCACATGTCGTCATTAGCTGCTACTGTATCGTGTGTCTCGAAAGCAAGAACTCATAATTAAAACCACATTTTATTTTATATCACAGGAATCCTTATATACTATAATTGTGTGTGTCTCCATAGCAATTAAAACATGTTTTTCCATTTTATTTTAGCACTAATAAGGGAGTTTTTTAGACGGCCGGAACGGATAATTTTCCACCCTGTTATTTCTTATGATTTGAGATACGAGCAACTCGAGTTATGAGCTCGTCCTGGAATGGATTATGCTTGTATCTCAAGGCATTACTGTATATTTATTATCAGAAGCATCATGCCGACGGGCCAAGAGCACGAGTCCAAGCGTTGTACATATTCAGAAACATTTTACATTGTAAATATAAATAAAAATAATAGAAAGGTCTCATGCCAAAATCTCATCGTGTCTGCAGTGATGCATTTTAAAATAACAATAGGGTCAAACTTTGCAAACGGTTTTGTTCATATATTTTTTGAAGAAAGACAAACATTTATAGAGAAAAATAGTTAATCATGAAAAAAAAGTATGAAATGCCATGGATGAATATTTACTGAGTAATCCACTATATTGTAGTGAAGGGTTTAGTGCTGAATTACAGAAGCGTAGTGGTGACTCATTATAGAGTCATTATTTCATGTTTACACACAGGTTTACTAGTACATTCAGCAACCCCTGCTTCATTAAACGCCACCGGTGACTGTTCAACAGCAGGGAAAGCACTCTTCATGCCTCCCAGCCTAAATTACATGATTATTATTTTCATAACATATACAAATCACTCTGTGAGTGTCCAGTGTTGATGCTTTACGGCTGGAGATCATCAGCCAGCAGAGGGAAGCAGAGCCATTGCAATCACACAGTATTCCGTCATTAAACACGAATAACCTGTATTAAAGCATATGCATAAAGCTTTGATCTGTGTTTGCATATTCTAGAATAATAATTACAGCAGTTAATGGTGTTTTTTGTGCTGATAGAATATTGATCAGTGCATAAAAATGATTGATTTAATAAGATTTGCATCCATAAAGAGTTGTTGTTTAGTAAACTTTGAATCTGTAGATTATGCTGTTATTTTATTCCTTTACACTAGTTTTTTTTATACTAGTTCTTACTGTCAGTTACTAGAACGATCACAATAGTAACATCTTGTCATTTTGTAATGATAGTGAGTATATTAGTGAATCTGGCTGCAGGATTTGTAACTCCAGAGTCCCGTGATGGCAGTCACCAGCGGAGGAGCTTCTTACAGCATGTTAAAAACACTTTTCCTCCGCGACTTGTCTTTGTTTTGAACATTTCTTGTTCCTCCGTTGAAGTCTCGCGGGATTTGGCGCGAGCGCGCACGGGGCAGCGGGAGCGCGCGCGGGCTGCGTGTCAGTGCAGTCGACTTACAGCGGGCTGTGAGGAAACTGGCGCGACCCTTTGTGCTTAAACGCAGCTCTCCTCACACGATAAAACTTATTAAAGTTGCTTTAAACTCGCGCGAGAGTACTCATACTTGTTGGGAACTCCACCAGGTCGGGTTAAACTAGTTATTTTCGCAGTGTTTGAAGTTAAAGGCTGGGCCTTTACACGCGCTCCTGACGAGAGAAAAACAAGCTGGGATTTTTTTTCTGCGACTAAAAAGTCCATAAATGCTTTTTACCAAAATGGACCTGTTGAACTACCAGTACTTGGACAAGATGAACAACAACATTGGCATCCTCTGCTACGAAGGTAAGCTCGAAATGTTCGCTTTCTGACTCTTGCTTTGCGAAAATGAAGGATTTTGTCAGTGAAAATAACGGACGTGCGTGACGTCACCGAGCTTCGCTGCGCGCGCACGCGATTGCTCGCGGGAGATCGAGAGCGAGTTCATCGAGGAAAAACAATTACAGACGTGCTGCCAACTATCCAAAACTTTTATGTCTTGTCGATGCTCTAGTTATGCGTGCTGTCTCTGAGCGCTCAAACAAGCCAATGCGGGGGATATTTGCTATGTTTAAAATGGTCTAGTGAAGGGAAAGAGGTGTTTAAAACGGGCCGCTGAAGGGAAAGAGGTGTTTAAAACGGGCCGCTGAAGGGAAAGAGGTGTTTAAAACGGACCTGTGAAGGGAAAGAGGTGTTTGAAACGGGCCAATGAAGGGAAAGAGGTGTTTGAAACGGACCTGTGAAGGGAAAGAGGTGTTTAAAACGGGCCGCTGAAGGGAAAGAGGTGTTTAAAACGGGCCGCTGAAGGGAAAGAGGTGTTTAAAACGGACCTGTGAAGGGAGAGAGGTGTTTGAAACGGGCCAGTGAAGGGAAAGAGGTGTTTGAAACGGACCTGTGAAGGGAAAGAGGTGTTTGAAACGGACCTGTGAAGTGAAAGAGGTGTTTGAAACGGACCTGTGAAGGGAAAGAGGTGTTTGAAACGGACCTGTGAAGGGAAAGAGGTGTTTGAAACGGACCTGTGAAGGGAAAGAGGTGTTTGAAACGGACCGGCGGAGGGACAGAGGTGTTTGAAACGGGCCGGCGGGGGGGAAAGAGGTGTTTAAAACGGGCCGGCGGAGGGACAGAGGTGTTTGAAACGGGCCGGCGGGGGGCAAGAGGTGTTTGAAACGGGCCGGCGGGGGGCAAGAGGTGTTTGAAACGGGCCGGCGGGGGGCAAGAGGTGTTTGAAACGGGCCGGCGGGGGGCAAGAGGTGTTTGAAACGGGCCGGCGGGGGGCAAGAGGTGTTTGAAACGGGCCGGCGGGGGGCAAGAGGTGTTTGAAACGGGCCGGCGGGGGGCAAGAGGTGTTTGAAACGGGCCGGCGGGGGGCAAGAGGTGTTTGAAACGGGCCGGCGGGGGGCAAGAGGTGTTTGAAACGGGCCGGCGGGGGCCAAGAGGTGTTTGAAACGGGCCGGCGGGGGCCAAGAGGTGTTTGAAACGGGCCGGCGGGGGGCAAGAGGTGTTTGAAACGGGCCGGCGGGGGGCAAGAGGTGTTTGAAACGGGCCGGCGGAAGGAGAGAGGTGTTTGAAACGGGCCGGCGGGGGGACAGAGGTGTTTGAAACGGGCCGGCGGAGGGACAGAGGTGTTTGAAACGGGCCGGCGGAGGGACAGAGGTGTTTGAAACGGGCCGGCGGAGGGACAGAGGTGTTTGAAACGGGCCGGCGGAGGGACAGAGGTGTTTGAAACGGGCCGGCGAAGGGACAGAGGTGTTTGAAACGGGCCGGCGAAGGGACAGAGGTGTTTGAAACTGACCTGTGAAGGGACAGAGGTGTTTGAAACTGACCTGTGAAGGGAAAGAGGTGTTTGAAACGGGCCGGCGAAGGGACAGAGGTGTTTGAAACTGACCTGTGAAGGGACAGAGGTGTTTGAAACTGACCTGTGAAGGGACAGAGGTGTTTGAAACGGGCCGGCGGGGGGAAAGAGGGGTTTGAAACGGGCCGGCGGGGGGAAAGAGGGGTTTGAAACTGACCTGTGAAGGGAAAGAGGTGTTTGAAACTGACCTGTGAAGGGAAAGAGGTGTTTGAAACGGGTCTATAATATCATAAACTGATTTCTGGTCTCACTTTACTTTGGATTGCTTTGATGTTTGGATGATGGAAAGCAGTGCAACTCAAAAGCTTAATTAAATGCAAGTGTTCAGTGTTTTTGTGAAGTGAAGTGTGTCATGTTAAGCACTGATATAAACTGCATTATTCTCCTCATCTGAAGCTCACGCTACATGCGAAACACCATCTTTGGTTCATGCCCTGCGATCCCGAGCATTTGCTCCTGCCGTTTCTCCTGCTGTGTTTCTGTTTTATCCGGAGCAGATGCTTGAGGACAGCAGGTGGATCTCCGCCAGCCTCCTGTTGTGGACCGTCACATGTCAAGAGCAGAAATGTGACCCGGCTCTCTTCGACCCGTGAACCCGCCCGCACACGATACCCGACGACTCTTTCATCTGACAGGTTGCTGATTTACTCTGTTACCAACCTGGAAACACACAACACTCATGCATCCTCCTGATGAATCCCATCACATGAACAACAGCTATTCTCTGTAAAACGATGCATGTTGTTTATTGCACATGATTAAAGCTCTGTCTGCAGGTTCTGGCAGGATATGAGTGTAATTGTTCGTCTGGCTTCATTAGCGCCATTGGTTGCAGTGTGTGTTTAGCTTGTAAAGAGCAGGTCTTCCTTGCTGACTCTCCTGTGCCGCCGTGGGCCGGCTCTGACCCGTCGGATCGCCCTGCTCTCGGGCAGCCGGTCACATGACCCAGTGACAGCGGATGGAAATACACAATCACAGCCGGGTTTTGCTCAGTTGCACGGCTGGCTCTTCAGCTATTTATACTGTGTGCCAGAGAATGTCCTGAGCACATGGCTAATCTATTACAGCATCGGCCCTGCAAATAGCTGTTTCTGCACCGCTTCTCAATGAAACGCGGCGCTCTGCTGAACTTTGCTTTGCACTTTATCTGGAAGTGATTGACTGCAGCCATTCAAAGGTCACAGACCAGCTTCTTATCTTTATGTTCGTTGCTCTTCACACCACAGATGATTTTGAAGACTCTTTTACCATCAGAAGATTATAAAACTGAACATGTGGAAATTGAATGAAGGCTTGTTTTGCGTAATAGTCACTCAAAAGTGTGAAAATGTTTTCCATTTGATAGAATGAACTGATATGTGCGGGAGAAACATCCATTCTGCAGTGCATCTCCATTCTGAAACCCTCCACCCTTTCATGAAACAATCTTCTGTACATTTCCAAAGATTGAAGCAAATTACTAGTGCAGTTGCACAGGATCTGCGCTGTGAGAAATGCATGTCATGTGTTTATGGGTTAGTTCCCCCAAAGATGTCACTTGCTGCCCCTAATGCTGTTCCAGACCCGTGAGACTACCCAGCTGAGTTAAGATGTAGCAGACCCGTCGGGTCCAGCGGTGAAACACTGACTGTCATCTTTCCTGCTCAACAAAGGCTAAAAAGGGCTGGTGGCAACAGGACGATAAGAGCCTCTGCTAAAACCAAAGCTGTTCAGCAGGTGCCACACGTGAGGAGGAGATCACCGGTGGAGGAGATCACCGGTGGAGGAGATCACCGGTGGAGGAGATCACCGGTGGAGGAGATCAGGCGCTAGAGAGCCGCTTCTGCTGGACGGAGGAGATCGTCACATTTCACATACTTTCAAGCAAAGAAAGACTTTGTTCTGCAAGAATCATCAGTTTGATCTGGAGTTTGAAGGTTTGGTTTGACGCTCAAAGTCTTTTCACACCATGTTGGGCTCAAGTGTGTTTTATATGGGAGGTTGTGTTGTTTTTGCCTTCTGCACATGTGGAGGAAGGGTTTGGCTCACATCTGTGACACAATCTCATTCTGGCTGGATGTTTGAAGTCTGTAGTAGAGCTAGACTTTGATCAGTCGCGCTCATAATGAACGCCTTTCAGGAGATCAAACACTGGCTTCATCTCTTCTAACACTGATAGTCATCTTTTATGGTCCAGCCGTTCCCAGCGAAGGTGCTTGTGAACTTCTGCTTACAAACGTCTCAGAAAACACACTCACTGAAGTGTGACATTCAACAAGTTGGTTGAAAGAAGCGTCGTTCTCCTGCTTTCCTCTCTGTTCCTCCAGGTGTTGGCGTGTGAAAGCTGTGTGTTCAGGAAATCATGCGAGAGATTGGTTTCCCTGAGGAAGACAAACTTTGATTTCACTGCCGTTTGAATTGAACGGTTTTCACTAACAGAGCGAGTTGATTAACTGAAGATCCTCTGAGATCCTGCTTCATTCACACACAGCTCTGATTTCCTAAAACTGCTGGAGAGCGAACATGCCGGGGAATCCCATAGACCGGAATCAGGATCTAGTGCCTTTCCTGGGATTTACTGTGAGTTCATTAGATGTTGGGAGGAGGAAGTGTGTATGCAGAAATACAGCAGTTATTTACGAGAGGACGGCACTAAAATAAGTTTGCAATGCTTCAATATTTAGATGTCTTAATGTCACTCTGGCTTCTTCAGGATGAATCTCTCTCTGTGCTCCTCGGATACAAGCGTCTGCTAAAGGAATAAATGTAAACGTGTGATTCCTGACGATTGTCAAACTCAGAAACACTCGTGCTTGTGTTTGAGAGATTGCAGTCTTTGCTCTGTAAGAAGTTCAACAAACCTTTCTGATCTTTTTCCAAACTCTGAATATCCTGTTTTAAGATTGAAACTGGAATGAACACGACCGCTCTCAATATTCTCCTGCATTAAATTCATCAAAAGTGACTGTAATGCTACAAGAGATTTGTATTTCAAAGAAATGCTGTCCTTTTGAACTTTATATTCATCAGAACCCTTAGAAATGAAGTGAATGATGGTCACAGAAATCTGTACTGTTCTAATAATCATAAATATTTGTTGATCTAATCCTCATATTAGAATTATTTATGAAGATCATATGACACTGAAGACTGGAGTAATAATGCTGAAAATACAACTTTAATCACAGGAATAAATGACACTTTACTATATATTCACATAGAAAACAGCTGCTTTACACAATATTACACTGTTTTACTGTATTTATCATCTAATAAATTCAGCTTTAATCACAGGAATAAATGACACTTTACTATATATTCACATAGAAAACAGCTGTTTTACACTGATATAATATTACACTGTTTTACTGTATTTATCATCTAATAAATTCAGCTTTAATCACAGGAATAAATGACACTTTACTATATATTCACATAGAAAACAGCTGTTTTACACTGATATAATATTACACTGTTTTACTGTATTTATCATCTAATAAATTCAGCTTTAATCACAGGAATAAATGATACTTTACTATATATTCACATAGAAAACCGCTGTTTTACACTGATATAATATTACACTGTTTTACTGTATTTATCATCTAATAAATTCAGCTTTAATCACAGGAATAAATGACACTTTACTATATATTCACATAGAAAACAGCTGTTTTACACTGATATAATATTACACTGTTTTACTGTATTTATCCTCTAATAAATTCAGCTTTAATCACATGAATAAATGACACTTTACTATATATTCACATAGAAAACCGCTGTTTTACACTGATATATTACACTGTTTTACTGTATTTATCATCTAATAAATTCAGCTTTAATCACAGGAATAAATGACACTTTACTATATATTCACATAGAAAACAGCTGTTTTACACTGATATAATATTACACTGTTTTACTGTATTTATCCTCTAATAAATTCAGCTTTAATCACATGAATAAATGACACTTTACTATATATTCACATAGAAAACCGCTGTTTTACACTGATATAATACACTGTTTTACTGTATTTATCATCTAATAAATTCAGCTTTAATCACAGGAATAAATGATACTTTACTATATATTCACATAGAAAACCGCTGTTTTACACTGATATAATACACTGTTTTACTGTATTTATCATCTAATAAATTCAGCTTTAATCACAGGAATAAATGACACTTTACTATATATTCACATAGAAAACAGCTGTTTTACACTGATATAATATTACACTGTTTTACTGTATTTATCCTCTAATAAATTCAGCTTTAATCACAGGAATAAATGACACTTTACTATGTATTCATATATATATATATATATATACATTTTTTCTCAGGTCTGATGTTGAAAAAGGCGTTTACAGTGCAGAATAACTGCACACAGATCAGCACATGATGGTTGATAACTAACTCAAGCACAATGTTGGACAAAAGCAGACTGTAATTCAGTGTTTCCCAACCCTATTGCATCAGATCAGAGAGAGTGTGTGTGTGTGAGACAGAGTATGAGTGTGTGTGTGTGTGTGTGTGTGCAAGACAGAGTACGAGTAAGGGCCCGTCCACACGGAGACGCGGATCACTGCATACGCATACATTTGTTATCGGATTGGCGTTTCGTCCACACGGATCCGGCGATTTGGGAGACTGAATCCGCTCTCTTTTGATACCATTTTTTTTCCGGTCGGACGTGACCAAAGGTAAATATCCATCTGCAACACTGAACAGCAACAACAATGCGCATGCTCAAAGTCGTCTTCTCTGTGTATAGTGTATATCTGTGGCAGAATTACAGCGCCCCATACTGGTCTGGCATATAAACTACACCGTTATCAGTCGGTTTTAGTCGTCTCGTGTGGACGCTGATATTTCTATCGCCGACGCCGTGTTTATGATCGGATCGAGAATGCACTGGCATTGTGTGGACGTGGCCTTAGAGAGTGTGTGTGTGAGAGACATAGAGTAGTGTGTGTGTGAGAGAGACAGAGAGTATGTGTGTGTGAGAGGCACAGAGAGTATGTGTGTGTGTGTGTGAGAGGCACAGAGAGTATGTGTGTGTGCACTGGTCTAAAGCGGCGCAGGCTTTTCTCTATTAGCAGCTCCGGCTGCTGCCAAAAGCAGTGATGTCAGCGGTGTTTCCATGGAGCGGGACAGACGAGCTGAAACATGCAGTCAGGAGAAGAGGCCGCTTGTTTTGGGAAGCTCCTCGTGAGGTTTATCGCTGGTCTGCTGGACTCTGAAGTCGACTGCATGCGTGGCTCTAGACACCTGCAGGGTTATTTCTACCATCTCTATTTGTCATTTTGCTCTGTAAATAACTGAAGCTCTGCAAACTCTCTCCGGCGCGTTTAACCTCATCGCCAGTGGAAAGTCCCGTTGGAGAGAGAGTGCCAGTGGTAATTTTCCGGCCCGACTCCCACACTGTTTCTGCATCCTTGTGCTGCGTCTCCTGTGTTAGAGAGGAATCACAGTCCCACAATGCACTGCTGTAGCAGAAGCTGGTGTCTCTTGTGAGCCTGTGAGGTCAGAGATTGCAGGCGTTCGCTCACAGATATTGAGGTTTTGATCTTCTGTGTGTCAGTGTAATGCAACATCAGTGGTGTTTCTGCTCTGACATGAAGGATCTCCTTAAACACGAGAGGAAAGAGAGAGAGAGAAGCCTGTGAAAGGAAAGGGTTTACACTGATTGCTGATGGTTTTATGATCTGATCAAAGCACTGGCAGGCTTCGACAAATCCACTATCCACAAAAATTTGATACAAGATTAACAAAACCCTGTCGGGCGAGTTAGATTCTTCAGATTCCAATACAGTTTTTCTAATCATTCAACTGTTACTACATAGAAAAACTTCAGGCCGCATAACACTCGTAAAATTTGCCAAACAAAAGCAGAAAATCGTCGACGGGCTACTAGCGATCAGATATACGATTCAGTACTAAAGTTTGAACCACGAATCACAACTGTAGTATTTACTGTAAAACATTTGCTTTATTTACACAATAAGATAACACTAATACAAAATCCTTTTTCTGCATGTGTAACACTTCCCAGTGGGATTAAAGCATTCACACAGGGGGTTGCACATTTAATGTGTGTTTATTCTGTAACACATGAAATAACAGCGTTAGCAGCGGCTCTCGTGGTTACCATCACGAGATTCAGTAATGCATTCAACGTTGTAAACATACAAATCTCTCATAACTCAGCATTAACCTCTTATACCAGCAACTACACTCTATTCTCCATACACATTCGTATTATCACATAAACTGTTTTTAACATACGTGCAAACTCTTCAAACACTATATAAACCTGCTTCCCGCAACATTTAACAACTCAGGAAATACACACATACATACACTATATACATTTACACTCTAATCGGACAGCTTTTCCACCAGTTTACCTGTAACACATGAAATAACCGCGTTAGCAGCGGCTCTCGTGGTTACCATCACTCACGCAAATTCTCGTGCTTGAACTCTCATGAGATTCAGCGGGAGTTTAGGTCCCCAACCAACACCGTGCGTTCTTGTGGTTATGCTAACCATTTCTCCCAGTACTGCTGAATGTGAACGTGGATTCAGCAAGATGAATCTGATCAAGACCGACAAAAGAACATGCCTCCACTATGACTCACTTGCAACACTAGTTTGCATAAATTGCGATGGGCCAGCACTTAAGGACTTTCAGCCACGTCGATCTATCCAAAAATGGTTGGACAGTGCCAAGGGCACAAGACACACATCAGGGCACAAGCTTCCAGTACCACGAGCTAAGAAACCTCAGAATGTGGACTTGTCTTCAGATTCACTATCAGATTAATTATATTGTTTCTGGGTTCTTGTTGCATTCAACCAATAAATATTTGGTTTTGCAGTATATCATGTTTTTTACTTTATTTTTGTCTGTTAAAATGCAGGGCGAGTGCTTTATGTGAAGGGCGAGTAAGTTTTTAGGGTCACTAGTCCTGCAGGGCGAGTGACCCTGGAATAATTCATCGAGGCCTGACTGGATCTTGACTGGGAGCTTTCAAGTGTAATAGCGCACTGTTTGTAGTGGCGCGGCGCTTGCTGGCTGATAGAATACATTTAATGTGTGTTTTAATTCATTTACAAATGGCAGCATAACGAGAGACAAACCCTTGATGTTTATCCGTTGATTAATGACTCGTCTGTTGCTTTAATGCATGTTTTTGAATTATAGCCTTTCTCAGAATATATTGATTTATTTGCACATTTAGACGGTATTTACTACAGTAAAGTTTTTGAGAACGAAATGCTGTCCTGTTTTTCAAGCCTGTTGGTAGAGTTTAAAAGCCTCTCTCTGCGTAATGACCGATTCTTCTGTAAACAACGCATTTACAAAGTCTTTTAATAAAGTGGTCAAATGTTTTGCAAATGTTTGTTTCTGTGATTCATCCTCTTACTCTTGTAATTTGTACTTTATTAAAAATTCAAGATATGGTGTGTTTGTGTGAGTGAGCGAGTGTGTGTTTTTGTGTGTGTGTGTATATATATTTATATATGGAGTGGATGTTACTCTTCAGTTGGGTTTCTTCTGCTCACTTGCGTCTGTATTACCAGTAACCGCTGGGATCAGATCCTATAACCCAGTGCCAAACAGCACATTCCAGTGTATATCATGAAGAAATGAAGAGCTTCTGCTGTCGTCCTCATGCCAGTATCTCTGAAACATGTTTCATTAAACTGCTGTGGTTTACGCTCTCTTGGGAAATGACATGACTCCGGATCACCCGTCCGTCCGGCTGTATTAATGCTAGTGCTGTTGTGTTTCTGGCAGGTGAGGCGGCCTTGAGAGGCGAGTCCCGAATGCAGGCCATGTCCCTGTCCTCCGCGGTCAGCAGTCACCGGACGGGCCCTCCTCCCATCAGCCCCAGCAAGAGGAAGCACAGCGGGGACCAGCCCGACGACGACCTCGACTGCAACAGCGAGCATGTGGCCAAGATGAGCCGGCTGTTTGCCACACAGATGTAAGTGGATCCCATAATATCACGTCTCATTCTGCTTGTGTCTGGTTGGAGATCTGGTCCGTTTTAGGAACCCTCCCGCTCTGCTCGAGTTAGGGCTGTTGCTGCAGAAAGCGCTTCTGGAATGCTTGGGAATGTGCTGAAGACCGAGGCCCGGGATTCCTGGCATTCCGGCTCCGCAGCGAAGCACATGGGCTGTGTGTAGTGCCATGCCCTCATGGCAGAGCTGGGAACATTCCCCACATTCCAGACCCGTTTGGGAGAGCGGCGTTCGGCCGCGGGACACGAGAGCGTCAGCTGTGGAGAAGCCACACTGCTGCGAGCCAGAGGAGATTTATGACCAACAGTTTGTTCTGTGCAGGAGTCACTGAGAACAACACAATCTCAGAGATTGATGTGCAACGGTGTGTGTTCGTTTCCACTAGATCAGGTTTTCCTGCTTGAATGTTGGTGATTTTCCCCATATTCGTCTCTTCCCAGTCTGTCAGAAACGCTCTGTTTAGTTCCTGTCTCTATGAAGCCCCTCCTTCTGAAAGCACACTGTGCTCTGATTGGTCGCTTGATCGGTGTTGTGATTGGGTGTTTGGGAAATGCCCCGCCCCTTCCCATAACCACCAGTTTCAACACGACTCACTCAAGCCCCGCCCCTTTATTCTGCGCATGAATTTATGATGAGGAATATTGTGAGTGTTTCAGGAGTTCAGAAACACTGACGCTGATGGAGAAGAACTGCAGCTTCTCACAGTAAAGGGAGATTGAGATGTTCTGGCTGTGATATTGTTTGTGTTGCTCTGGTTGTTTAAACTGTGAATAGATCTGGTTTTATAAGTCTGTAAAGTTGAAATATCACTAATATTATCAAAGTTATTGCGTTTACTTGATGAAATCAGAGCAGTTTTACAGCAGAAACACGTGAAGCTCCACGTTTGATCAGTTACAATAAAACACTCTCACTGGAGAAAAGAGTCTAAACCATCAGTCAACCCTAACTGTAAAAAGGATGGCTACCGTTAGCTCTACTGCCTTATTGAAGGTAATGCCAGTTGATAACAGACCCACTACAGAACGTCCGGTCAGAGACTACCAGAAATGTTCAGGTAATCGGGAATAACCCATTTATTGTCACCACAACTCAGTACAACTCAGTTGCTTGCTTTGCATGCATGTATGTGGTTTTCTACAAATAAAGATATAAGAAAAATGTAAGTACAAATAACAATAACAACATTAGTCAAAATAATTACAATAATTGTGAGCTTAAAATGAATATATTAAATACAATGATTAATACAGTAAAATAAGAAACAAATGTCACATTATATGTTAAAGTACGCTATTGGAAATCACTTA
Source organism: Rhodeus uyekii (assembly GCA_037043235.1). NCBI lineage: Eukaryota > Metazoa > Chordata > Actinopteri > Cypriniformes > Acheilognathidae > Rhodeus > Rhodeus uyekii. Next base: position 2,542,501 of record JAWRVZ010000081.1, read on the forward strand.
TACTGAGCAGTTGAAATTCGACACCTTTCAACGTAGAAGATAGATGGTGCCGCTTTGTCTAGCGCATAAGTGCGCATGCGCGCTTAACTCTTAGAAATTAGTGAAGATATTAACAATGTAAATGATACATGTAGATATTAACAAAAACATATGAATAAATGACACTTTGAATATATATATCGGAACATAGCAATGATATATATGAGGAATACAGCATTTAACTATACACACGGAGCCTTTCACGAGCTAGATCGTGTTCATCACTCGTGCATGTTAATAAATGCACTCTCCGACACTTCAATGTTCATGAACTGAATAAAGAACATATCAGACTGATACTTACTTCAGAGGAACGCACACAACATTTGCAAAGACAGATCGCTGGATTGCAACTTGCATCCGTCAGTTTTCCCGAGCAGACCGAATTCACTCGGTGGGCGGGAACGCTAACCCGTGTGTCATTCATAAAGTGCGCTGATTCGCCAGACGGATGCTGCGATACGTGGATGCTGCAAGTCAGTCTTGTATACAGAAGAGGAAACTTAAGACACATGAGAATGGTGCTAATCGTGGCCTTTTTTACACTAACGGTATAATTAATTGCTAGTTGAACCAACTCAATTCTTAGTTGAACCAACTCAAATTTAACAGATTAGTTCAATCAAATTAACTTGTATGAGTATTTAGAACAGGGGTGCTCAATACGTCGATCGCGATCTACCAGTCGATCTCCAAGGTACTATTGGTAGATCGCATGACAAGGTGAGGTGACATTGTCATGAACTGACGCTATACAAATAAAGTTGAGTTGTTTTGAATAAAAACTAGACGTCAGCGTATCAGCCATCCCGTCACTTGATTGATACACAGGACAACCAGTCAGATGACATCTGATTTTTTTCCGTACAATTAGGTCACTTGTGACTTGCTCAAACAAACAACGCCCCTGAGCGCTGCAAAGCTAACAAGTTAGTCGTTAGTTACATCCTAATTTTTTGCTCGGTTTTTTCCTCTTAAACGTAAGATAGGGTATAAAAATGAGTGGGGGAGCTGGACCAAGTAAGAAGAAAAAAACGTATCACTTTCATACGGAATGGGAGGAGGACTATTTTTCACGATGACATTTTTAAAGTGCGTTTTTCTTGTCTGCCAGTCTAACGTCGCAATACCAAAGAAGGGAAATGTGGAGCGGCATTTTCGGACTCTTCATGGAAAATACGACACTGAATTCCCACAGAAAAGCGAGCTGAGACATACAAAGATGGAGCTAAAATCCCAGTTGATGGGATGTACAAAAAATGTACATAATTATGTTGTGTTGTGCAACATATGTGGTTATACATCAACACAAGTTGTAAGAATCCTCAATATATTTCTCTATAAATATAATGGGTAGATCATTTTGACTTGGTCATTTCAAAAGTAGCTCCCATGCTGAAAAAGTGTGAGCACCCCTGTTTTAGAACCTTCTTTTTCTTTTGAGTTCACAAAACTTACACATTTTAAGTAATATGAATCGTTTATTGTTTTTAGTTTTATGACAAACTTAAATTGAACATGAAACTGGTCTGGGATTTCAATTTCCCAGCATGCTTTGCCATGACACTCGAAAGGAGAGTAAACACTCTTAAATTAATTGTGAAATGTTTTGTTTGCAATATTAATGTTGAGTGGGAGATTTATTTGTTTAATATTAATGAACAGAAATATTAAATATTTTATATTGTCGTAAGTGCTATGCTAATGCTATCAAAGCACTGTTTTGTAAGTCAGTGTCTGATGCTGAAAAACTGATGATCATCGTCTTCATCTTGTCAGAGTTTGCTAGCGATTGAAAGGTTTCAGTCATCGATCTGCTGTAAATCCAGCTCAGATCCTCCAGTTTCTCAGTGCTTCTCTTTCCTCCGACTTCAGCTCTTGCTTTCACACAGAATGTGTTTGGATGAAAGATTGTGTTTTGTTGAAGTGCAAGTGGTTTGGATTGTGTGAGTATATCGATCCAACCTTTACTAACCTAAGAATGATAAACACATGATTAGTTTTAGCAACAATTTACAGTATAATTATTTAAAGTGTAATTTATTTGACTTTACACATGAGAGTTGAAGTGTTTGTGAAACAAAATACCTTTTTTTTTTTTTTTGGCCCTCAAGTTAACTTTTATAAAGTGTCTCTGGAGTTTCAGGAAAATGGGTTTGTGTTTGTCTCTGGAGGATTGAGTGTTTGGTCCGGATGGAGGAGCCGCTCCCGGTGTTTTGGGGAGTTTGCGGGTGACACCGGACACCTCCGGCTCGGGTTTCTGAGGGAATGGAGGAGTGGGGGCTGGGAAAACACTCTTCCCGTGTCTCCACTCTCCATAAGCTTTTGTCCAGAGTCAGAGAGTTATTTTAAGCATCTATCGTCGTGAGGGTTTGGAGTTGTTTCATGTCATGCTTGTTTGAGTTTTGTAAGGAGTTTGTTTGCTGTGTGGTTCTGTATGTTCTAGATTAAAGCGTTTAAAGCAGAGAGATGCACGGCTCCCTCAATCTGCAATGAAGCCTCGTCGGCTAGTAAAACTGGGAACTGCGGGAGACATATTGTCGTCGAGTGGGATCTGTGTCGGGGTGGGGGCCATTTTCTCATTTTCACTGCTTCCATGAAAACAAAGGGCCTCTTATCCGCTCAGCCCACTGCGTTCTGGAAGCTCGCTCCGGCCTGTCCCACCGGAGACGCCCCGCCGCTGAATAACACACTGTTCCTGTGCTGCTCCCTGTTGACGTCTGCAACAAAATGAGAGTTCCTCAGCTGTATTGAATGACTGAGAGTGCCATCTGTGAAAGGAAGGTTTAAAGTGCATCTATTCAGTTCTTCTCCATCAGCGTCAGTCTTTCTGAACTCCTGAAACTCATAATATTCCTCATTATCATAATTCATGTGAAGAATAAAGGGGCGGGGCTTGAGTGAGTGAGTCGTGTGTTGAAACTGGTGGTTATGGGAAGGGGCGGGGCATTTCCCAAACACCCAATCACAACATACCGATCCAGCCGACCAATCACAGCACAGTGTGCTTTCAGAAGGAGGAGCTTCATAGAGACAGGAACTAAACAGAGCGTTTCTGACAGACTGGGAAGAGACGAATATGGGGAAAATAAGCGGGAAATCCTGATGTAGTGGAGACACACACACACACACAATAAAACTTTGTAAAAGGTCATAGTTTGGCCTCTTTTAGTAAAGTAGATGGGAGCGTTGTCATTAGCAGTCCAGTGTTTGAGGTAAATCTCCCCTGTATGAAGCGAGGAAGGACAGCCGTCTGATGTCAGAGTTTCTCCTGGATCTGGGAATAATCCCCGGCATCCTGTGTGTTCCTGCTGGGAACTTGGAGACGGTGTCGTTCTCATGCATCCGTCGCCAGCCAAACGGAGAGTCATGAAACGCCAGTGCCAGTGTGGTTAGGCTTTATAAAATAATGTTTTTCTGCTAACTTTTATATATAAACAAACACATGAGCGGCTCACTTGTGTTTGGATTATAATTTGTCAAAGCAAATTAGCCGAACGGTTCTAAACTGATTACACACAGTGTGTTGCGGATCCAAACTCTGAAACTGCCATTTACCTTTTTGGACGATCCTTATAAAACCTTAGCCAAAAATAATCAATGTGCCAAAATGTTTTAGTTGCTTCAGTAACCACATCTGAGATTTACAGATGGAAGTAAATGTTTTCAGTGAGAGAATAAGTGTAACACTAGTTAAACGGCTCACGCTGTTAATAAAGCTAATGTTTTAAAGTTGATTTCTAATGATTTGTTGTAAGACTGCTGGAAGTGCGGCTGAGATTCGTACGGGACGCCTCTATCAGACGAACGGCTGTTTCCACAGAACGCACTGTTTGTATCCTGTGGTTTTGCCTTCCTCGCCTTGATTTCTCCCAGATGTTTCCTGTATCTTTTCGGGCGAGAGTCCAGCGACATAAAGGAGGAATAAGGGAGGAATATTCCTGCCAAGATCTGCGGTGGAATCGTGAGGTTTTGCCGCATGGCTATGAAATGCAATTATGAGAAAATGTCCTTAGTTTTATTAGCCTGCGTCTGTGAGTAAAGTGAGTGTTGTGTAGTTCACATCAGTTCTGTAGCGTTTGCAGGAGTGTGTGTCGTTCTCTACTGTCTTTAGGGAAACTGTTAGACACACGTTTTTGGCTATTATAGTCAAAATGATCAACCTACTACAAAAATATAAAACATGCACAGTAATGCCTTGAGATATGAGCGTCCCAACATACAAGTATTCTGAGATATGAGCAAGCCTTCGAGCTATGTTTTTGCTTTGAGATACGAGTACAAATTTGAGATATGAGCAGAGAAGCACTCGGAGCAGCTCAAGCTCCTCATTTATGGGGTAGTTGCATATGATCTCCACTAGAGGCAGCTTGGTTTTACAGCGGGGGTTACCGGGGGCAACGAGTGATTCACGAGTATTAAGCTGGGAGCAGCACGAGTTATGAGTGTTCAATAATAATAAATATGAGCTTCTGAGTCTATCCAATACACAACACAGGAAGAAACACTACACTTCTGTATTGTCTTTGCATTACATTATCCCTCCCTCCTCCTCCACACATGCCTCCATTAGCCGCTACTGTATCGTCTGTCTCAAAGTAAAAACTCATAATTAAAACCACATTTTATTTTATATCACAGCAATCCTTATAATATACTATAATTGTGTGTGTGTCTTAAAAACGTGTTTTCCATTGTTATTAGCACTAATAAGGGAGTTTTTTAGAGGGCCGGGACGGATGAGTTATTTCTTATGGGAAAAATGATTTGAGATACGAGCAACTCGAGTTGCGAGCTCATCCTAGAAAGGATTATGCTCATATCTCAAGGCATTACATGTATTTATTTATGAATATACTGAGAATTCTTTACCTGCACAATATATGTTGGTGCAGCAGAACTACATGAACACAAATTACACAACACAACTCTGCACATCTGCGCTTTTGAAGTTCCTGTGG
>JAWRVZ010000081.1:2552500-2605000 GCA_037043235.1 Rhodeus uyekii
GTGTTTTTCGTCTTCGCTCTGTTCAATCCTGCAAACTCTCCAATCGTGAAGTGTCTCTGCAGAAGAGTAGTGCTGTTATTCAGCTTATAGAGTTATCCTCCTGCTGAACGTGACTGAGATTAAACCAGGTGTGTGTGTGTGTGTGTGTGTGTGTGTGTGTGTGTGTGTGTGTGTGTGTGTGTGTGCGTGCGCAGAACCGGCCCTCTGTGATCACATGTGCCCCGGCGAACAACCGCAACTGCAACCTCACCCACTGCACCGTCTCTCACAACGGCTGCTCTCCCGGCCTGAGCTCCAGCTACCGCAGACCCTCCAACTGTGAGTACAGCACCCCTGCTCTAATGTGACACTCGTTTAGTGTGTTTAGAGCGACGGCTGAAGAGGTTTCCCTCAGGAATACAGGTGCTCCAATGTCACACTTATATGAAGTATAATGTTCAGAAGTTCATTTAAGAAGGAAGAACCAGAACATATTATTCACAGTCGCCTCACAGAAAGTTCATCACATCTGTAACTGAAATGTTGTAATCAGGGTCTAAATCAAGTTTTTTCCTCTCCTGCCAGTGATTGAAGCCAATTTACCAGCTGTAAATATTTATTACCGCCCATGAAACTGAAAAAAAGGCATTTATGACACAGAATAATAATATCGACAATTGCAATATAAACTACTAGCCTAACCAATATAGCTATGAAAACATGAAGACAGGTGAACAGTAAGTAATAATTACAAGCAATAGCGTAAAGACACAATGTAAATGTAATCAATTATTCAAATGTATAATAACTGCTCAGTCTTCACTGTGTAAATCAGACCGATTAATTCTTATTAACGTTACAAAAGTTATTCAGTCAAGCAAAGTGAGTGACTTCATTTATTTTCTTCTGGATTATCAGGACGCGACGGGCTTTTCCCAGCTCCAGATGGAGGCGCTGTCAGTGCTTTCTGCACCGTCCAGCTTTCAGTAGTTAAATAGACAAGGGCAAAAGTTTTGGGATACAATGTTAGGATTCATAAACGCATCAGCTGACAGCGATTCACGCGCTTCATATACAGCAATACCTTGAGATACGAGCGTCCCGACATATGAGTATTCCAAGATACGAGTAAATCTTCGAGAAAATGTTTGCTTTAAGATACGAGTAAATATTTTCTGCAGATGAATGTCATGCGTGTGTATTGCGTGCCAATGAGACGTCACGCGTGTTTGTTGAGTGCAGATGAGACGTTGCGCGTGTGTTGCGTGCCGATGAGACGTCGCGAGTTACGAGCTCGTCATGGAACGCGTTATGCTCGTATCTTAAGTTATTGCTGTACTCTTCAATTATTATTCCCTGTTAACAAGCAGCTGAACAACTCAATGCTTCAGTTAGATTTCATGTTCTCAAATTGCTATAATGCAGAATTCCCTTGCTAATAAAGCCAAACAAACTGTAGTCAGGTTTTCCTCCATGTCCCTCTCAGTCAGGGAAAGGATTTGTCGTTCCCGTGAAAAGTTTATTTTGTGACGTGTGTGTTTGATCCGAGTGTTTCCTGTGCCTCAGCGAACACCGCCTGCGACCCCGTCATCGAGGAGCACTTCCGGCGCAGTCTGGGCAAGAACTACAAGGAGCCGGAGCCCGTCACAAACTCCGTGTCCATCACCGGATCAGTGGACGACCACTTCGCCAAGGCTCTGGGAGAGAAGTGGCTGCAGATCAAGGCCAAGGGCGGCTCCTCTGGAAGCCCAGACTCGTCTCCGAACAGCCACATGGTCAACCACAATCACTCCCCGTCCCTGGTGTCCTGAGCGGAGGCGCTCCCAGTCCCGCCGCTACACGCATGTTTAGCAGAGCTGATGTATCGCTATTGTACATAAGAACACGACGAGGAAGATTCGCTCTCACTTTCACTTGTGCATTTTCCTTTCAACTTTCGTTTGTTTGTTTGTAAGTTTACTAGTATGCCTGTAGCTTGGCTGTTGCATTCTGGGATGCCGTACCTTTAAAAGCAGCATCGTTGAGCAGGAAGATCAGAATCGCCAGGCTCTTATCTAACCAAAGAATCCGCTGATGCAACCGTTACCCAGAAGCCATTCTGTCTCCCGCTTGCTCCCCATCTGCATGCGTTCACTTGAAACGGAGGCCTGGACTGATTTGCACTATGGATGGAGAGGAAGTGACATCATGGCTGGCTTCTCTCGGGATGGGCCGGTTCCTGTGGTTCAGTAGAGTAGATGCTTTGAGGGTAAACTAGTGCTTATACCTGCATGTTTAAATAGCTGGTATCTATTATTGTGTAGACATTTCAATCGTAATACTTTTAGCCTTTTCTTCAGATTTGATTTTATTTTTGTCGGTAACAGTTCTAGATAAACTTACTGCTGGTACAGTTGTACTCCATATTATTATTTCTGTTCATTATTCATCATGGTAGCTGCAGAAACAGAGAGATCCGCCTCCGGACAGGCCGTATATAAATATATCTATCTATCTGAGCGGCGGGTGAGAGTCTGTGGAGCAGGACTGGCAGCATTAGCATTAGCAGCTCTGCCCAAACCTCAAGCTCATTTGGTGTGCGTTTGTTCTTCATCTTCTCTTAACTCTACCTGGTTTTCCCACAATACATTCCTCCGATCGGGATTCTCCCGTGTTCAGGATCGCTGTTGCAGAAGCAGGAGACACTCGTCTTACATTCCATCGGATGCGGCCGAACTCCTGCAGGAAGAGCAGCTCTCTCTCTCTCTCTCATCATCATCATCATCATCATCGCTGTGATTCAGCGCTCCTGAATCACAGCGTGTTCCTATACCAGACCGTCACACACATTTCACCACCAGCTCTCTTTCCCTCTATCTCTCTCCCCTCCCTCTTATTCACACTCTTCCCCCCCCCCTCTCTCTCACACGTTACCCTACACAATAAATCACTTAATGAAAATCAAAAAAAAGTTTTTATATAGGAAACTATAAGACCATCATTACGCTGTGCGTAACGAATGTACAGAGAAAAAAAATCGTAGGTATTTTTTGAGGAACAATTAATTTGTTAATGATATGTAGCTATTTAATTTTTCCCTTGTCCTTTATTGTAATCATGCTTTTTTTTTTTTTTTCCTCGAGGAAAAAAGTTGATCTTTTTTGTTTGTAGGTTTTGTCAGTTATAAGTGCAGGAACACAGTTATTGTATGTTTGTGTAACAGCCACTCGTGTGTTATCCCGGCGGCTGCTGAGTCCCGACACTCTTCTAGCGGAGGCTCGCGCTCACACACACACTGAACAAACGCCGTTTCTCACTCCAGTCCATCGGTTGGGATCTGAGCAACTCTATTTTGTATTTGATGTGCGCTTCCAGGAGAACGACGACGAGAAACACTTCACTGCACCTCGAGTGAACTTCTGTATGATTTGTAGATCTGTATTATACCCTCATTTCATGGCCTTGTTTCTCCTTGGAATAAAACAAACTTTTGGCAGGCCATTGTTTTGTACTTTTAAGTAGCCTCAATGAACAATAAAGTGCTCTTAAACCACCGCCGTCTGCTGTTCTCATTCAGTGCTTATAAACCACTTCCTGACTTATGAAACTATCATTTATACATTGACTGATTAAAAAGCTGAAAGTCTCCATGATTATAATGCTCATATTTCAGGCAATTCAAACCCATTAAGTGTCATTTATTAAATATATATCTTAATGAGCCGAGAGCATTAAAAAGTATAGCTGCAAGCAGCAATGACGGGGTCAAGCCTAAAGACGACGAAAAGTCTTGCATCAAGGCTGACAGCATCAGACCAACGGCAGTAATCCACTAAATGCATTTTAATGTGATTTTAGGCTAAATGGCTGAAAAATCATTAAGACAGTCACTGTAATTTGAAAAGTTTATCGCTTTGGACCAATAGTTGGCGCTGTGTCCAAATTGCTATAATGTGGTCAGAGTAATGTGACAATGAAATGTGCAAAGTTTGGTGTTATTTGGATAAAACGTTGCTGATATTAAAACAATTTATTTTAAAATAGGTTAATGTAATCAAAAGATATTAGCATATTTGTAAAGTTTGACCACAAGGTGTTGCTGCCCCGAAACTTTTTGCGTAGTGTATGGGACAATTTGGTATCGCACGACTTGGCATTATGCACTGAATCTAAAAAAAAATAGTTTTATGATTTTTGGCCAAAGGGTTCAGAAGTTATAAGCCAAAAAGTCACTTTCTGTTTATCTCCTGAACACTAGGGGGCAGTGCACCAAACCTCTGCAGGTAGCCTCTGTTGTTTTTTAATGCAATCGAATCGGCTTGAGCCAAGGAATCTGTGGACAAAAGAAAAAATTAGTTTCTAGCCCTTAAGGCTCAAGAGTTATTAGCATAAACGTGAGTGCAACTTTGGACAGGTGGTGGCGCTAGACAGGTTGAATTAGAGACTTCAAATTTGCTATGGTCAATGATGGCCTGTCCTTTATCAGTGTGCCAAATTTCATAACTTTCCCGCAAGCGGTTCTATGGCCTGAAGAATAATAATAAGAACCGGAACAGAAACAATAGGTTATCTTCACACATCCAGAGCTTGGCCCCTAATGATGTCAAATGATGCCAATATTTCCCTATTTGATTTGGGAAACCCAATGCAATAAAGAGTGTCATTACTGAGCATGTGGAAGAACTGCAGGTTTTTTTTTTAGCTGGACAACTTCCTGTTAGAGAGCAGCGCTTGCAACATGAAGGTCATGGGTTTGATTCCCAGGGAAAGCAAGAACTGATTAGAATGTCAATGTGTTTCTTGAATGCGATGATAAAAGCGACTGATAAATGCATGGATGTTAGTGGTTTTATTTGACCAAATTATCTTGAAAAGCAAGCAGAAATTAGCCAGCACGTTTCAGAATGGTGCATAAAAGCCGTGTTTATTGTGACAAAAGACATTTCCAGACATCGCTGAGAGACGTTTCTGATCACACTGAGTAATGCTGTGTTTGAAGGAGAGCACAAACTCATGAACTCTGAGTGATGATGGTTAGTGATCGCAGACTCAGGAAATATCCAGCGGATAAATATTAGAGAAACTTTACAACTGTTGATGTTGATGTTGAACTGCACAGTCGAGCTTCAGTTGATGTTTATTACAGCTAAAGTTAATGGCTTTACACAGTGAACAGATCAAAACCACTTACACTGAACACTCATTGTACCATCCCTCTGAAAAATACAGCAGTTTCAAAGATGAACGAGTGCAGATCAACATTAGACCGGATCAGTTATTGAGCTGCATTAATGATGGTCTTTCCTGACGCAGATCCACAGCTGAGACACAATGTGAGAATACGCTTAAGACAAACATTTCAACAGGTACATCATGAGAGAATCATTTGCAGAGCAACAGAATATATGTGTCACGGCCTGCAACGGTTCGATCCAGGGCTTCATATGCTGTCATCATCACTCATGTCCCAGATCTGAGGAAACAAGAGACCCGATCACATACAACATATCAATACTGATAAATACAATAAAACAGTGTAATATTACATCAGTGTAAAACAGCTGTTTTCTATGTGAATATATAGTAAAGTGTCGTTTATTCCTGTGATTAAGGCTGAATTTATTAGATGATAAATACAGTAAAATAGTGTAATATTATACCAAAATTTATGATAAAAAGTCCTCTATGACAAGACGAGAAGCTGAAACTGATGTTTTTGTGATGTTTAACGTAAAGAACAGAAACACCTGCAGCTGTGCAGCATTATCATCTGATTTGAACATTAAACGTACAGCTAAAGCTCTTCCAACAAACTAATCCCCCCCCCCACCCCACAGACACACACTAATCCCACACACACCTGAACACTAAACTACAGACTCCATGCAAAACAGAGAGGAGGACAAACAAACTATCCAGCCGTGAGTGAGTGTGTGTGAGTGAGTGTGTGTGAGTGAGTGAGTGAGTGAGTGTATGTGTGTGTGTGTGTGAGTGAGTGAGTGTGTATGGCTACAGCTTCTTTCTTCTGGTACACCTGGCTGTCAAAAGCTCTGTGTCATTGACATGCTAATAAAAGCTGAAAAAACCCCCAAACAACTTCAGCAGGTTCACTTTGAAGTCTGAGCCAAGTCACAAAAAACAAAACCCTGAGAGAGAAGAACGACCTTCAGATACTTCACACACACACACACACACACACACACACACACACACACACACACACACACACACACACACACACACACACACTGTTGACATCTCAAAGAAGCGCCTCTTCATGCCTCATTTATAAAGAGAGTTCACATGAGATTCAGCAGGAGAGTCTCGGCCGTCAGTCTGTGCTGAAACATATATAAGTCTCTTCCGCTGCATTTATTTGATCAACATTACAGTAAAATCCATAATATTGAGGAATATCATCTCATACCGGCGGTGTCTCAGTGAGCGCTTGCTTTTGTCTGAAGCCGCGGTTTAGAGCTGTAATTATAGGAATCATCTTAATAACAGTGTAGCGCATGTATCATTCAATTATATCAGCGCTGTCGAGTCATGGGCGTGTGACCGCATGTCAAACACTACACACATCAAGCCTCACACTCGCCCTCCAGCTACGTGTGTGTGTGTGTGTGTGTGTTCTGTTTGTCTTCGTAACGTTTAATGCTTTCTGCCAGTTGTTTCATTCTGCAGTAATTACTGAGAGCAGAAGATTCTTGTAAATAAATGAGTGAAGATCTTCCCGCTCTCATTAACCTGACGAGTTCTTAGAGTCGTCAGCACATCAACGCGTGTTCCTGATTCACACACTAACAAACAGCAGCAAAAACAATCATCTTTACTTTAAAAGATCCAAGAACAAACACAACTATGAAACACGGCTGCTGCCAGAACAGCTCCCTCAATCCCGAACACTGAGGAATATTAAGACTGTAAGATTCACTGCATCAAAGAGTCGAGGAGCTGGAGTGTGTTTGTGGCTGAAGAACACGCCTGGTCAGGTCTGATCACACGCGTGTTTGAACGAGGAGACGCTGGGAAAACACTGATAGATATTTTCAGGTGTGAAGATCAAAACAGGAAGTTAAAGATCCCCTGCAGGCTATCGTTTCATCCCTAAAAACAGCAGAATCATTCATTTAAAAGCTTTTTCCTTTGTAGCTGTAATGTAACTCTACACCCTTGCTTCATTTAGTATTCGCGGGTCCATGAATATGCAGATTCTGGAAACTGATTGAGGAGTGAAATTGTATCAGAGCTGTTTGCGTTACGGCAGGAGCTGCTTTGACAGAAGAGGCTGTTCTGCTCTTGCCAAGATGGAAGAAGAGTCCGAGAACAACTGTCGACACATTCAATGGTTTAGTTGCATTGGGTTTGGTTTGAGTTTGTTGTGGTTTAGTTTAGTTGGTTTGGTTTGGGTTTAGTTGCATTGGGGATGGTTTGGGTTTAATTGGGTTGAGGTTGGTTTGAGTTTGTTGTGGTTTGGGTTTAGTTGGATTGGTTTGAGTTTGTTGTGGTTTAGTTGGGTTGGGCTTGTTTAATTGGATTGGTTTGGGTTTAGTTGCGTTGGGGTTGGTTTGGGTTTAGTTGCATTGGGTTTGGTTTGAGTTTGTTGTGGTTTAGTTGGGTTGGTTTGGTTTGGGTTTAGTTGCACTGGGGTTGGTTTGGGTTTAATTGGTTTGAGGTTGGTTTGAGTTTGTTGTGGTTTGGGTTTAGTTGGGTTTTGTTGAGTTGGGGTTTGGGTTTAGTTGGAGTGGAGTTGGGTAGGGTTTAGTTGGGTTGGGTTTAGTTGCTTTGGGGTTGGTTTGGGTTTAATTGGGTTGAGGATGGTTTGACTGTTGTGGTTTGGGTTGGTTTGGGTTTAGTTGCTTTGGGGTTGGTTTGGTTTGGTTTAGTTGGGTTTCGTTGGGTTTATTTGGGGTTTAGTTGGGTGGGGGTTGGTTTGGGTTTAGTTGCGTTGGGGTTGGTTTGGGTTTAATTGGGTTTAGTTCTGTTGGGGTTGGTTTGGGTTTAGTTGCGTTGGTGTGGGTTTGGTTTTGGTTTTGGTTTAGTTGGGCTTCGTTGAGTTGGGGTTTGGGTTTAGTTGTGTTGGGGTTGGTTTGGGTTGAGTTGCGTTGGGGTTGGTTTGGGTTGAGTTGCGTTGGGGTTGGTTTGGGTTGAGTTGCGTTGGGGTTGGTTTGGGTTGAGTTGCGTTGGGGTTGGTTTGGGTTGAGTTGCGTTGGGGTTGGTTTGGGTTTAGTTGCGTTGGGGTTGGTTTGGGTTTAGTTGTGTTGGGGTTGGTTTGGGTTTAGTTGGATTGGGGTTGGGGTTGGTTTGGGTTTAGTTGCGTTGGTGTGGGTTTGGTTTTGGTTTTGGTTTAGTTGGGCTTCGTTGAGTTGGGGTTTGGGTTTAGTTGCGTTGGGGTTGGTTTGGGTTGAGTTGCGTTGGGGTTGGTTTGGGTTGAGTTGCGTTGGGGTTGGTTTGGGTTGAGTTGCGTTGGGGTTGGTTTGGGTTGAGTTGCGTTGGGGTTGGTTTGGGTTTAGTTGCGTTGGGGTTGGTTTGGGTTTAGTTGGATTGGGGTTGGGGTTGATTTGGGTTTAGTTGCATTGCGGTTGGTTTGGGTATAGTTGCATTGCGGTTGGTTTGGGTTTAGTTGCACTGCGGTTGGTTTGGGTTTAGTTGCATTGCGGTTGGTTTGGGTTGGGTTTTTTTTGGGTTTAGATGGTTTGGGTTTAGACTGGTTTGGGTTTATTTGGATTGGGGTTTGTTTGGGTTTAGACTGGTTTGTGTTTAGTTGTGTTGGGGTTGGTTTGGGTTTAGTTGTGTTGGGGTTGGTTTGTGTTTAGTTGTGTTGGGGTTGGTTTGGGTTTAGTTGCGTTGGGGTTTGTTTGGGTTTAGTTGGATTGGGGTTGGTTTGGGTTTAGTTGCATTACGGTTGGTTTGGGTTTAGTTGCATTGGGTTTAGTTGGTTTGGGTTGGGTTTTTTTAGGGTTTAGATGGTTTGGGTTTAGACTGGTTTGGGTTTAGTTGCGTTGGGGTTGGTTTGGGTTTAGCTGGGTTTAGGTTGGTTTGGATTTGAGTTTAGTTGGGTTTGGGATGGAGTGCTGCTGTTGTCTTCATGTCCCAGGAAGGAACACACTGTGCTTAGCTGGGAACATGCCATTCTTTCAGGGAAACAGCCCAAAAGGGCAGGATAGATGAGATACAGAGCAAAGCAACACCGTCTCAACAGATGAGTTCTCAACACACTTCTGGCTCTGCCAACAAAACGCCTGACAGAGGCTTCCATTCCTGACAAAAACAACTATATTAGCAGTTTTATTTTACATTCAAGTTCTGCGATGAAAATGACAATCTTAAAGCTAAAAAAAAAAAAAAAAAAAAAAAAATATATATATATATATACATATATATATATATATATATTTTAAATGAACAGTATATTAATGACACTAAAATATCTGTATCTGTTAACCATATGAATTATCTGTATCTGTACTCGGACTGGGCGGAGCCTAACCCAGAAGGAGGGATTTAACCAGGAAGTGGTTGGGTTGTTTTGAAATGGGCAGGTCTTTAACCAGTGTGTTATTTTTAATCGTGCAATTGATATGGGTTGATCAGAAATTTTTACATTTATTGCTGATTAGAAAACAATTTACATGACAGCATCAGCATTGAGCTTCAGATCAATGGCTTTGATCACGATAACAAACGAACTATAAACAGAACAAGTTACAATGAACACTGAATACAACACATGCGGTTGCAATTATGAAGAAAAATGTAATGAACAAGAGTTTTCATCTAAACATAACTTTCTTTTTTTTACTTTTAATTTTTTATGATTAGTGTGATTTTTTTTCACACCAGGTATGTGTGTGTGTAGCTAATTAATTTGTAATATAGTTTTTATACCACTACTTAATTTTTTTGCGTGAAGTCAAAAAACTGATTTGAGCCACTCAGCGCATGCGCAAAGAACTCTGTACTATCATTAGTTTTTCGATTAAACTGATTAATTACATCACGTAATTAATGTAATATTATATACGTGTGTGTGTGTGTGTGTGTGTGTGTTTTAGCATAATAATCCCTATATCAATCTATAGTCTGGATATTTGTGTAAGAGCCTTCAATGTCACATCAGAAGTTGTCATGATCACGTGAGCAGAGACTGAGAAAGAGAGAGAGAGTAAGATACAAAGAGAGAGAGAGAGAGAGGGAAGGAGATAGAGAGAGAGAGGGAAGGAGATAGATAAAAAGAGAGAGAGTGAGATACAGACACAGGGAAAGAGAGAGAGAAAGAGAGAGAGAGAGGGGTTTCTCTCACCAGAGACGACGTGGAAGGGGAAGTTTTACAGACTGGTTGCAGGAGACGGCCTGGGTTTTTCCCATCTGTGAAACTCCTCCCCTCGCCAGCTCCAAAACTCATTTCTACATCTCTACACTCCCTCAGGAGAATGAGTCACTCGCTTTTGCCCAAAACAGCCATAAACACACACACACACACACACACACACACACACACACACACACACACACACACACACACACACACACACACACACACACACACACACACACACACACACACACACACACACACACACACACACACACACACACACACACAGCTTAGAAACGTCTTTATGGAAGCAAACTCTTTTCCACTGTAAACATACTGTAGTCGACCAGAGAAACTAGCAGGCAGGAAATAAATACCCTAAATCTAGCGAGCACAGAAGGAAGTTTTTCTGGCGCTCTTCCCTTCTCTCAGCGTCACATAAATACTAGCTAGCAAAACAAGCGTCTCTGGAGGGTGTGGTGGCGTAGCGAGCTGCAGCTGCGGTCTGTTGTTGCTGGGATGGATAGAGGCCCCATCCTGGCTCCTTCTCCCTCTGTGACACATTTCCTGCCCCACATATCAAGGGAAAGGCAGTTATAGCGTCCCGCAGCTTCCGGAGCGAGCTTTCTTCCCACCGGAACCAGAGAAGGCTGCTTCGCCTTGAGACGCTTTATTCATTCGAAGTGAAAGTTCTCTCATTATTTACTCATAGATCTTAATTCAGATGAGCTCAAAAACTCTAAATCAGATGCTCAGGCAACTATGAAAGATAGTCTGCGTGAGAAAATATAACTGTGATTGTTCTAAATGTTATTTAAAATGCAATTTATCATTTTTATGATTTTCATAAGGATTATTACTATTACAAAAAAAATTATATATATAACATATATCTATACAAATTTAAAGAATATTAAGTGTTAAGTGTCCCAACCAAGCAAGCCAGAAGCAAATAAAGACCAAGGAACTAAAATGTAGATAATTTTTTTGCTTTGAGATACGAGTAAATATTTGAGATACGAGCAACTTACAGACGCAGACGGTAGAGGTGTTCAGCACTCATAGCAGCTCAAGCTCCTCATTTATGGGGTAATTGCATATGATCTCCACTAGAGGCGGCTTGGTTTTACAGCAGGGGTTACCGGGGGCAACGAGTGATTCAGAGTATTAAGCTGGGAGCAGCACGAGTTATGAGTGTTCAATAATAATAAATATGAGCTTCTGAGTCTATCCAATACACAACACGGGAAGAAACACTACATTTCCATATTGTGTTTGCATTATCTACGTTATCCCTCCCTCCTCCTCTTCCTCTTCCTCATCCTCCTCCTCCAAACATGTCGTCATTAGCCGCTACTGTATCGTCTGTCTCAAAGGCAAGAACTCATAATTAAAACCACATTTTATTTTATATGACAGGAATCCTTATATACTATAATTGTGTGTGTGTCTCTATAGCAATTAAAAACATGTTTTTTCCATTGTTATTTGCACTAATAAGGGAGTTTTTTAGAGGGCTGGAACAGATAATTTTTTCCCCTGTTATTTCTAATGATTTGAGATACGAGCAACTCGAGTTACGAGCTCGTCCTGGAACGGGTTATGCTCGTAGCTCAAGGTATTACATTTTGAACATTTTGACGTACGATAAAAGATTTGTGGTTTTTTTTTTGCCCGAGTAACGACAAAATGATCGAGATGCGAAATACGCACCAATCGTCCCGCTCTCCCATTGGCTGTCTCCCGGCTCGGACGCTAGCTTTCGCTGCAGCATCCTGCTCTCCTATTGGTCAGCATCGCTCCCACCAGCCTCTGCGTAGCGGCGTTCAGTGTTGCCAACTTAGCGACATTGTCGCTATATTTAGCGAGTTTTCAGACCACTCCAGCGACAAATTTTCCCAAAAGCGACTAGCGACAAATCTAGCGACTTTATCTGGAGTTATTGGCGACTTTTGGAGACTTTCTGAATGCACATATTGCTCTCCTACTCTTCCCTGTCAGCATCGAGTGCTTCTGTGAATCCCCTCCCCGCTGACAGGAAGATCTCTCCGCACCGCAGTTGACAGTGAGATCTGAAGTGAAAGGAACAAGCATGGAGCATGGTGAGGGACATGCTCTCCATGGAGACGAAAAGGGAGATAATTGAGAAGTATGAAGCTGGGATGCGCTTCATCCCATGATAAATGTGGTGTTTTCGTAGGGCTTGGAACGGATTAGGCAATTTACATTACCCTGACCGATTTACGAAAAGATTGACTTACGAAGCCAACCTCCGAACGGATTATTTTCGTAAGTCGGGGTTCTACTGTATATTCTTGACACCAGTGCATCCTGCAAAAGTCTTGGGCTCACAGTGTGTTTCAGATGCTCTCACTCCTGCTGCCGTTCCTGAGTAAACTCTGCACTGGTGTCGCCCCGATCCCGCAGCTGAATCAACTTTAAGAGACGGTCCTGCCACTTGCTGGACTTTCTTGGACACCTTGAAGCTTCTTCACAACAATTGATCCTCTCTCCTTGAAGTTCTTGATCTGATAAATGCTTAATTTAGGTGTAATCTTACTATCAGCAACATCCTCACGTGTGAATCCCATTCTGTGCAAAGCAATGACGACTGTGCGCGTTTCCTTGCAGGTGACGATGATTAACAGAGGAAGAGCAATGATTTAAAGATAAATAAACTAACTACTAAAAAAAACGAACTTTATTACAATAAACTAACTTCAACGTTTAACCTCAGCTTTATTCCGGCAACTTATTATCTTTCCTAATTTATAGGATAGCCAGAGGATTACTCCACTAATAATAATTTCTGAAAATTACAAATCTTCAAAACATTCAGGAGTTTATGCAAATTACCGGTCGGCAGACTTTGTGAAAATGAATGTGTGTGATTCTCAAAATCTGTGGCTGTGAAAATGAATGTGTGTGACATATCCAACACTATATTTCTGAAATGCATAACTTGCACACTCTGATGGCAGATCACTGTGAATTATAATGCATGCTCTGTAAAGCTGCTTTGCTGTTGTGAAAAGTGCGATAGAAATAAAGTGCCGGGTTTGATTGTGTGTGTAATGCGCTGAGGCAGGTGTGTTTGAGAGATCATGTCTGGAGGAGCAGCAGGTCTGAACACGCACACATGATATGCGTCCACACACGCTGGCTTGGCAGGTGCAGGTGAGTTTATCAGCATCTCTGAGAAGAGAAACAGCCGAGGCTCTGCTGATCAAACCACAGTAACACAAACCCACAGGGCGTGTGCAGACACAAACCTGCCCGCTTAATGATGAGTGTGACGAGCAGCCGCTGAAGTGCGGTCAGACTGGAGATCTCACACACACTCTCACACACACACACACTCTCTCACACTAACTCACACACACAAAGACACATAGCCACACACACATTTACACACACATTCACACACACAGCCACACCCACAAAGACACACACACACACACACACTCTCTGTCTCCTTAAAGCCAGGTTTGGAGAAAAAAATATTTTAATGAGAAAGACTGGAAGACGCTCAAAGACGAGAGCAAATAATTTGAAACCAGAGAAGAGTTTTTACAGCAGCTTTTCTCCAGATCAAACAAAACTGTTGTTCCAGAGAATAATCCCTGACCGCAGAACGAGCGCGGATCTGCTCCGACACACACACTCCTGCACAGCTATCATCTCCGTCTGGGAGTGTTGATGAACACAATATGAGCGTCTGACGACGGTTCATCAGAAGAGCTCAGGATCTGTGTGAGATTTCTCTGTAATGAGAATAAGCTGCGGCGTCACGCTCGCGTATGCAGGGGATCCAAAACATTTAGAAATTCTGCATCAGATTCAATTTTGAACACAATGGAAATTGGACGTTGTTAGTTAGAAAAATTTAGTTTGTTGTCATTCCGGAGAAATATAGAGCAACCACACGGGTTTGTATTATGAAGAACGTATTCACTTTTATTCTTAAGACATCTGTCAGCGGCAGCAATATTTAGCAAGAATATTTTGTTGTCTGAATATGTAAACCATCAATATATCAACAGAAAGAACAGCGTCTCAATATGAGTGTTAAACAACAACAACACCGGTTTTTAGACGCATGTACGCAATGCTTCTATCGCTTGTTTCTGCTTCTTTTCTTGTGTTTGGCTGCAGTTTTTCTGAAGATCTCTATAACAGGGAAAACACGGATCAGGGAAAACAGGGAAGCGTTGCGTCATAAATCACAGAAAAGCTCGTCAGCGGCAGGGAAAGAGTTAATGCTGCTTATTCATCTGTGCAAAATATACAAATGTACCTAAAGGTGCAAACTTTCAAAAGAAAAAGTGGTTCATTTCCTAATTTCAGAAGTGTATGAACACGTGAATCCGGGAAGAGTTCGGGAAATCTGTTAGCCTCCAGTTCTTATGGATTGCTATTAAAATGACTGAATTTTACCTGCAAAAATGAAACAAATAAAGGTAAATGTGGCGCATTTTCACTTACAAACAAACAAACAAACAATTTGTGTTCATCCGATGAGTAAAAGTTCAAGTGCACTGTTGTTCAAGCTGGGAACTTCGGGGAAATTCTTTATTCTGATGACTCCGTTTGGAAAGTTGGGAAACGTTTGGACAAACCTTAAAGTACAATGTTCTTGTTCAAAATAACAAACAAATCTACTGAAGCTCCTGCTAAATGTTTTCCAGTTGGATTTTTTCCAGTGAAAAAGCGTCTCCCGGATGTTTAACGGATCGTGTTGGAGGTTTGATCGCACCAGTAACAGCCTTGCCTTCGCAAACACTAATGATCATGAGCAGCAGCTGAAGGATCCAGCGCAGCAGAACGACAGATCTCAGAACAGCGCATACATATTCCTCATTTAAAACATTACGCTGATGACAATCCATTTCATGCAGTTTGGAACGACAACCAGGCAGATAATGAAACCTTTATCTGTTTAAAACCTTTATCTGTCGCCTGAAGAACAGTGGGAAACCCAAACATGGGGCTTATCCTATCTTTCAGTCCCATGCGCCGCTGGAAGAGAAAGAGAGGATGATAAAGAGAGGAGATTACGGCACTCGTCTGCTGCCAGAATCAGTGCTGCATCTGGACCCGCGAGAACAGAGAAAACACACACATATCCAACACTTCCTGCCAGAACATCAGCTCATATCACTCCATCACTGTATCACTGTATCACTCCACGCACATATCCAACACTTCCTGCCAGAACATCAGCTCATATCACTGTATCACTTCATCACTGTATCACTTCATCACGTCTCACTCCATCACGTCTCACTCCATCACGTCTCACTCCATCACGTCTCACTCCATCACGTCTCACTCCATCACGTCTCACTCCATCACGTCTCACTCCATCACGTCTCACCGTCTCACTCCATCACTGTATCACTCCATCTCTGTATCACTCCATCACTCCACGCACATATCCAACACTTCCTGCCAGAACATCAGCTCTCCATCACTGTATCACTCCATCACCGTCTCACCGTCTCACTCCATTACTGTATCACTCCATCAATCCATGCACATATCCAACACTTCCTGCCAGAACATCAGCTCTCCATCACTCCATCACTGTATCACTCCATCACTCCACGCACATATCCAACACTTCCTGCCAGAACATCAGTTCTCCATCACTGTATCACTCCATCAATCCACACACATATCCAACACTTATGCCAGAACATCAGCTCTCCATCACTCCATCACTGTCTCACTCCATCACCGTCTCACAATCTCACTCCATCACCGTCTCACTCCATCACCGTCTCACTCCATCACCGTCTCACTCCATCACTCACTCTCAGTCCCAACAGACTCTGTTCCTCATATCCGTGTCACAATGGATTTAATACAAATTGAATACAATGAAACTTAATATGAATGTTTTGATAAACTGTGCTGATATGAGGCTTTAGTAGTGAGCTTTATTCCTTTGCCAGAGCCAAAGAGAACAGTATGAAACAAACGACTGCATATTTTGGATAGTAAGTGTTTATCATATTGTTTCTGCCATCAGTTGTACGTCATGAAGCAACAGATGGATTTCTGCTAATAATAACACACATCTACACACATTCCCTCACAGCGGAGAATGACAGTAATGCTATAGGAGGCGATCGACAGCTCTGGTGTGATGTATGTCTCGCTCTCGCTGCGAAAGAGATCAGATCTGATCGAGACTCGTGTTTTTGCACTTCATGAAGGATCATCCATCACATCAAACCAGCAGCTTTAGTCCTGAACGACACTAAACACAAACGACTCACTGCAGTCTTGGCTCCAAGATTAAATATGCTTTACGTAGCTTGAAAACATTCATATTAAATGTATGCCTAAATGTATTTGAAATGAGTTTCCCTGCATTTGGATCACACAGTTTTCATATAAACAAATGTAATGTGATATATATTAGTCCATTTAAAAAAACACAATAACCAGGTTTATGCATTTATCATCAATACATCTAGTCTCATAATCAATAAATTCAATCTCATCCACTACACAGTTCCACACATTTACTCCTTATAACTGAATACATTTACAGATTTATGCTAATTATTAAAAATAAAATAAGATGCAAATACTTAATAATAACCTATGCTATGAAATCTCATCACATTTATTAGGCTTTTATCAGACGCTTTTAGCCAAAGTGACTTGCATTGCATTCAAGAAACACATTGACATTCTAATCAGTTCTTGCTTTCCCTGGGAATCAAACCCATGACCTCGATGTTGCAAGCACCACTCTCTACTGTTAGACACACAGGAAATCCCTGTGGTCTATGACTGGTTGCTCACGGAAGCTAAGCAGGGTTGTGCCTGGTTATTTTCCTGGATGGGAGACTGACTTGATTGCTGCTGGAAGGGTTAGGAGTTAGGAGGCCAGCAGGGGGTGCTCACCCTGTGGTCTGTGTGGGTCCTACCGCCCCAGTATAGTGACGGGGATGCTGTACTGCAATAAGCACCATCTTTCGGATGAGACGTTAAACCGAGGTCCTGACTCTCTGTGGTCATTAAAAATCCCAAGATGTCCTTCATAAAGAGTAGGGGTGTAACCCCGGCATCATGGCCAAATTTGTCCATCATGGCTTCCTAACCATCCCCTTTCTCTGATTGGCTTCATCACTCTGTCTCCTCTCCACCAATAAGTTGGTGTGTGGTGAGCGTTCTGGCTCAATATGGCTGCCGTCGCATCGTCCAGGTGGAAGGATGATGCTGCACTCTAGTGGCGGTTGAGGAGATTCCCCCGTCCATGTAAGCGCTTTGAGAAAAGTCTTTGATAAAGCGCTATATAAATGTAATGAATTATTATTATTATTATGAATATCTTAATGTAACGTTTGTAACATTATTTTAAAACAACTGATTCCAACTAGTCCAAACAGCAGCAGCATATAATATTTCTGACAGAAGACTCTCATTTTAGGTTTCCAGTGCAAGAAACGCAGATTAACAAGCATGCTTTCATTCAACTAGCAAGTCTAAAACCGCTTCAGTGTGTTAAAGTGAAGCGCTGAAGCGTTTTAAGCTGCCAGCGGGAGAGCTCACTGTAAACACGACTGCGATCAGGTGATTAGTGTTGAGTTTTCTCCAGACTGGCCTCTTTAAAATCAGATCAGGGTCAGCAGATCCACAGCAGAAGCAGCGAGAATCATCTAAACATCAACCCGCCGGCAGTAAATCCATCAATGAGAAGCGATGGACTTGCTTGTACGGAAGTTTAGGAGGTTTAAGCCTCTTGATGAAAGACAAATCTGTTTAAGTATGAGTGGTTGTAAACATAACACAGCTGGCTTTGCGCTGATGTGATCGTAACGACACGCAGACGCCGCTAACACACACTCCTGAGAAACACAGCGCTTCACTCGCAGTCCGACAAAAGCTGCAATAATGCTCAAATGACATTTCAGTGACAGATTTTAACTCTTCCACGACACAATATTTACTCAAAATTCACTTTAAGTTAATATTGTACACAGACGAGCCAGTGGAGTTTAATCAGCCCAGCAGTTTCTGTGTTCAAACAATTCGTCATTATTATTGTGTGACGATTCATTTTTTATTTAAGTGCATCTATTCTGCTTTTCTCCATCAGGAAAAGCTGTAGTTCGTCTCTATCAGCGTCAGTGTTTCTGAACGCCTGAAACACTCACAATATTCCTCATTATCATAATTCATGTGCAGAATAAAGGGGCGGGGCTTGAGTGAGTGAGTCGTGAGTTGAAACTAGCGGTTCTGGGAAGGGGCGGGGCATTTCCCAAACACCCAATCACAACACACTGATTCAGCCAACCAATCAGAGCACAGTGTGCTTTCAGAAGGAGGGGCTTCATAGAGACAGGAACTAAACAGAGCGTTTCTGACAGACTGGGAAGAGACGAATATGGGGAAAATAAACAACATTCAAGCAGGAAAACCTGATCTAGTGGAGACACACACACAGCAGGAAAGGATTAGGAGCGTGTTTGGTTTTGAACCAGAGCCACAGTATTATTGAGATGTAAAGCATCGGCTCTGCTCAGGTGAGAGTGATGAACGGCTCCATCATCGTCTCTGACACGACATCAATCCTCGTTTCTGAAAACAACTGCATTAAAGTGATATCGGGATCACAGCCATTATAGACGCTCACTTTCACACAATCTTCACTGCGCTCCACATAAATGTGACTCTTTAATGACATACTGTCAGCAACAGTATCAGCCTATAATGCTAAAAAGAAGTATTTCTTATTTATTTAACAGATATCAATGCATTTACTAACAGCATGTCAAACACTTTCTGCTTTCGATGGTTTATGACGTTACATGTACGGATTTGTTACGGCAATGGCAGATTCACACAATCTAATTTACACATTATAATGTTTATGTAACGATTGTTTGAGTGAATTATTCTGCTAATGAAGTGCTTCAGTTTTCCGGCACTCAGACCAACGACACACAGATTATTTCATATTCTATATATTCATATTCAGAACTCATTCTTTGTACAGTTTGCGCTCCTTTAAATCCATTTGACGTTTTTTACCATTTTCATTTTTTTGGATTGCATTTAAATGACTTTTTTTATAATCAAAAAGGACGTCCAATCTATTGAATTCATTCTACTGAAAAACGAATCACTGTGGAAAACAATTAAAGCAATTACACTACCGGGAAATTTACTTTTCTATTTAAAGTATAAATTTCACTATTATATAGTGAAATAGCATGAGTCAATATTCAATAAATCATGTTTTGCAGTGAATTTAATTACTTTTTACGCACAAGAGTTTATGGTTTAAATCATACGGCAAAACATCTTGAAACCAGGCAATAAATAGATTTTTTCCCTTAAATGAACTCGTCTAGAACTAAAAGTTTAAGATTATTTTGCTTGTTTTGAGAAAATACAAATGTTCCGATTTAGGAAAAAATGGTTCATTAAATGAATGAAGGACATTTTTAAAGTGACGGTATTTCCTCTCAGTTCTTCCTGAAATCAGAAACTTCAAGACATATTTTCTTATTTTAAGAGCAAATCTTTAGTAAACAATATTTGCATTTGAACTTAAAACCTAAAAGCTTGATTTGACTATTTATTGGTTTCATGTCCTTTGTTTTTCTTGTTTTAAGAACTTTTTAAAGACGTTTTCGTCTTGTTTTAAGATTTTCTTAGATTTTCACTCCATTAGCAGATAATTTTGCTTAATTTATGTTTTATTTTCTTATTTTTGCATGCGCAAAACAGATGAAAAATCGTAAGAATGTTTCAATAAGCTTTATTATTATTATTCCCTGATCCCGCGATTCTGTGTGTGTTTTTGGAATAATGATCAACACACACTTACTCCAGGGTTTAGGGTCGGTTAGTTATTACTCTAAATTAAAGCGCTACTGAAAAATAAAGCCCAGTTTAGTTTGCCGATGAGCTGAATGTGGGATGAGTCGGGTGTGTCTGACAGGTTTGTTTGGCGCGTGGCAACGCCAGCGGAGGAAGTAGAAACACACAATGCCATCTTTATCACAGAAATGAAGCGCAGTGAATGTGTGTGCGCACAGAGAGCCATTGTGCAGATCCCGTGTGTCCATGCATTACCAGGATCATTCAGCAAACGTCAGGAAGGCCCTCGCTGACGGGAAGAAACACACGCTGCAGACAGAGGAAGACTGTTGTGTTTACACACAAACTGCTTTGCTTCTCAGACAATCAGATTGTGCGTCCAGATCTAATTTTGTATGACGACGACGACCTAAATATTCCCAATCTGCCATAGAAAACAATTGCTGACATCTCAGATCCTCAAATTAAACATGAAGCATCAATCACTGCCTTTTCTTCCATAATGTGAGTGTGCAAAAGGATATTCATAGAGAATAAATAATTAAAACAGAGCAGGGCTTGATTGAGTACTGAAAGTGAATATTCAGTACCAAAGTTTGGTCAACCAAAAAGAAATATCATTTCAGAGATGAAGCAAGTTATATTTTGATGAAAGATTACTGCCTTTAAAAAAAACATTTTTACATTCCTGCATTTTTACAGTGCACTTGAACTTTTACTCATCGGATGAACACAAGTTGTTTGTTTGTAAGTGAAAATGCGCCACATTTACCTTTATTTGTTTCATTTTTGCAGGTAAAATTCAGTTATTTTAATAGGAATCCATAAGAACTGGAGGCTAACAGATTTCCCGAAAAACTGCAGCCAAACACAAGAAAAGAAGAAGCAGAAACAAGCGATAGAAGCATTGCGTACATGCGTCTAAAAACCGGTGTTGTTGTTGTTTAACACTCATATTGAGACGCCGTTCTTTCTTTTGATATATTGACGGTTTCCATATTCAGACAACAAAATATTCTGGGGTTCATGAAGTTGCAACGACACGCTGCAATTCAGAGAATCTTTTACAACACAATCTTCTCCTGAAACACATGACAGTAAGTGTCCGGTGAAGTGGGAGAGGAATAGAGTGAAGTTTATAGTTACCAATGCAATGTGTATCTGATATGAATAAAACACTTCGTCAATTTACAATTTAACGGATTACTATTTCCTCTTTTACAGACATCAGTGTGTATTTTTCAAACTATAAATGTATTGTTTTGCCAGTACTTATGAGTGTCTGATATCACTCCGCGCCTCACTGTTCGAGAAGTACTGTTTCAGAGGAACACTTGAGCTTGTGAATGAACTCTTGATTATCAGGCGTAAACATGCTTAAAAAGTCATTCCTTCAGACTTTAAGCCAAATTAACCCTTCATTAACATTCACTAGAGGCTTTGCTCGTGGTTACGACTATATTCAACACAAACACAGTTTATCAGACGTATGTTTCTGCACACAGCGTGTGAACAGGGCGATCAGGACGGTTTGCCTGGCTCTTGGTGTTGTTCCTCAAGCCTCGACAGCCGATGGGAAGAAGTCTGATATTCATCGAGTTTCACAACAGCAGGAGGAACAACAGCACATCCTTATGCAACTGCACTGACACACTCATATCGTGCTCTGATATCAACAACAGCATGTTAAATACAAAATAAACTGCTATTTTCCCTGAATAGAGTTCAAGCAACAGCTCCGAAACTTCATGTTTTCATTAAAAGGTCAGTGAAAAGCATCAAAACGGCTAGATTTCTTTCCATTTGCAACAGTTTAACCGCAATTAAACATCTAAATTTGGTTCAGTTAGTGTGATTTCCCCCTAAATGTTCTAGTAATGCACATTAAATAAGTTAAAAAATTATTAGACATGAAAATAAAATAAAGATGCTGTAAAAATGTCCAAATTATGTTAATTCTTGCAATAAAACCTTGCGGAAACATGCTCAATGTTACACTCTTGATTAATAAAATTATGATAATGATTAGCAAAAATGTGCTCCTCGTTAAAATCATGAGGTTATCGTATGGTTGTAAGTGTTTTAATCTATCTTAAGGTACATTCACGAAGGTCTAGATTGCTGTTTTACAGATACAGTGGTACCTCGAGATACGAAATTAATCCGTTCTGAGACGGCCTTCGTATAATGAGTTTTTCGTATCTTGGAACACATTTTACATGTAAAATGGCTAATCCGTTCCAAGCCCTCCAAAAACACCCCATTAAATTTCATAATAAAGCTAAATTGACCTATAAACAATGAAATAACGTAAAATGTTGATGTGGCAAGGCTGGCGTGGATATAAACAGCCTGGAAGGGAAAGACGGAGAGAGAGATCCGGGCGAGACGCGAGTCGGCACGGAAGCGGTGAACGCGAGGCTCACGAGCGAAACGAAAGTGAAACCGA
Organism: Rhodeus uyekii; assembly: GCA_037043235.1. NCBI lineage: Eukaryota > Metazoa > Chordata > Actinopteri > Cypriniformes > Acheilognathidae > Rhodeus > Rhodeus uyekii. The sequence continues at coordinate 2,575,075 of JAWRVZ010000081.1, forward strand.
AACCGAGAGAGATTGCGAGTGACACGGAACTCAGCTGAGAGAAGCGGGACAGTGGGAGTGAAACGCATCTACTTATGTTTTGTTTTGTGTTTTGATTTATTTAAAACTCTAAAGAAATAAAAGCTTGTGAGTCTCAGTAAGCTGACCCTGCCTCCTTCCTTCTCCGTGATTAACGAACCTTACCACAGTCGAAGCTTACCTTTCGAATGAGGCTATCTCCGAAAGTGGCGGCAGAGGAGGAGGAGGACAAACGGCAGATACCAGCTTCGTACTTCTTTATGATCTCCATCTTTGTCTCCAGAGCTAAAGCACGCCAGCACGTACGTATAGAAGATGCATGATGGGAGGGATGCTGTCCAATTAGAGAGAAGGATCTCATGGCTTGGCTAGCATCAGGAACCAATGGGAGAGCAGGAGGATGGGGGCGAGTCTACTATAACTAAGATGGCGGCGTGCAGCGCGAGTTTCAAAATTGTTATGAGGAGAATCTCGGACTTTCAGAAACCTTTCGTATCTTGAAAACTTTATGTATGTAGAGCAGTAAAATTATTCGTCTTTGCTTTCGAAACTTGGATTTTTCGTAAGTTGAGCCTTTCGTATCTTGAGGTACTACTGTATCCTGTTTTCATATTAGATTAACTTTGTAGATGAAACGTATCAAACAAGAAAAACACGATTTCAAAAAACTCCTAAACGTACCATATTTATGGAAAACGGGCTAGAAAATGAAGAAAAGACATTTGAGTTTGGAACCACAGAGTCCAGAAGTAATGAGAGACGCGTGTTTCCCACACAATAACACACTGAACCACTACTGCGAACTACAAGTGCGCCATTTCCATTCATTTCACAGCTTCCATCAATCCTGAGGCACACGAGCTAAAAATACAAGCGTCAGCATGGGAATATAAGGGCTGGAGTGCAGATCCAACCAAACACATCTGAGGGCTTCAGACAATCAGCGCGGGCACATGCAAGAGCACACACACATCCTTTCATTTCGGGTTGGATGCGTCCGCGTCTCTAAACCGCGCAGGATCGCTGACGTGGGACTTTCCCACACTTTCAGGCTCCGAACCGGCCGTGTTTGTCACTGGAGAGTCCCGGAGAGGAACCGATCCCAGAATCCCAGCTCTGGCCGGGCTGGCCGGGGTTACATGACTGAGATCCGCTGACAAACCGAGAACAACTGCTCCTGGATCAGCGGAGAAACCTCGGGAACACAAGCTCAGGGTGCATGCCAGACACAACAAGAGCCGAGTGCATTATGGGTATTTTTCTCAATTGCAAATGTAGCATTTGGATGGAATTAGAATTCTAAATGACGTTAGTGTTGCAATTATTAAAGTTTCATATAACAATTCAGTGCATTCACAGCATCATCATCTCACGCTCAAGGGCATGTTAAGACTCAAATTAAATAATATCAGAAGACCAATGTATTCAGTTTAACTTGTTAACTTTAAAAAAAAGTGTTTTCCTAACAGACTAGAAATATTTAAAAAAGAACCGAAATAGTTCAAAAGTCACGTTTCCCACATACAATATTTGTTCCCTAAAAGAGTTCATGGAAGAAAGTATTTCACCACATTCACCGTTTAATGGTTTCAACATCTTCATGCGTACTACTTTCCTGACTAATGTTTTACAGACTAAAATATTTAAATAATCTCATGAGAAATTTGTACAGACAATATTTTGGAGATGAAGCGATTAGAGAGAAATTAAACTCTTGAAGCGATGATGCTGATATCGGTTTCAGCCATGGTTAAAATATAAACGTAGTTTTCACTGCATATATACCGTAGATTTATTAATATCACACGCTTGAATGTTGATTCCTGCAGAACATTTAAAGCTTTTTCTGTTTTTATGTAAATGCAAATACTTGGCAGAAAAATATTTTCCACAACATGCTTCTCCTTTAAGAGCGTCAGTGAACGCTGTTCTGATTGGCTGACGGTCTCTGATCTGATAAAGTACGCTGTGTTGTTGTGGAGCAATACGGAGAAAATATTAATAAAAATTAATTAATGTTGTTTAGGCAGCTTGATTTCAACAAATGCTCTTTCTGCAGAGAGGAGGAGTTTCTGAGGAATGTATTTTTTACAGTTCAATGAGCTCTTATATGTCAAAATATGTGATTTCATGATCTTTAACAGATGGTTCTGATGCCATTTCATTTGCATGTATCAACATGTGCACTTTAAAATATCTCCCGTTTGTCCTCGACGTCCACAGACAGTGTTTAGAGAACGAAGCATCAGTGGCAGACTCTTCTGACGTTGCTGAACATCACGCCTTTCAAGAAGCAGCTGAACACACACCTTTCCTGCAAGCGCTTAAACTCCCCACACCTTAATCCAATACACACACACACATGCAGCTCACACACACACACTCACACTCACGGACACACACACACACACACACAATGAAACGGCAGTGTTTTAGCCAGTACACATACACAGACACACACACACACACACACACAATGAGACAGTAGTGTTTTAGCCAGTACACACACACAGACACACACACACACACACACAGACACACACACACACACACACGAGACAGTAGTGTTTTAGCCAGTAAACACACACTCATACAAACACACACAGACACACACACACACACACACGAGACAGTAGTGTTTTAGCCAGTACACACACACAGACACACACACACACACACACACACAGACACACACACACACACACACACGAGACAGTAGTGTTTTAGCCAGTACACACACACACACACAGACACACACACACACACACACGAGACAGTAGTGTTTTAGCCAGTAAACACACACTCATACAAACACACACACAACACACAGTACACACACACAGGTTTATCTAGACAGTCTAACCTCTGCCGCCTGTGTCTCCTGATGGAGTAACGTCAAGCCTGTCAGATCCTCCAGGAAGGAATGGGATGAGTTGAAGACCTTCGCTAGGAACTGGAAACCTTCTCGCTCATAGTTCTCAAGAACCTGTCAAGAACAAACAGAGGTTAATATATATTATATATGTGTGTGTGTGTAACAGTAGCAGACATTACAGTGAGTCAGAGCATCAGTTCTGGCTCATATTGATCTCACATTGATCTCCAACCACTGAACCTGCTTCATTCACTCAGTCGCCTCGGGCTTGACTTTTAGTTTTATTTGGTTGGTTTATTTGATTGATTGGTTAGTTGGTTGGTTTGGTTGACTGATTGTTTGATTTTTGAACCTGAAACTGAACCGGTTTTCTCCCAAGGGTTTTTTCAATATTCTGTTCTTCATTCATTCTTTTTCCTGCTGGAGTTTTGGGTTCTTGTCTCTGTTGCCTCTGGTTTGATTAGTTGGAGAAATTTAACACTTAATATTCATCAATATTATTGATTGGTTCTTCTAGAGCTGATGTTCAAACAAAAACTTTGTTGCATTACTTTCCTGTAATCTCTGTAAAGCTGCTCTGAATCTCTGTAGGAATAAAGGCGACTATGACTGCAAGAAAGTTCAACGCACAATATGGTGGAACAAGCCCCGCCCTCTAAATAAAAGAGCCAATCAGACACGAAGGACATCCATCTAGCACGTTTACAACGGAAAACACATTCTGTGTGAACAGCCCCTTAGGACTCCACATGCACAATGGCTTTTTAATGCTATTTATTTGAGCATAAAAAAAAATACATTTATGGGACAGTTCATCTCAGGTTTCGTTAATCTGAAGAGTTTTGATATTTCACTACCTCCCCGTTCAAGAAGAGAGCAGCTGGTGTTGGATGCAAGAAAATCGGCAGCTGAAAGACTGAAAAGTGACTTTGATTAGAAGTGTTTGACTCCAACTGTGTCGTCTCACACAAAACTAGATGAGAAAATAATTGATATCACAAATCTAAAACAACGCAATCTTTACAAAATGTGACATTAAAAAGTGTAAAAGCCGCTAGTTTTTCCTAAAGTAACCCTAACCTGCAGGTCTGTCGCTCCTCTGATCCCAGTGCCTTAAATCAGAGCCGCTGACGGGAACTGGGGGAAGTCTGCATCCTGCTATGATTGGATGTGATTGGTTCGTTTGATAAGTCCCACCTCTTGTTTTCATGCGCGTTCTCAAATCGAACAATGACGCCGTCAAATCAGCGGCTTAGATATCAGAGCTTTACGTAACGTAAAAATGAAACTTGAAATGAATAAATCTTACATCTACATTCCTGCATTTATCAGACGCTTTTATCATTTCATTCAAGAAACACATTGACATTCTAATCAGTTCTTGCTTTCCCTGGGAATCGAACCCATGACCTTGATGTTGCAAGCGCTGCTCTTTACTGTTTGAGCAACAGGAAAGGAAATCTTCATGACTGATTAAAAAGCAAAAACATTAGCCTACAAATAATATATACGGATTAAATTGTTACTGCCATTCAGTTATTATTTTGGAATAAATGTAAAAATGAGATTTACACTTGGTTTTCATAAACGGAACATTACAGAGTTAGAGCAAAAAAACAAACCAATTAGATTTGTATTTGGGTTCTCTTATTTTATGTAATGTTTATTCAACCAGGAAAATGAAGGACGTAATGTACGTTTATAGATGTGCTCCTCTTATAGATGTGCTTTTAAAACAACACCGCGCTCAACAACACACACCGCTTTTCTGTTTAGAAGTGGATGTAGATCAACTCAACATGTTCAGATGTGAAATACGGATGTGCGGGAACATCCGAGAAGCCGGTATCTGCTAATGCAGTTGGGCTTGTTGGCCAGCGCACATCCAAACACGGCGATAACACAATCTCTAACGGCGGTAACATGGCGCTGTGCCCCGCGCACAAAGGGAGGCCGAGAGGGAGCGGCAGACATCTGGCACCACTGTCCGTCGGGCTGAGAGCACTCAAGCACCATCTCCGTGACGCTCCTCACACACACAGCCCTCCACCATCACACTGGCTCCTTTCACACAGCTCATTCTCAGAGCAGATCGGGTGTCTGATGAATGGGTGGCACTGTTGAGCCGAGGGGGAGAGTGACGTCTGCTTTCAAAGAACTAGACATGGATGACTTGACTGACAGAGAGGGTTAGACAACGGTCGAGAGTCGACCGGAGCGCATCAGTCCAAACTCCATGAACTCGCTGGTTGTTTAAACAGGACCTACTATGCTTTTAATCTCCGTTTACGGTGAGATGCTGCTGTTTGATCAGAAAAATCTGCAGTTCTTCCCTATCAGAGTCAGTGTTTCTCAACTCCTGAAACACCTCCACTGAATTTCACAATATTCCTCATTATCATAATTAATGTGCAGAATAAAGGGGCGGGGCTTGAGTGAGTTAGTCGTGTGTTGAAACTGATCAAATCTGTTCTCATTGAAGAAATCACTTAAATAAGACCTGCCTGATAAAGTGAAGGAGACCAAAAGATCTTCAAAAGCTAAACAACAAGCCGAGATCCAGGAACAAATGAGGAAGACAGTAATGGAGATCTATCAGTCTGGAAAAGGTTATGAAGCCGTTTCTAAAGCTTTGGGACTGCAGCGAATCACAGTGAGAGCCATTATCCACAAATGAAAACATGGAACAGTGGTGAAGCTTCCCATCCACATCAACATCCACAGAACTGCAGGCCTCACTCAGTGAACTCAGTGTTCATGACTCCAGCATAACAAAGAGACTGGGAGAAAATGGCAGAGATTCAAGACCAAACCACTGCTGGAGACTAACATTATAAGAACCTCAGAGAGAGAAAAAGAAACACAATTGTTCAGATATGATTAAGCACAAGTGAGTTCTCAAGGACGTTATGCATTTCTCTCTCTGGCAGGAAGGGCTGATGTTCACTGTCAAACAAACAGCATTGAGAGTAATTGTTTATGTAGAGTTTGATTTTTTTTAAGTACTATGAAATCCTAACAGAAAGTACAGTATAAAGCTTTTACACAGACATAGACTATAAAAATAAAGTATTTATCTTCTTTGAAGCGGATCGTGAGCATTCATTTGCTTTCTTGCCTAGCAACACAACAGCAGCAAATACACAACATTTAATTGTGTTTTCCAACAGTGGACCTCCTCAAATTGGAGCCTTTGACTTATGAAGCCCATTAAATCACTGACGCAGTGAGAGTGTGTGTGTGTGTGTGTGTGTGTGTGTGTGTGTGTGTGTGTGTGTGTGTGTGAGAGAGAAAGAGAGAGAGAGAGTGTGTGTGTGTGTGAGAGAGAAAGAGAGAGAGTGTGTGTGTGTGTGTGTGAGAGAGAAAGAGAGTGTGTGTGTGTGAGTGCGCGTGTGAGAGAGAGAGGGAGAGAGAGTGTGTGTGTGTGTGTGTGCGTGTGAGAGAGAGAGGGAGAGTGAGTGTGTGTGTGTGTGAGTGCGCGTGTGAGAGAGAAAGAGAGAGAGAGTGTGTGTGTGTGTGTGCGTGTGAGAGAGAGAGTATGTGTGTGTGTGAGAGAGAGAGAGAGAGAGAGTGTGAGTGAGTGAGTGTGTGTGTGTGTGTGTGCGCGTGTGAGAGAGAGAGGGAGAGTGAGTGTGTGTGTGTGTGTGTGAGTGCGCGTGTGAGAGAGAAAGAGAGAGAGAGTGTGTGTGTGTGTGTGTGCGTGTGAGAGAGAGAGAGAGTATGTGTGTGTGTGTGTGTGAGAGAGAGAGAGAGAGAGTGAGTGTGTGTTTGTGTTATGTGTGTGTGTGTGTGCGTGCGAGTGCGTGTGTGTGTGTGAGAGAGAGATAGAGAGTGTGTGTGTGTGTGTGTGTGAGAGTGAGAGAGGGAGAGCGTGTGTGTGTTTTTGTGTGTGTGTGGGAGAGAGTGTGTAAGTGTGTGTGTGTGTGTGGGAGAGTGTGTGTAAGTGTGTGTGTGTGGGAAAGAGTGTGTAACTGTGTGTGTGTGTGTGTGTGTGTGTGTGTGTGAGGTTTGGAGGGCGAGCAGCACATCTGGTTTACATACAGCTCCTCTCTCTCTCTCTCTCTCCTCCCACTGCTTCTTGTAAGTTCCCCTGTAATTGTTTGAAGGGATGGTGGAGGTTTATGCAGATATAAACCTCTGATCGCTCCGCTCTCATGTGAGGTCAGCGCTGGTAAAAATAGCTCTCCACTTCAATGAAACTACACAAAAACACTCAAGAGTCGACACTGATGTCGTGTAAACTGCTGCACGGGTGTTTTGACTTTCATTAGGGAGTTGTGTGTGTTTTCGTCTGGCTTGAGTCCCTTCAGTGTAAATCTATGGGTTCCCTTTATTCTGCGCATGAATTATGATAATGAGGAATACTGTGAGTGTTTCAGGATTTCAGAAACACTGACGCTGATGGAGAAGAACTGCAGCTTCTCACAGTAAAGAGAGACGGAGGAGAAATATCTGCATCAAATAGTGAAGCACACTATAATAACGCAATAACTATAATGTTTTGTCAACGTGTTGAATCCTGTGATTTGTGTTTCTTCAGTAAAGGCTTCACATGCGGCAGTGTTTGTGTTTCAGTCTGTCTTCAGCACCGATTAGACAACAAGTGTTCGTCTGTGGACGACTGGAGTGTTTGGTTTCCGTGGTTACACACACACACACACACACACACACACACAGCTGATGGAAAGCAGCATCACTGACACACAATCATCACTGACACACAAACACACAATCATCACTGACACACAAAAACACTGACACACTAACATAAACACAATCATCACTGACACACAAAAACACTAACAAACAATCATCACTGACACACAAACACACTAACACACAATCATCACTGACACACAAAAACACTGACACACACAATCATCACTGACACACAAATATTACTGACACACAAAAACACTGACACACAAACACACAATCATCACTGACAAACAAACACACTAACACACAATCATCACTGACACACAAACACACCAAGATACACACAATTATCACTGACAGACTAACACACAATCATCACTGACACACACACTAACATAAACACAATCATCACTGACACACAAACACACTAACACACAATCATCACTGACACACAAACACACCAAGATAAACACACAATTATCACTGACAGACTAACACACAATCATCACTGACACACAAACACACAATCATCACTAACAGACTAACATAAACACAATCATCACTGACACACAAACACACAATCGTCACTGACACACAAACACACAATCGTCACTGACACACAAACACACAATCGTCACTGACACACTAACACACAATCGTCACTGACACACAAACACACAATCGTCACTGACACACAAACACACAATCGTCACTGACACACAAACACACAATCGTCACTGACACACAAACACACAATCGTCACTGACACACTAACATAAACACAATCATCACTGACACACAAACACACAATCATCACTGACACACAAACACACAATCATCACTGACACACAAACACACAATCATCACTGACACACAAACACACAATCATCACTGACACACTAACACACAATCGTCACTGACACACAAAAACACACACTCGTCACTGACACACAAACACACAATCGTCACTGACACACAAACACACAATCGTCACTGACACACAAACACACAATCGTCACTGACACACAAAAACACAATCGTCACTGACACACAAACACACAATCGTCACTGACACACTAACACAAACACAATCATCACTAACACAATAAACACACAAGCATCTTCAGTGTTTTCTACAGATCTCCCAGTATGTTTCTGAAAGCATGTTTGAAGACGAAAGGTTAAAGTTGGGGGGAAACACTTCTCTAGAACCTGCAACAAAGTTCGACCTTTATTATGCCTGAATCAGAACCATCAGATCTTCATGAGGCTTTTTCATTACACAACCGCATCACATCAAAATCAGCGGAAATTAATGTTTCATACGGGTCAATTATAGGATTTAGTTCATGGACAAGGATATATTTGGTAGCTTAAAGAAACAAGATGGTAATCATCGACTAACCTCATATGCGTCTGTGTGTCTGATAATAATGAAAATTCAGATTTTCAGGTGAATTATTTCTTTAAAAGACATGGATGGAAACCCGTAGACACTGACCTCATGGTTTCCTAACAGTCTGGCATCAAAGTGTAAAGATCTGAGACATTTTATGAGGCTTTTATGTCTTTACAGTGCAAAGAAAATAGAATGAGAGCGAGAGAGAACTTGGGAAAGAAAGTGAGTGAAACTCGAGCGACAGGAAAAGAAGGGGGAAGGGAAGAGTTACAACTCGCCGTGAGGCTTCAGACTCCCTGTATTCACGCATGAGTGTGTGTTTGGGAGGAAGGAGTGGCTCCGGATCTGCTAAATAAGAGCGAATAAACCACTGGGAGAGAAACATCCACACATGCAGAAGAGATTGAGCAGCAAAACTCTGATTTATGAGACGTGAACCCGTCGACAACAGTGTGACCGCTGGGAAAAAACACTTCAATTCAGCCTTAATTACTCGCATACGGCTGTGACATCAACAAGGAGCCTAACTCACAACACATGCTTCTAACACACATGCCCTCTAACGCACATGGCCTCTAACACGCATGCATGGCCCCTAACGCGCATGACCTCAAACGCGCATGACTCTAATGTGCATGCATGACCCCTAACACGCATGGCCGCTAATTCACATGCATGGCCTCTAACGCGCATGCATAACCCCTACGCGCATACATGACCCCTAACGAGCATGGCAGCTAATGCGCATGCATGGCCCCTAACGCACATGGCCCCTAACACGCATGAATGGCCTCTAACGCGCATGCATGGCCTCTAACGCGCATGGCCTCTAATGCACATTAACCCTAACGCGCACGCATGGCCTCTAACGTGCATGGCCTGTAAAGCGCACGCACATGACCCCTAACGCGCATGGCCGCTAATGCGCATGCATGACTCCTAATGCGCATGCATGACCCCTAACGCGCACGCATGGCCTCTAACGCGCACGCATGGCCTGTAAAGCGCACGCATGGCCTCTAACGCGCACGCATGGCCTGTAAAGCGCACGCATGGCCTCTAACGCGCACGCATGACCCCTAACGCGCACGCATGGCCTCTAACGCGCACGCATGGCCTCTAACGCGCACGCATGGCCTGTAAAGCGCACGCATGGCCTGTAAAGCGCACGCATGGCCTCTAACGCGCACGCATGGCCTGTAAAGCGCACGCATGGCCTGTAAAGCGCACGCATGGCCTCTAACGCGCACGCATGGCCTCTAACGCGCACGCATGGCCTCTGACGCGCACGCATGGCCTCTGACGCGCATGGCCTGTAACGCGCGCGCACACGGCCTCTAAAGCACATGGCCTCTAACATGCATGGCCCTCTAATGCGCCATTACACCATTACACTCTCACACCCCTTACAAACTGATGCTAATTGATCTCAGTATAATAACACAACCTGTTTTTAGTTCAACCTCAATGCTTCAAGTTTACCTTTTTTTTAAAGTTAAATTTTTCTCAATTCCAAATCAAAAGCATTTAAACGGTCACTTACTACTGGAGAGCATGCAGTGCATTTGTCAAACGCCAAACTTGCAGGAAGGACGTTGTCAAATCTGGCCAGGAATCCTCGAATCTGGAAAGACAACAAATGTTTTTAAGTTACACAGAACAGAATCAGCATAGAAAATATTCCTCAATCTCTAGCACCACCTGGTGTTCGCTAGTAAATATAGCAGGAGGTAAAAATATAAAAATCAACGGAAGCATTTACTTTAGCAATAACAGTAATGTTTATAAAAATAACAAGTACGAGTAAGTAATTTATATTTTAATTAACTCAAGTACAAATGCAACTAATCTTCTCAAAATAAAGTGTAAAAGCTTTATTTTAACATGTTCATTTTGGGGTCTCAGAGACCTTACAGCCATTTAAATATGTCAAAAACACACTTAAACTGAAGACTTTCCTGTGTGTCTAACAGTAGAGAGTGGCGCTTGTAACATCAAGGTCATGGGTTTGATTCCCAGGGAAAGCAAGAACTGATTAGTTATTATTACTTGATTGCAATGCAAGTCGCTTTGGATAAAACAGTCTGATAAATGCAAGAATGTAAATGTGAAAAAAAGTATCAGTGTGATATTTAATGGATTTTCTTAATTTTATGCAAAATGTTCTCAGATCTCAGAGAAAAATACATCTTCAATATCATCAGCTAACGGCTTTTTAATATATATTTTTGAATGTTTATTGTGGATCATATCCAATTTTGTCATATCCAATACCTGTCAAGATTTTACCACGTTTTAAACTATGCAGACAAAAATTATTTGCATGAAAATTAAGCTTATTTAAATGAATCTGACAAAATAATTTGTACTGAAAGGCATTTTTTAAGTAATATTTTAGAACTATTTTATGAAATTATTATTTTGTGATAAAAGGGCCAGTGAACAGGAAAGATGATCTATATATCTTTTGCACAAATGTATTTTTGTTTTGATTTTGTGGCAGTGAATGACCTGCAAATGTGAGGTTCCTCTTTAAACCCATCATTATAAAAACAAAATCATTCTATAAATAAAAAAAACATAAGCTCTAACGTACCACACACACTCACTCTCAAACACACACCCTCACACACACGTAAATGATTATTGGTGGTTTCCGTATGAAAGTAATATATATGTATGGCGTGTTGAATTACAGTCACGGATCCTCACACACGTGTCTCATAAGTTACTGTTGCCGCTGATCTTAATTGAAAGCAAATTAAAGAACGAGCAGAGGGGAAGATAAGAGGCGTGAAGATTACGAGGAATTTACAGGCGTTAAGCATTACCCATGATTCCATGCACTCCGGCTCAAGACACTTTGATCTAAATCCACATTCACAGTGTCAAAAATATGAGATTCGTATTTAGAAATTCGGTTTCATAGAGCCAACAAAACACCAGCCGATTCAAACATGAAGGCCAGTCATTTGATACCTGATGACAATTAAATGCATTTCATTTTAAATCCTGGTTACACTTTCCTGTGTGTCTAACAGTAGAGAGCGGCGCTTGCAACATCAAGGTCATGGGTTCGATTCCCAGGGAAAGTAAGAACTGATTAGAATGTCAATGTGTTTCTTGAATGTGATGATAAAAGCAGCTGATAAATACAGGAATGTACATTTAAGAACGCTAACAATTTATTGGCAGGCGTTTATATTCCGTTATTAAACTGGGCTGCTAACTAAAAGGTTGAGGGTTTCAACTTCAGCAATCATGATCAAAATCAACTCAGAAATCATGGAAGAACTGAAGCTGTAATGAGTGAAGCCACTGACGGAGGAATAAAGATTACAGCTGCGCAAACGACATTAGTGTAAACCATCAGTTTAGTTCAGACAGTTAGTGTTAAGCTCTACCCAAATAACAACAGCAACTTTAATGACGCAGTAACTAAATCACCTCATTGAGGTTTAGCTGAAGCTGCAATTACAGAAAAAGTTATGTGAAGATATTTGATGTTCAAAACACACTAGCATTCAGAAGTTTGGGGCCGGAAAGATATTTGTTAATGTTGCTGAAAGAGTTTCTTCTAAATAGAATTTAGTAAAGTGTCATTTATTCCTGTGATTAAAGCTGAATTTACTAGATGATAAATACAGTAAAACAGTGTAATATTATATCAGTATAAAACAGCTGTTTTCTATGTGAATATATAGTAAAGTGTCATTTATTCCTGTGATTAAAGCTGAATTTATTAGATGATAAATACAGTAAAACAGTGTAATATTATATCAGTGTAAAACAGCTGTTTTCTATGTGAATATATAGTAAAGTGTCATTTATTCCTGTGATTAAAGCTGAATTTATTAGATGATAAATACAGTAAAACAGTGTAATATTATATCAGTGTAAAACAGCTGTTTTCTATGTGAATATATAGTAAAGTGTCATTTATTCCCGTGATTAAAGCTGAATTTATTAGATGATAAATACAGTAAAACAGTGTAATATTATATCAGTGTAAAACAGCTGTTTTCTATGTGAATATATAGTAAAGTGTCATTTATTTCTGTGATTAAAGCTGAATTTATTAGATGATAAATACAGTAAAACAGTGTAATATTATATCAGTATAAAACAGCTGTTTTCTATGTGAATATATAGTAAAGTGTCATTAATGCCTGTGATTAAAGTTGTATTTTCGGCATCATTACTCCAGTCTTCTGTCACATGATCATCATAAATCATTATAATATGATGACTTGATCAACTTCAATTTTTAATCTATGAGATTTCGCAGTGAGTGAAGCAGCCCAACACACAAAACCACAGAAAGTTGTTGTCCGGAGACCCGCTCATCAGATGCTCACAGATCTCCTGGTTTTAACTGTAAAGCTTCAGAGCAGCTGCAGTTCATCATACGGTCAGCAGGGGTCAGTGTGGGCTAACCAGACTCCTCTCACTCAAATCAATCACACATGTTGTCATGCAACATTAATGCAAAAATGGCCATAACACTAAATCTCATCAACATGGCTTCATGAGGTCAGGGATTATAATGAGCCAGTGGCCGCCTGTGTCCTGCTCACCAGCGTCTGGTGTTGTGATGCCGGCCACTCGCAGTCCAGAGAGATTTCCTGATTAATCACATTAAGCATAAGGACTCGCATATTTGCAATTACGGGTTCTTGAGGAGGGGATACGCATGCTGTACACTGGAGCTAATCACACAGAGCAGCTCTGACGTCTGTAGCTGCGTCATTATCCCTCTGTGTGTGTATGAGTGTGTGTATGTATGAGTGTGTGTGTGTGTGTGTGTGAGAGTGTGAGAGAGTGAGAGAGAGTGAGAGAGAGTGTGTGTGTGAGAGTGAGAGAGTGTGAGTGTGTGTGAGAGAGAGTGTGCCTGTGTGTGTGTGTGTGTGTGTGTGTGGCTGTGTGTGTGTGTGTGAAAGAGAGAGACCGTATGAATATGAGAGTGTGTGTGTGTGTGTGTGTGTGTGTGTGTGTGTGTGTAGTGTATTGCATGCGGGGGGCTCCTGCTAAGCTTCAGGCAGGGGGTCCTGCTGTGCCACTTTATGAATTATAGCGAGACAGTAAGCAATATAAACAATTGCATGTAATATGTATCAAACACAAAGACACGCAAGCAGAGCGAAATATATGCTGGCGTTAAAAACACTCGTGCAGTGTAAAATATTATAAAGATTGTGTACAATTTTCACTCCGAGAAACAGCAAGTAACACATCGAATTAAACAAACTTCTTGTAAATAAAATTCCAAATAATCTTAATTTTCTTTGAGAAAAAGAGTGTAAGTTTGAGTTAGTAAGTTTATATTTTATTTTCCACTGTCTTGCATTCCAAAACAAATATCTAAAAATATTCTTAAATTAAGATACATTTACTGATCAAGCAACATGACTGAAGTGTTGTTTTCTAAACAACAAAACAATAATTACGTGTTTAAAATTAGAACAAATATATGCTAATGGTGTCATAAAAATGCACTTCATTAAAAGGGAAAACAAGATTATTTTTCGGACTGAAGTCATAATCATAATGATTCATAATCACTTGTTTTGAGTGGAATCAGAATCAGTTCTTTATGAATCTCATCCATAACATACACAAGCTCAACGCTATACCTCAAATATACCGCTATACCTATACCTCATACCTCAAATCTGTCTCCACCCATCACACCCTTTCTTAACTAAACGGCAAAAATATCTCACTCAAAAATTCTGGCTATGACATCACAACCATGAGCTCATAGGCATATGACCTCCCCTCAGCAACACTTCAGCATTCAGAGCTCCTCCCTGTTATTTATATATAAAAGGTCAAACACACTTAAATATGTAAGTCTTCAAGTGAATGAGGCCATTCACAGTTGCAGGTCAAGGAGACTAAGGACAGAGCAAGTTAAAATACTTTCTCTTCACCCCTAACTCCATGTTCTCTCCTTTTCCCAGTTCTCTCTGACTCCAGAGACTCATAAAGCTTGTGAACGTCCACAAGCATGAGATGATAAGAGTCAAAGGCAAACAAGGCCAGCGCTTCAACACGAGCCTCCAAACACGTTCATGAAGGATTAGCCCACAAATCTGTCCTATTTCTTCCTTCAACGGCTATCCAGAGAGACGGGAGACAATAGTGAGGGAACAGTGATTCCCCGCTGGTGCGGTATATGGGGAACTGGTCCAGAACCGACCCACGCTTTCATAAACTTACAGCCAAACCATGTGTAACATTTCCACACCTGCCCACAAATAAACCTACTGCACAGAATTTTTTTTTCTTTATTTGTCTTTATGTAATTCACTTCATATTGTATTTGCAATTTGCACCTTTGTTCCTTTAATATCAAAAGTAAACTCCCCAAACTCTCCTCCTGTTACAGTAGCCTCACCCCAAACTCTCCTCCTGCTACAGCAGTGCTTCTCAATTATTTTCTGTCGCGCCCCCCCCTAGGAAGAAGTAAACATTTCACGCGCCCCCCCTCCCCCTATTTTGGAACTTTCACTTTATTGTTTCCATGGCAACGCGTCATGCTTGTCACGTGACAGACCGCAGTCACAAAGAGCGCGGTTTGGTAGATGTTTCACATTTATTTAGTTTTTTCTTTTTTATTCAAAATAGTCACTAACTTGTTGGCTCTGTTATCAACTACCTGATATTCAGATTCTCAGATATGTGGAAGTGAATGTTTGTCGCTTAAAAACCTTTATAATGATCAAGTTCTCTGAGCGCGTCTTTTTTGGATCAGTGCCAGATAGCGCGTGAAAACACGTGTGAATTTAGCGATTGATCACGTGACACATGAACACTGGTGTGATCGTACACATCAACGGGTGAAGAGTTTGTTATCTGAACTTCATATCTGCTGCTCTTGTTCAGTGCAAGAAAACCTACTCCCTGACAAAAAAAGCATGTTCCCCACGGTCACGCGTGCCCCCCCTGGCATCGCTCCGCGCCCCCCCAGGGGGGCGCGCCCCACTATTTGAGAACCACTGTGCTACAGTAACCACACCCCAAACTCTCCTCCTGCTACAGTAACCACACCCCAAACTCTCCTCCTGTTACAGTAGCCACACCCCAAACCCTCCTCCTGCTACAGTAACCACACCCCAAACTCTCCTCCTGCTACAGTAACAACACCCCAAACTATCCTCTTGCTACAGTAACAACACCCCAAACTCTCCTCCTGCTACAGTAGCCACACCCCAAACCCTCCTCCTGTTACAGTAACAACACCCCAAACTATCCTCTTCCTACAGTAGCCACACCCCAAACCCTCTTCCTGTTACAGTAGCCTCACCCCAAACCCTCCTCCTGTTACAGTAGCCTCACCCCAAACCCTCCTCCTGCTACAGAAGCCACTCCCCAAACCCTCCTCCTGTTACAGTAGCCACTCCCCAAACTCTCCTCCTGTTACAGTAGCCTCTCCCCAAACTCTCCTCCTGTTACAGTAGCCTCACCCCAAACCCTCCTCCTGCTACAGTAACCACAGCCCAAACCCTCCTCCTGCTACAGTAACCACACCCCAAACCCTCCTCCTGCTACAGTAGCTACTCCCCAAACCCTCCTCCTGTTACAGTAGCCACACCCCAAACCCTCCTCCTGTTACAGTAACAACACCCCAAACTATCCTCTTGCTACAGTAACAACACCCCAAACTCTCCTCCTGCTACAGTAGCCACACCCCAAACCCTCCTCCTGTTACAGTAACAACACCCCAAACTATCCTCTTGCTACAGTAGCCACACCCCAAACCCTCCTCCTGCTACAGTAGCCTCACTCCAAACTCTCCTCCTGCTACAGTAGCCACACCCCAAACCCTCCTCCTGCTACAGTAGCTACTCCCCACTCTCCTCCTGCTACAGCAGCTACTCCCCAAACCCTCCTCTTGCTACAGTAGCCACACCCCAAACCCTCCTCCTGCTACAGTAGCCTCACTCCAAACTCTCCTCCTGCTACAGTAACCACACCCCAAACCCTCCTTCTGCTACAGTAGCTACTCCCCAAACCCTCCTCCTGCTACAGTAGCCACACCCCAAACCCTCCTCCTGTTACAGTAGCCTCACCCCAAACCCTCCTCCTGTTACAGTAGCCTCACCCCAAACCCTCCTCCTGCTACAGAAGCCACTCACCAAACCCTCCTCCTGTTACAGTAGCCACTCCCCAAACTCTTCTCCTGTTACAGTAGCCTCTCCCCAAACTCTCCTCCTGTTACAGTAGCCACTCCCCAAACCCTCCTCCTGTTACAGTAGCCACTCCCCAAACTCTCCTCCTGCTACAGTAGCCACACCCAAACTCTCCTCCTGTTACAGTAGCTACTCCCCAAACCCTCCTCCTGTTACAGTAGCCACGCCCCAAACACTCCTCCTGTTACAGTAACAACACCCCAAACTCTCCTCCTGCTCCAGTAGGGGGTGCTCACCCTGGGTTCTGTGTGGGTCCTAACGCCCCAGTATAGTGACGGGGACACTGTACTGCAACAAGCACCGTCCTTCGGATGAAACCTTAAACCGAGGTCCTGACTCTCTGCGGTCATTAAAAATCCCAGTATGTCCTTCGCAAGAGTAGGGGTGTAACCCCGGCATCCCTGGCCAAATCTGCCCATTGGCCTTTGTCCATCACGGCCTCCTAATCACCCCCTTACGCTAATTGGCTTCATTGCTCTGTCTCCTCTCCTTAGCTGGTGTGTGGTGAGCATTCTGGCACAGGTTGCCGTCGCATCATCCAGGTGGATGCTGCACACTGGCGGTTGAGGAGATCCCCCCCCCCCCCAAGCGCTTTGAGCTCTGGAAAAGCGCTATATAAATGTAACTGATTATTATTATTATTATTATTATTACTACAGTAGCTACACCCCAAACCCTCCTCCTGTTACAGTAGCCTCACCCCAAACCCTCCTCCTGCTACAGTAGCCTCACCCCAAACTCTCCTCCTGTTACAGTAGCCTCACCCCAAACACTACTCCTGCTACAGTAGCCTCACTCCAAACTCTCCTCCTGTTACAGTAGCCACTCCCCAAACTCTCCTCCTGTTACAGTAGCCTCACTCCAAACTCTATTCCTGTTACAGTAGCCACACCCCAAACCCTCCTCCTGTTACAGTAACCACACCCCAAAGCCTCCTTCTGCTACAGTAGCCACACCCCAAACCCTCCTCCTGCTACAGTAGCCTCACCCCAAACCCTCCTCCTGCTACAGTAGCCACACCCCAAACCCTCCTCCTGTTACAGTAGCCACACCTCAAACCCTCCTCCTGCTACAGTAGCCTCACCCCAAACCCTCGTCCTGTTACAGTAGCCACACCCCAAACTCTCCTCCTGATACAGTAACCACACCCCAAACTCTACTCCTGATACAATAACCACACCCCAAACTCTCCTCTTGCTACAGTAACCACACCCCAAATTCTCCGCCTGCTACAGTAGCCTCACCCCAAACTCTCCTCCTGCTACAGTAACCACACTCCAAACCCTCCTCCTGCTACAGTAACCACAGCCCAAACCCTCCACCTGTTACAGTAACCAAACCCCAAACTCTCCTCCTGATACAGTAGCCACACCCCAAACCCTCCTCCTGATACGAGAACCACACCCCAAACTCTCCTCCTGATACGAGAACCACACCCCAAACTCTCCTCCTGATACAATAACCACACCCCAAACTCTCCTCCTGCTACAGTAACCACACCCCAAATTCTCCTCCTGCTACAGTAGCCTCACCCCAAACTCTACTCCTGCTACAGTAACCACACCCCAAACCCTCCTCCTGCTACAGTAACCACACCCCAAACCCTCCTCCTGCTACAGTAACCAAACCCCAAACTCTCCTCCTGATACAGTAGCCACACCCCAAACCCTCCTCCTGTTACAGTAGCCTCACCCCAAACTCTCCTCCTGTTACAGTAGCCACACCCCAAATCCTCCTCCTGTTACAGTAGCCTCACCCCAAACTCTCCTCCTGTTACAGTAGCCACACCCCAAACCCTCCTCCTGCTACAGTAACCACACCCCAAATTCACCTCCTGCTACAGTAGCCTCACCCCAAACTCTCCTCCTGTTACAGTAGCCACACCCCAAACCCTCCTCCTGTTACAGTAACCACACCCCAAACTCTCCTCCTGTTACAGTAACCACACCCCAAACTCTCCTCCTGTTACAGTAGCCACACCCCAAACTCTCCTACTGTTACAGTAATCACACCCCAAAGCCTCCTCCTGCTACAGTAGCCACTCCCCAAACTCTCCTCCTGTTACAGTAGCCTCACCCCAAACTCTCCTCCTGCTACAGTAACCACACCCCAAACTCTCCTCCTGCTACAGTAGCCACACCCCAAACTCTCCTCCTGTTACAGTAGCCACACCCCAAACCCTCCTCCTGCTACAGTAACCACACCCCAAACTCTCCTCCTGCTACAGTAACCACACCCCAAACTCTCCTCCTGCTACAGTAACCACACCCCAAACTCTCCTCCTGTTACAGTAGCCTCAGCCCAAACTCTCCTCCTGTTACAGTAGCCTCACCCCAAACTCTCCTCCTGTTACAGTAGCCTCACCCCAAACCCTCCTCCTGCTACAGTAACCACACCCCAAACCCTCCTCCTGTTACAGTAGCCACACCTCAAACCCTCCTCCTGCTACAGTAGCCTCACCCCAAACCCTCGTCCTGTTACAGTAGCCACACCCCAAACTCTCCTCCTGATACAGTAACCACACCCCAAACTCTACTCCTGATACAATAACCACACCCCAAATTCTCCGCCTGCTACAGTAGCCTCACCCCAAACTCTCCTCCTGCTACAGTAACCACACTCCAAACCCTCCTCCTGCTACAGTAACCACAGCCCAAACCCTCCACCTGTTACAGTAACCAAACCCCAAACTCTCCTCCTGATACAGTAGCCACACCCCAAACCCTCCTCCTGATACGAGAACCACACCCCAAACTCTCCTCCTGATACGAGAACCACACCCCAAACTCTCCTCCTGATACAATAACCACACCCCAAACTCTCCTCCTGCTACAGTAACCACACCCCAAATTCTCCTCCTGCTACAGTAGCCTCACCCCAAACTCTACTCCTGCTACAGTAACCACACCCCAAACCCTCCTCCTGCTACAGTAACCACACCCCAAACCCTCCTCCTGCTACAGTAACCAAACCCCAAACTCTCCTCCTGATACAGTAGCCACACCCCAAACCCTCCTCCTGTTACAGTAGCCTCACCCCAAACTCTCCTCCTGTTACAGTAGCCACACCCCAAATCCTCCTCCTGTTACAGTAGCCTCACCCCAAACTCTCCTCCTGTTACAGTAGCCACACCCCAAACCCTCCTCCTGCTACAGTAACCACACCCCAAATTCACCTCCTGCTACAGTAGCCTCACCCCAAACTCTCCTCCTGTTACAGTAGCCACACCCCAAACCCTCCTCCTGTTACAGTAACCACACCCCAAACTCTCCTCCTGTTACAGTAACCACACCCCAAACTCTCCTCCTGTTACAGTAGCCACACCCCAAACTCTCCTACTGTTACAGTAATCACACCCCAAAGCCTCCTCCTGCTACAGTAGCCACTCCCCAAACTCTCCTCCTGTTACAGTAGCCTCACCCCAAACTCTCCTCCTGCTACAGTAACCACACCCCAAACTCTCCTCCTGCTACAGTAGCCACACCCCAAACTCTCCTCCTGTTACAGTAGCCACACCCCAAACCCTCCTCCTGCTACAGTAACCACACCCCAAACTCTCCTCCTGCTACAGTAACCACACCCCAAACTCTCCTCCTGCTACAGTAACCACACCCCAAACTCTCCTCCTGTTACAGTAGCCTCAGCCCAAACTCTCCTCCTGTTACAGTAGCCTCACCCCAAACTCTCCTCCTGCTACAGTAACCACACCCCAAACTCTCCTCCTGCTACAGTAACCACACCCCAAACTATCCTCCTGCTACAGTAGCCTCACCCCAAACTCTCCTCCTGCTACAGTAGCCAGTAGCAGAGAAGAGAATGTGTTTTACTCCCCCAAAAATTCTTACATACTTTTAATCAGTCCTCCCAGCACTCATTTTTTCAATAATCATATTTATTTTTCTTATTTATTTTAGATAACCTGACTGCTGTTTCTTTTCTTTATAAAACTTTTTTATAATGATCATAATCTTGGACATATCTTGGATATCTCACCCTCAGGTTATGAAGTTAACAGTTCCTGGATGCAGATTAGAAGATTTTCAGGACTGGCATGAAGTTAATTTTTCCACATTGGGCAGCGGCCTGAAGGTCAGGAGAGTATGGTGTGCAATTTGAGGACGTGCGACAAGGGGAAGAGTGCAGTGGATCTGTCACTTCACGCAAAACATCAGGGCTTTGACAAATAGTGTTGACCGATAAAAAGAGACAAGATCTCTGCAACGGTTTTCTCTTCACGGATTAAATTATGTCACCTGCTGCACGTCTGAATGTCAAACGCCAGCTATTCGCTACTGAGCATGTGTGGTTTTCTGTGTGCTTATTTCATGTAACCTTTCAGATGTTTAGTGTTTCAGATCATGACCTTAGAAATTTTAGAAAACTGATTCAACAAATGGATTACTCGTTAGTTGATTTCTATATCTTTGTCATTCCACAGAGAAAAGTCATTGGTCTAAAATCTACATAAGTTTATATTAAAGTGCCCTTATTACCCAATCAGAGCAGAGCAGGTCTTAGAAGGGCGGGGCTTACAGAGACTGAATCTCCGAAGGAAGCGTTTCAGACGTTGAGAGGAAACAGCTGAAGCTGCAGTGGATATTATGAGAACATTACACTGTTTTTGACCTTGAATGCATGTAACCCTAATGTAGGAGACGTCAAAAGAACATTATGAACCATTAAAATAGCATAATAAGGACACTTTAAATTTCAAATACATTCTGACAGGCTGTTACACTGTGCAGCTCATTTGGTATTTGTTTTAGTGTGGACATTATTTGCTGTTGGTATGTCAATCAATTACAAGTTTTAATCAAGTTAAATAATCGCCATTAATTTAATACATTAATATCTAAATGCAGATTATTCAGGAGACACTAACGTTAATGTGGAAGACGAGTAAAACAGAAAGTCTCTTTATAAGTCGCTAAGAATACGTATAAATCCTGGTGAAAAGAGCAGATTAGACCTGCCTTCTTTTCAGTGGCAGTTTATCTCACGTGAAAGATGATATGCAAAAAAACACGTTCATGATCAGCATCGCTGGTCTGTTCATTCTTATAATAACAAATAAATATATATGTCTCAGACGCTGGACAGGAGCTCATAACTAACCTGATGGGGGACGAGACCCAGTGAGGTTGGGGGTTCATTCATCCGGTCATCACTGCTGCTGGCCACAGCATAACCTCTGAGGGAAAACACAGTCGTATGCTTAGTTACTTTGTGTGTGTCTGTGTGTGTGTGTGTGTGTGTGTGTGTGTGTGTGTGTGTGTGTGTGTGTAATGGGCTTAATGAGCTGCTTTTCTATTTAATCAGACTTAATCACAGATCCTGAGGACATAAGTGTGATTCAAATAGCAGTAGTCAAAGTGGAACCTAGTATTTTGCCATCTGTGTTTGGTGTATTACTAATGAATCCCGTGTTTGTGAAATTTAAGGAACGCTTCAATACATCAGATGGAAACAGTAAAGAAGCTGACATGGAAGGACACGGGGCCAAATGCCTCGGTTACAAATTTAATCTTGTTTCCCTGAGGGAACGAGATGCACATCCTCCAGATTGTCTGAAGCCTGTATAGAATCACGCTAATCATTGGCTGATGATGTTAACAACACTCAATTAGGCTTTCGGTCACCAGCGCCTCAAAAAATGTGCTCATGCCATCAATCCTCAGGTTTCTGCAATTACCCCATAAATGAGGAGCTTGAGCTGCTCCGAGTGCTGCTAGCGTCAGCGTCTGTAAGCTGCTCGTATCTCAAATATTTACTCGTATCTCAAAGCAAAAATAGCTAGAAGGTTTGCTTGTATCTCGGAACGCTCGTATCTCAAGGTATTACTGTATTAAGAAAGTACCTGCAGTCCTCATAAACATACAAATGATTTTAAATCATTCAAGCGCAAGACGACGCAAATGAAACTCAATCCAGTATCCGCACAATTCCAGAACAATTCTCTTTCGCATCGTATCGTGCTTAAACGGACGAATACGCACAAAATGACTTGTTTTGGCAAGCATCCTCATAAGCACAGACTTAACAGAGTCAAAATAAAAAGTCTTCATGAACGTGAACAGATGGGAGAAAATCTGAAGCGTGTCAGATCTGTGCATTTGGTCTTAAAGCGACAGTGACATTAAACTTAATTAAAGACCAAAAGACAATGATAAAATGCTCAAATCTCAATGAGTTCCTTAGCTTTAATATTTGAATAAATATGCATTTAATTTAAACATTACAGTATTTCGTACCTTTGTTATATTTGTATTTATTTGTGCTATTGCTTGTGATTTCTTCATACTTTCTTATTTTATTGCTGACTGTTTTCTTGTCTTTATTTAACATTACCTATTAAAATACTATTACTTCTGCTAAATTTTGGCAGGGTAAGTAACCAGGAACCTCCCTGGTTTTGAGGCCTGTGTATTCATATATAAAGTCCATTTAAAGACTTAAACTTTGAAACCTTCTTGTTGCAAAATCATAAAACAATGTTAAAACTCTGGCCCTCCAAGGAACGTCCCTTGGCCTGCCTAATCACATCTCAAAGCTGGAGCCGGGCTTACATTTAACCCCAAGTATAGCTGGGAAACGCTCCGGATGGAACATTAGCAACTGGTGGACGGGATTTCTGCTCCATGACGCAAAGAAATGGCACTTAAAGACATGGAGACTTTGCAATGTGGGCTCAAGCATTAAGATAATCTCAGACGAAAGAGCAGAACCAATCAGAGCGTCTGTTTAGAGGCCCAAAGACTTGAGGTCATGAGGTCCAATGAGTCAAGGCATCTCCAAACTTGGGATGGCCAACAGAACCTTCCTATGTGACTAACAGTAGAGAGCAGCACTTGCAACATCAAGGTCATGGGTTTGATTCCCAAGGAAAGCAAGAACTGATTAGAATGTCACAGTGTTTCTTGAATGCGATGCAAGTCGCTTTGAATAAAAGCGTCTGATAAATACATGAGCGTGACTGTGACACTCCCAAAACGCACAGCAGAGGGAAAGAAACACTGCTGTGCCAGAGAGCCTATTAAGATAACCTGGATAGGAAAAAGTATTCCAAAACCCAAAAACTAATTAATCCAAGAAATATTCTCTGACTTTAATGTGGTTTCTGAAGCCGCGCCGTCTGCCGCCTGCAGCGGTGGAGCTCTTATCCTCCTCTGTCGCACCGTATCTGAAGGCTTTTATCCCGGCACAGCAAAGGCTCCATCTGCGCTCTGTAACGGCTTAATGCATCTGAAGAGAGACTGTCAGCAGCATGCCAGCACTATCCAGGGCGCTGAGAGGAATGGCCCCTGTTTTCTCAAGCCTTCCTTGAATAGTAAACATGAATGAAAGCTTTCTATGCCCTCTCATTCATTTGGAAACACATAAACAGGCTTTCCACACCACAGATATGACATGACAGTGTAACTGCCGTAAGTGCTGTTCCTTTTATCTCAGGGTTGGAAATGAAGCTAAGATGGAAGTAAGATGGTATGAGCCTATTAAACCTATTAAAGGTGATTAAACCTAACCTATTAAAGGTGAAGTGCAACATTTCTGCCTCACTAGCATCGAATTTAAGGCTGCTTTGATCAATCGGTTGCTAATTGATCCCATTCGATGGTTTGATCGGTGGTTTACATGACAGCCGTTCAGGAGACACACAACTTGCAATGATGGCAAAAAAACTAGGGTTGTGAAATTTTAATAGGTTTTCTCCTTCACAGCACTTTCGTTAAGTTCCTCCCTAAACGGCCAAACTTAACAGCCAAATCAGTGATTGAGGTCAAATGCAGGATGAGCTCGATAATAAAGAGTTATTAAAACTGCATTAAGCCGTGAAAAAGATAATGTTCCCCAAGCGTCCGAGACAAAGTGAACTTTGGGCTTCAGGTTCATGCATAAATTGGTCAAATACACACAGAAATATGTAAAAATCCCTGGTTTGCTGAGAATTGCTTGAACATAGTAGGGAAGTATCAGTATGTTGGATCAGAGCATTGGGTCTTAAAGTGACATCAGACTAATGGACTCTGTGTCCTCAATGTTAATCAAACAACAAAAGACAGTTGGAAAATATCTCTTTAGTAGATTTGATAAGATTAAAGGTAGGGTAGGCAATTTCAGACTGGCAATAGCACTGAAAGCATTAGATCTCATCCTCCCTTCACTAAACGCCTCTTTCAACAGCCAGAGCCGAATCTGCAAAGCTTCACAACAGATGCCGTTAAATCACGTCTCAAAACACATAACGTTACGATAATACTGGATGTAATTCATGCGCAGAATAAAGGGGTGAGTGAGTGAGTCGTGTGTTGAAACTGGCGGTTAAGGGAAGGGGCGGGGCTTTTCCCAAACACCCAATCACAACACACCGATCCAGCCAACCAATCAGAGCACAGTGTGCTTTCAGAAGGAGGGGCTTCATAGAGACAGGAACTAAACAGAGCGTTTCTGACAGACTGGAAAGAGACGAATATGGAAAATGGGGAAAATAACCAACATTCAAGCAGGAAAACCTGATCTAGTGCAGACAGAAACAGGATCAGGCAAAATATGGCTTCTTTAATTAAGTGCTTCATCTGGGTGTTTGGATTGTATATCACAGTAATCACAATGTTCATGCATAGAGAAGTGGCTAATGTTCATGCATTTTAAAACTGGTTCAGTCAGGCATTCTTCATCCCTTTTCCACAACTCTATAGCATACGGACAGAAGCACATACAGTAGTGCAGTGAAGGACCGCACGTACCCCTCCGGGTGCTGGAGCACCGACACCATCAGCTCCACAGCCAGAGCCCCGGCGATCATGGCCAGCCCGGGACGGCTCACGGTGCACTGCTGGTCCAGAGTCCGGTCTCTGGTGGACTAATGAGGACAGAGGAGTTTATCAACAGTTGAAACCGAAAACCATGGACTCCAAACATGTGTATTATTCAGTTTGTAAAAAGTGATGGAGGTTATTTGTCAGTCATATTATAATTTTCAGCTAAGAGTGTCCATTGAATTCAGCTACACATTTGATGTTCTAATATAAAACGTGTCCTGAGGAAAAACTAATTTCACTTCAGCTATGAAAGTACTTGATTAAAACTCACGTCTCCAGGGGCGACAACATCATTGCAGAAGTAGCAGCCGAGACGGTGACCCGGTATGTTGGAGAATAGAGACGCTCCTGAGAATGAATAAAAGTCATGCTTATAGCAGAATAACAAGAAAACAGGATCTCAGAGCTCTGCTCTGTCCCGATACAAGTTCCCACACCTTCTGACCAACGCACTTCTATTAACGTCGACCAACCAATCCTGTGAATGAACAAATTTGGATATACATTGGAGTTGGGTTATGTTGACGGCCTCGGGGGTTGCAAAAAAGCATCGAGATAACCGTTTAGCGAGATAACCCATTTAACATATACAGTGGAGTTATAACTTAACTCTTAACACTTATCTCGAGTCACGGTTAACTCGCCAATCCTATTATGTCGACGTTTTTGAAGTGGAACCGCCAAACTCCCTATTTGTCTCATTATTTTCTTGTGGGTTATGTCGATTCCATAATGTCGCCGAAGTTCACTGCATATGCGCTGAGTTTGCGTTGCAGGTGGAGCGCGCGCTCACTTCAATGACAGTTCACTCATGTTGATCTGAGGGATAACACACTGCAGGTGTTCTGTTTTTTTCTTTTCTTCTAAAAATGTCTGGAGGTGTTAAGAGAAAACTGGACAATCAATCTATAGAGAAAAAGTATGAAATCGTACTGCAGCTAGAAAAGGGCATGGCATTCCAGCAAACACCATTTCAGGATGGAAAAAGAAGGCCGACGTGATAAAACGAACGTAGGAGAAGTCTGTCTTTGATTCAGAAAAAACTGGCTGAGCACAAAGATGTCGACGATGCAGTGTTTCAGTGGTTCACAAATACACAAGCAACAAACCTTCCCGTCAATGGTCCCTTGCTGATGGAGAAGACGGACATTCTTGCTGCAAAGAATTTGACTTGAATTTAAAGCAAATCCGGGGTGGCTGAATCGTTTCAAAAAGAGGCACAACATTGTCTTCAAAGTTATTTGTGGAGAAAGCGCTGCGGTTAAACAGGATCAAGTGGATTCGTGGCTTAATACTCAAATGCACACAGTTCTGGATGAGACTTGGAACTTTTCAGCCGATCGCTTCATCAAACAAATCGCAGCAACACAGTTGTGTAAAAAAACACCAAAACACGAGCATCTACATTCTCATTTAATAACTCACATCATGTACATCATTAAATTTATTTTGTTGTTTATTTTTTTATCTTTAGCGCTCTGACAAGGGGCTGTGCTTCCACCGTCACTTTGACAGCTGCGCTGATTGGCTGTCTGACCTGTCAATCATGCAAGAAAACGTTGGCTGTGCTGCCATGAGGGCGGGCTCTTCTCATCTCAGCTGACACTTTCTTAAAGGGACGAGCCGTTTACAGCGCTGAGAGGAGAGAGGGAGAGATTGCTTTTTCTTTTTGTTCGTTGTCTTATTGTGTGAATTTTGCACACAAGCACTGTGTACGGATTATCTGCATCTGAGAGTTATATGTGGGGAAATCGGTAATATATTATATGGGTTGTATGTTAATATATGTAATATCTTGCGAAATGGTTATCGCGATGCTTTTTCCCGACCCCCGACTGCGTCGACATAACCGAACTCCACTGTAATACATATAGTTTCCCACATATAACCCGCAGACGCAGATAATCTGCATGCTCATTTGAAATGCCAGCGGGATTTGGGTTTTGTGTAAAAAATCATTGGCATGACCCGCACCCATAGATAGATGAACTTTTTTGTGTAAGATCACATTTCGAATTTCAAATGTTGCTCGCATGACTTCAATTATCCATAACTGTTCAGGCTCGGTACACAGTGAAATTCACACAATAAAAAAACAAACACAAGTCAGAAGCAGAACAGAAAAGCAGTCTCTCCCGCTGCGCTCGTCCCTTTAAGAGTGTTGTGTTGATCATCAGATGAGATGAGAAGAGCCCGCCCTCATGGCGGCACAGCCAATCACGTCTTCTTGCATGATTGACAGGTCAGATAGCCTATCAGCGCAGCTGTGAGAGTGACGGTGGAAGTGCCAAAGACATCAACCCTCGCAAGAACGAAAAATGAACATTTATTGATGTACATGATGTGAGTTATTAAATGAGAATGTACATGCTCGAGTTTTTGGTGTCGTTTTACACAACAGTGTTGCCGCGATTTGTTTGATGAAGCGATCGGCATTCAACAAAAAAAATTTACATACACCGTACTGTGTATATGTTTGCTAACAACAAAAGGCATTTGTAAAACCACCACAATAAAACCACCTTCGATTCTTGATACAAACCTTTAATTATATTCTCCAACAATGCAAACACAGAGATTGCTCACAAAATCACAAAAAACGTGTGGGATGCTACAGCGCATTATCCCTCTGACGAGGTCAACGGCAGGGAGTGAACCGTAATCCACGTGCAAGGCAAACTCAGCGCATGCGCAGTGAACTGGGTACGCAAATTAATCACGAAATAACCATGTGAAGTGGCGAATTTGTCGCTTTTTTTGCTTGAGATATTAGATTTCGGCAATATAACAGAATCGACATAACCCACAAGAAAATAATAAGACAAATAGGGAGTCACACGCAACACGCCTCACGCTTAACCATGAGCTACGAGCCGCGCGCACAGATGTGCTCCTGCGTTGACAGCTCGAAGAGCCGAACAGAAAGTAGGGGTCTTGATTTCACAAGCTGTAACTTGAAAAGCAATAGGATGCACCGTAAGAGCCACATCCTGCTCTTCCAGCAGTGAAAGCGTGTCAAGCACAGCAGAAATGCTTGAGCCGCACCTGGAGTGATGGAGGCTGCTGGAGTGGAGGAGGACGAGGAGCTGGAGGAGGCAGACATGGGGCTGGACTCCTGAGACTCTTTGGGTTTCTTCAGGCCGTGCCTCATCACCACAAATGTGTCGAATCCCAGAGCGGCGTTAACGATCAGCTGCAGACACAGAGGAAATTACACTCTCTCCCAAACGCTTCCCAGAAACTCACAGCAAACCAAACGCTTTAAAATAAGCAAACCTATTGTCCGGGTTTAAATGGACTTTAAAAGCGCTATATAAATAAAGGTGACTTGACTTTAGTTTGGATTTGCTCTCAGACTTTTGGACCTAGTAGATTTACTCATATTTTTTTACAAATAACAGAAAACTATTATTATAATTAAATGAAATATTCCTACAAATATTCCTATTCCTTTTGTTCAAAATATGGGGTTTGTCAGATTTTTTAAGTTAAAAAAGCTGAATTTATTGTTTTATAAATACAGTAAAACAGTGTAATATTATATCAGTGTAAAACAGCTGTTTTCTATGTGAATATATAGTAAAGTGTCATTTATTCCTGTGATTAAAGCTGAATTTATTAGATGATAAATACAGTAAAACAGTGTAATATTATATCAGTGTAAAACAGCTGTTTTCTATGTGAATATATAGTAAAGTGTCATTTATTCCTGTGATTAAAGCTGAATTTATTAGATGATAAATACAGTAAAACAGTGTAATATTATATCAGTGTAAAACAGCTGTTTTCTATGTGAATATATAGTAAAGTGTCATTTATTCCTGTGATTAAAGTTGTATTTTCAGCATCATTACTCCAGTCTTCAGTGTCACATGATCTTCTTAAGTCATTCTGATTTGATGATCAACAAACATTTATGATTATTATAAGTGTTTAAACAGTTCATATTTCTTTGGAAACT
>JAWRVZ010000081.1:2610000-2850000 GCA_037043235.1 Rhodeus uyekii
GTGACTTGCTCATAAAGATTCACTTGTTTCATTACTGGATGAATCAGTGTTTGTAAACAAATCTCAATTTCTTTCTAAAGGTGATTTACTTTTATCCAGCTCTTCTGTGAAAAGACTGAAGCAGTTTCATATCGATACATGACGACTGCTTTCTCTGGAACAGAACTCAAATCTGAATATTTGTTATGACTTAAGATTAGAAGATTTAATAGGAATGAGGAATGAGATTGTGTGGGTGTTTGAATCAAGATTGTGATGTTTAAATGATGAATCATGCGGCTCTAATATCAGAGCTTCTCAGGTATTTGAGTTTGAGAGCCCTGGTCTAACATCCAGAGACAAATAAACAAATATGTAACTGTAGCCATTGATTTTCCATTTTCTACTCTTTTTCTTTTATTTTGCTGAAAGATTTCAAAGTCCTCACCACACCAGGAAAGATCTTCTTTAGTCTGTCCACTGCGGCGAGAGCTTTCACCTTCCCTCCACTCAGACAGTCTTCAAACTCATAGAGCGGCTGTCGCACCGGGTTCGAGTAGGAGATCTTGGCATTGTCCACAAAAGTGATGTGCCTCACACCCCAGCCCTCAAACAAACAGAGCACAAAACATTTACTAGGGCGAATCAGTGTTTTTGAATGAATCTCTTGAATTAATGATTCAATGACTCACTTATGAATATTCACTAGTTTCATTACTGGATGAATCAGTGTTTTGGATCGAATCAGGTGAGTCAATGATTCAATGACTCACTCAAAGATTCACTTGTTTCATTACTGGATGAATCAGTGTTATTGAATTAGTCTTTTGAGTGAATGATTCAATGACTCACTCAAAAATTCACTAGTCTCATTACTTGATGAATCACCGTTTTTGAACAAATCAGGTGAGTCAATGATTCAATGACTCACTCATAAAGTCAATGAACACCTACTGGGAGTTTTATAATTTCCTATTACATATAAAACATTTTCCCAGCATTTTATATTTCTATATTCAAAATGGATTCATAAATGGACTTTGATAAATGTTAAGATTGGATAAATTTTTATAACAGCCTTATAGTGAATAGTTTTAAATGTTACTTTTTATAAATGTTTATAATGATCTGGTTGCTATGTTAGATCCAGCAGCACTCAAACACACATTATTGATTTTAGTTTCATGCTAAAATTGCAACGCTTGCACTTAGTTTCTTACCAAAAAAACAGAGAGAAGCGTATGTGTGTTATCATGTGTTCAACATAATCATCATTCTTTTCAGCTTTACGTTCATAAGTGAACCACTATACAAGGGTCTGAGTCCATTTGGAGCGTTTACATATAAGCCAAAATTATTGAGAACCGCTCTTGGAACTGAGAGTGAAATCTCTCTTAATGCTGCAATTAACTGGCATGAAGATATTTTCATTTTTTATACTGCCAACATATTTATCTCTGCAATCGAGTGACACCACCATCACTTTGAAATGGCAGCATCTGTGTCTCACTTTCTATAATTACGGTCCTAAGCCTACGACTATTTCAAAAACCATTAAGAAGCAATTATGGTGAAAGAAAGCAGGCACTTAAAAGACATAAGGCAAGCCAAGGAACCCATTCTGAAGGCAAAGAAAGCTTTCCGCCACCTGTCAGATGAGATAAACTGCTGTAGACGGCTCTCACCATCAGTGTTCTTGCCACATTGCATCCCAGAGTTCCCGCTCCCAGTAACAGACACCTGGTGGACACGACCTTCTCCAGATCCAGAGACGGGACGAGCCTCCAGCGCATCAGCTTCAGGTTCAGATCCACAGAAGACTCGGCCAGCCTTCAACACATAATGACATGTGTAACACCCCTGAGAAATCCATTTCAAAAGGACGTCTCGCATTTAATACCTTTTAGGGTCCATGCATTCACTGAGATTGACACTTCTGGGTCCCATCGCGCCTTTCGGGTTCTTCTCCCAACCCACGCTCTTCGGGCACACTGCAGAAACAAACACAAGCTATTAAACTTAAATATGATGCAAAGCAAACAGACTAGAGTTTCAACTCAGAGAATTATTTATTAAACTTATGTTTTTAATCATAATTCTATCACTTCGTAACATCTTGGACTTTGGAATATTGCATAAAATATTGGGGAATAAAAAGCAGCGTTTCCCTCTCATGGTGCAAAATATCAGATATTAAACTGTGTTTGTGCAATCGGCTCTTTTCCATCATAAACGAGTCTCAGAGTGTATACCGGTTACTCCAGTCATCCAATCACAGACTCATTTGAGACGCTGCGATGCCATTGGTCCACCGCTTACTCCAGTCATCCAATCACAGACTCATTTGAGACGCTGCGATGCCATTGGTCCACCGCTTACTCCAGTCATCCAATCACAGACTCATTTGAGACGCTGCGACGCCATTGGTCCGCCGGTTACTCCGGTCATCCAATCACAGACTCATTTGAGACGCTGCGATGCCATTGGTCCACCGGTTACTCCAGTCATCCAATCACAGACTCATTTGAGACGCTGCGACGCCATTGGTCCGCCGGTTACTCCAGTCATCCAATCACAGACTCATTTGAGACGCTGCGACGCCATTGGTCCGCCGGTTACTCCAGTCATCCAATCACAGACTCATTTGAGACGCTGCGACGCCATTGGTCCGCCGGTTACTCCGGTCATCCAATCACAGACTCATTTGAGACGCTGCGACGCCATTGGTCCGCCGGTTACTCCGGTCAAACAATCATAGCCTCGTTTGAGACGCTGCGATGCCATTGGTCCACCGGTTACTCCGGTCATCCAATCACAGCCTCATTTGAGATGCTGCGATGCCATTGGTCCACCGCTTACTCCAGTCATCCAATCACAGACTCATTTGAGACGCTGCGATGCCATTGGTCCACCAGTTACTCCGGTCATCCAATCACAGCCTCATTTGAGATGCTGCGATGCCATTGGTCCACCGCTTACTCCAGTCATCCAATCACAGACTCATTTGAGACGCTGCGATGCCATTGGTCCACCGGTTACTCCGGTCATCCAATCACAGCCTCATTTGAGACGCTGCGACGCCATTGGTCCGCCGGTTACTCCGGTCAAACAATCATAGCCTCGTTTGAGACGCTGCGATGCCATTGGTCCACCGGTTACTCCAGTCAAACAATCACAGCCTCGTTTGAGACGCTGCGATGCCATTGGTCCACCGGTTACTCCGGTCAACCAATCACAGCCTCTGATGAGGAAAAGTCGGGTGAGGTTTTTGTTGTAACTTAAGCTCTAAAATTACATTTTGGAATTAGAAACAAAGCTTGGAATGAAATGCCTTTTTCACTAGACAGCTTTCTTGAATTCTATTGCAATGAGATATTGCTGGAATTATAATGTTAATTATACGCTTTCCTGTGTCTCTAACAGTAGAGAGCAGCGCTTGCAACATCAAGGTCATGGGTTCGATTCCCAGGGAAAGCAAGAACTGATTAGAATGTCAATGTGTTTCTTGAATGCAATACAAGTCGCTTTGGATAAAAGCGTCTGATAAATGCAATGAATGTAAATGCAGTTTAGTGTTTCACACAAGAGTGTTTTAAGGACAAAACCTGACAAATGCTTGAAGTTCATCATCTGAAACAGTTTTTGATGTGTGGTAACCGTAGTAAAAGAGGGATAATTCACTCCGAGCCGTTGAATTATCTCCACCCGTCGCCAATTATTCCTTGCATGTAGTTTACGAGGTAATGGTGAATTACCCAGAATTAAATCACGCACGTTGCAATCGCGGGACTTTTAAGTGCCAGTAAATGTCTCAGTTCAGAAAGGCTGAAGTGTGAAGGCATCCGTGAATGTGCGTCAGAAGGGGAAGGAGTTCATGATCAAGAACAGCGGCGTAAAGATGCGTTTCAGAGACTGATCACATGAAAATAGAAGAACCGGATTTCAATCAGGAAGGGCTTTCAATAATGTCCTTTCATAGCCGGCAGTTTCGCCCAGACAGCAGAAACTCCCACAGGAATTCACAGGTCTGATGTGTGATGAATGTCAGGGAATCTCCTGCATCATTCCCGAGCGGATGAAGGCTTCGAGCGCACAAACATAACGTCTTCTGCAGTGACGACAACCAGTGAAGATCCTCAGACTGAACACAGAAAACGAGGATCTTCACTCAGAAAATCCTAGTTATGAAAGCCAGCAATGGTACTTTCTTGTAAAACATACTCTCATAATCTTTGTTTCACTTAGAAAACACATTTTTATATTAGCAGCTGTTGATGAATAATAAAGCGCAGCTAAATTTACATGTATATGCACTTATGATTATAATAATAAAGTAAAATATGCAATATCAAGAGGCATAACAAGCTACTTTTGTACAACTAAAATAAATGGATTAATGAGAACAACAGCAATACACATTCAGGATACAAATGGAAATGTACATTATAAATTAGGAGGATAGCATGAAATAACATAATACTGTGAATAAAGCGCAGTTTGTAACTAGCCTAATTTACATAGATGTCTGCACAGAAATGAGTGACTGACTTATTTTAATATTTGAGGTACAGTGCAATAATTGGAATCTTTTTGACTCTTACGTTCAACCAGAAACCGAACAGACACCTTTCCTCCATGTAAATTAGAAGCTTAATTAAGCAGCCATGGCTGTGTGAAGCAGCATGACATTTTAGCCGTTGCTTGGTTACTAGTTGTGTTTCTGAATTCCATTCATGGATGAATTACCCCATAAAAATACATTAATACTAGTACTGGCGATCGATAAAATAAAAACGAATTAATCACGACTAATCACACCTTAACATTACAGTTTATAGTGTATTGTAACAATTTCATATTTAATGTCTAAATGAATGTAGAAACAAAGACTTATCTTATTTCATAGCTTATATTTTAATATTTATTTCACAGCAGGATCACTGACACTGTTTCTATGAAACTGATTCTCCCTCAATTCTACGCATTAACTACAGACATTCAACATTACAGAATAATTAAAGCGATCAAGTGCAACATTTATTGGGCTTTAAATGTAAATGAACTGAATCTTCACGTAAACCCATGAGAATAAACGTCTCGTTCACGCGATTCTTTCTGTCGGTCCGGTTCAGGTTTTTCTTGCTCTCTCGAAACATCTGGATTTGGTTGTTTTTGAGCTTTAAGATTTTCAGGTCAGTTTCACAGGAAATATATAGTAATGTAATAGTTATCAAACACTTCAGTCTTCACTGCATAAATGATCAATAAATAGAGTTTAATTCTTATTAAAGCTATAAAAGTGATTCAGTCGAGAGCAGCGAGTGATTCTCTCTTTGATTATCATTAATGACAGACAGCAGCAGGTTTATTAGGACACTGTCACTTTAAGAACTGACACACATGACGCAGATCTGAGAGTGTGTGAGTGAGAGTGCGTGTGTGTGTGTGTGTGAGAGAGAGAGAGAGAGAGAGAGAGAGTGTATGAGTGAGTGTGTGAGTTACTAATAATTAGTCAAATGTTTACAATGAACTACTGAAATAATAGAATCTTTACACCGAATGAACGATAATTCCAGATAACTAGCCTTTTCCTAAAGCTGGCAGGAATGCATATATATATATATATATATATATATATATATATATATATATATATATATATATATATATATATATTAAATATAAGCGGCTTTATAAATGTTAAGCTATGGCAGGCTGAGACAGCAGAGGATAACTGGCTGCCCTGACAGCAGAAGATGATAAATTACCTGCAGCAGCCGAGAGGTCCGGGAGCTTGACCCGAAAGATGATGCTGTGCCGAAGCGAGCGGCTGCCTTGCAGAGTTCTGTCTCTGAAGCACAACACCTCCAGAACGTCCAGCTGCGATCCCCTGGGATTCACACGGACAAAACCGGCTTTGAATGACCCTGAACTCACCATTACAAAGAGACGACGGCTAGAGTCGCAGACAGACCGCGTGACATTTCAACTGCAAAACACCGCTTTATTTCCAAGCCTTCCACCTGCTCCACACTTCATACGAACATCACAGGC
The DNA here is from genome assembly GCA_037043235.1 of Rhodeus uyekii. Taxonomy (NCBI): domain Eukaryota; kingdom Metazoa; phylum Chordata; class Actinopteri; order Cypriniformes; family Acheilognathidae; genus Rhodeus; species Rhodeus uyekii. The sequence continues at coordinate 2,616,034 of JAWRVZ010000081.1, forward strand.
CAGCGTTTATTTAGACTTGAATCGTGGAAATAACTTCTTTTTTATATGGGAATGAGAGTTTTGAAAGCACTGTGGTTTTCAAAGAAATTGTTTATTCTATGTTACGACACCCTCATATTCTCAGGGTTTTGTGCAGATCTCGATCCAGCTGATCGAAACGCATGAATTGACCGAAATAAAGTATAAAGCTTTATGGATATGTGTTTTGGATCTTGGTGTATGACTATAGTAATCATTCAGCACTATGTAAAAATACCACAGTAATATTAACACTGAATATCATCACTGCTTCACTGTAAAAAAATGACAGACAACTGAATAAAATAACTAGTAAATTATCTAGTAAATTATTCTGACAAAATATTAATATAATAATTTATTACAAAAAATATTTAAAGAAAACTGGATAAAACTGAATCAGTGTTTTTGAACAAATCTCTTGAGTGAATGATTCAATGACTTGCTCATAAAGATTCACTCGTTTCATTACTGGATGAATCAGCGTTTATGAATAAATCTCTTGAATGATTCAATAACTCACTCATAAAGATTCACTTGTTTCATTACTGGATGAATCAGCGTTTTTGAATAAATCTCTTGAATGATTCAATAACTCACTCATAAAGATTCACTTGTTTCATTACTGGATGAATCAGCGTTTTTGAATAAATCTCTTGAATGATTCAATAACTCACTCATAAAGATTCACTTGTTTCATTACTGGATGAATCAGCGTTTATGAACAAATCTCTTGAGTGAATGATTCAATGACTTGCTCATAAAGATTCACTCGTTTCATTACTGGATGAATCAGCGTTTATGAATAAATCTCTTGAATGATTCAATAACTCACTCATAAAGATTCACTTGTTTCATTACTGGATGAATCAGCGTTTTTGAATAAATCTCTTGAATGATTCAATAACTCACTCATAAAGATTCACTTGTTTCATTACTGGATGAATCAGCGTTTTTGAATAAATCTCTTGAATGATTCAATAACTCACTCATAAAGATTCACTTGTTTCATTACTGGATGAATCAGCGTTTATGAACAAATCTCTTGAGTGAATGATTCAATGACTTGCTCATAAAGATTCACTCGTTTCATTACTGGATGAATCAGCGTTTATGAATAAATCTCTTGAATGATTCAATAACTCACTCATAAAGATTCACTTGTTTCATTACTGGATGAATCAGCGTTTTTGAATAAATCTCTTGAATGATTCAATAACTCACTCATAAAGATTCACTTGTTTCATTACTGGATGAATCAGCGTTTTTGAATAAATCTCTTGAATGATTCAATAACTCACTCATAAAGATTCACTTGTTTCATTACTGGATGAATCAGCGTTTATGAATAAATCTCTTGAATGAATGATTCAATGACTCACTCATAAAAATTCACTCGTTTTATTACTGGATGAATCAGTGTTTTTGAACAAATATCTTGAGTGACTCACTCATTCCCATAATTCACTGTGCGACACTTTTAATGGCTTTTCATTGAAATGAGAGTTTATTCTTAATCAGTTACATGCACATCTTATGTTGTGCATCTTCTATATATTAGTATTTCCCTCAGCTTGTGATGAACTTAATCATGCGATTTTGTTTTTACCACCTGCGATTTTAAGGTGGAGGTCAATAAATCACAAAATTTTAGTAGCCTATTATATTAACATTATTCCAGATAATGAAATATATGTTTTTTTTAACAGTAAATTTAAGTTTAAGTTAAATTTCACAGCTTTTACAGTGTGCAGAAATCATAGTTTTGTAAGGGTGTTGTAATTATAGCAACATTATAGTACTGTACATAATTTAAGCATAAACACATCAAACATCAGATGCAATGGATCAACACCCGTAATCAGGACATGCAATGCATTCTTACAAACCCACGATATTAGCAGACGGTTGGAAATCGCATTCTCACATTCGTTCAGTCGCAGAACAAACACGTTTGAGATTGAAAGTCATATGAGCCGTGGAAACGGAGCTGTGATTTAACACCAGTGGGACACGTGCTGGAAAAGCTCAGTGTTACAGACGTACCATCTCTTTGCCAGGAGGATGAGGAGGTTCCTGAGAGGCCAGCCCGGATGCTGAGGCAGAGCGCAAGGGTCATACACACCCACAGAGACCTACAAACAAACCAGAACACGCATGACATCACATCTGCACGCAATACACACGCATGACATCTCACCAGCACGCAATACATCGCACGCAATACACACGCATGACATCTCATCTGCACGCAATACACACGCATGACATCACATCTGGACGCAATACACACGCATGACATCACATCTGCACGCAATACACACGCATGACATCACATCTGCACGCAATACACACGCATGACATCACATCTGCACGCAATACACACGCATGACATCTCATCTGCACGCAATACACACGCATGACATCTCACCAGCACGCAATACACACGCATGACATCTCACCAGCACGCAATACACACGCATGACATCTCACCAGCACGCAATACACACGCATGACATCTCACCAGCACGCAATACACACGCATGACATCTCACCAGCACGCAATACACACGCATGACATCTCATCTGCACGCAATACACACGCATGACATCACATCTGGACGCAATACACACGCATGACATCACATCTGCACGCAATACACACGCATGACATCACATCTGCACGCAATACACACGCATGACATCACATCTGCACGCAATACACACGCATGACATCACATCTGCACGCAATACACACGCATGACATCTCATCTGCACGCAATACACACGCATGACATCACATCTGTACTCAATACACATGCATGACATCTCATCTGCAGCAATACACATGCATGACATCACATCTGCACTCAATACACACGCATGACATCACATCTGCACGCAATACACACGCATGACATCACATCTGCACGCAATACACACGCATGACATCACATCTGCACGCAATACACACGCATGACATCTCATCTGCACGCAATACACACGCATGACATCACATCTGCATTCAATACACATGCATGACATCTCACCTGCACGCAATACACACGCATGACATCACATCTGTACTCAATACACATGCATGACATCTCATCTGCAGCAATACACATGCATGACATCACATCTGCACTCAATACACATGCATGACATCTCACCTGCACGCAATACACACGCATGACATCACATCTGCACGCAATACATCTCATCTGCAGGCAATACACACTTTACGCATGCAAACATTCCCCACACACGCTCCATCTCTTCTCAATTGCTATTTTTCCTCAAAATTTTTCCTTTTATTTTAGTGGAGGAACACATGAAGTGAAGGAGTGCGGCGGCTTGAGCTGCTCCGAGTGCTTCTAGCTTCAGCATCTGTAAGCTGCTCGTATCTCAAATCTTTACTCGTATCTCAAAGCATAAATTTGCTTGAATGCTTGCTCGTGTCTCGAAATACTCGTATGTCAAGACACTCGTATCTCAAGGCATTGCTGCAATCTACAGTATTCTCATCACTTCATAGCTTTCAGGCTGATCTACTGTATTCACTTGGACTATTTTAACCGATCCTTTGGTTTTATTCTGGGCCTTGAAAGTTGTACATTTCTGTTGAAAGTTCAGAGAGCTTTCATCGGAAAAATATCTTAATCTGCGCTCCGAAGGTCTCACAGGTTTGAAACGACGTGAGGGTGAGCAATTAATGACAGAATTTTCATATCCCTTTAACCAAGAATATTCCATTAATAATGACTAAATTTTATATCCCAGTTATTAGTAACTAAAACTAACAAACTATACACATCTGTTCATTAAAAACCTAAGAAACATAAACATTAGTTGAAAAACCTATTTTGAACCAACTGAAAATTCATTATTTTAATTATTTTATTAACTGAAAATAAATTACGATGGAAAAAAATTACTAAATATCAAATTAAATTGTGTTTTTGAGCAAATTTCTTGAGTGAATAATTCAATGACTTGCTCATAAAGAGTTATTTGTTTCATTACTGGATGAATCAGTGTTTTTGAACAAATCTCTTGAGTGAATGATTCAATGACTCACTCAAAGATTCACTCGTTTCATTACTGGATAAATCAGAGTTTTTGAACAAATCTTTTGAGTGAATGATTCAATGACTCACTCATAAAGATCTGAATGTTCACTGTGATTTTGTTAAAGCTTTAATAGAATCGCTGTCATTTAGGCATGAGTGTCTGACACGTGAGTGTCTGAATCCAGAATGCAGTCTTATACTGGAAATTACCTTCTTTAGGTCTGGAAAGAAGGAGTTCAAATCTTTCAGAGGAGCGACTTCAACACTTTCATCTGTGTACTTGAGCAGAAAATATGGGACTGCCGTCGTTCCGCTTGAGGCACAAAGACTGTCATACGCCACCTGCAAACTCAATATCTGTGAAACAGATCAATAAGGTTTCATTTGTTAGCATGAATTAATGAACAACACTTCAAAAGCATTTAAGACATTATTAAAATCAAGTTGTATCTGCTTAAAATACTTAATACACTCGAACACAAATAAACAGCCGTGTTATTATAAACCAAAACTTAAAAAATTGAGCGCAGCATTTCCCAAACACCTCGACCAATCACAGCACGTCACAATATTCCTCATTATCATAATTCATGCACAAAATAAAGGGGCGGGGCTTGGGTGAGTTGGTCGTGTGTTGAAACTGGCGGTTATGGGAAGGGGCGGGGCTTTTCCCAAATACAATCACAACACACTGATCCAGCCGACCAATCAGAGCACAGTGTGCTTTCAGGAGGAGGAGCTTCATAGAGACAGGAACTAAACAGAGCGTTTCTGACAGACTGGGAAGAGACGAGCAACAATGAGAATATGGGGAAAATAATGAAAAGGGGCCTTTAACATAAAAGCTCTGGTGTATATATAACCTTATGCATTCAAATAATCAACAATGAATTAAAAACTCTACTCGGCACATGCTTTCCATAACGCACTGACTAATGACTCGCTATCCTTCAAACGAAGCATCATGGCAGGCTGGTTTGCGCACCTGTTTGTCAGAGAAGCTCTTCTCTAGCGACAGCGGCTCCTGCACCAGCTGGACCCCCTCCAGAAAGCAAAGGGCAGGAAAGCAGAACCAATAATAGAAATGATATTTCTTCAGATCCTGGATCAACAAAAAGACCAGTCAGAAACAAATGAAAAACGAAAGGACATACATTTATAGGGACATTGTTGGCATACAAACCGCAAATGTCAAGAGGATGAATTTGTTTAGGATTGAGGAGTCGTCCAGCGCAGCGCCCGACTGAATAGCGCTCCAAATCTGTGAAGAAAACCACATTACCAGCATCAATTAAAACACCAGGGGTTCTCAATCTATTAGATGCAACTGATATATGAATATATGATCGCTCTCATGCGAGGGACCTTCTTCCTCAAATTTGAAACACATCTATAAATTGTTATGTATGAATAACCCAGAGCCGCTTTAGTCTGATCTGTGCGGACAGATTCATAATGAACAAGATATTTTAAATATTCTCCAAATAACAAACGCTCTCTAATGTAGTTCATTGCTTTAGCAAAGCATCTGTCAAACGAACCAAAATCCAAAGTATAATACAGTAATACCTCGGTTTTCGAGTTTAATTCGTTCCAAGAGCGAGCTCGTAAACCAAAATGCTCGTACACCAAAACAAATTTCCCCATAAGAATGCACTAAAAATCAATGAATTTGTTCCACACGACCATAAATGCCCAGTTTAAATATTTTTTGGGGTTTTACCCTATTAATTGCAGTTAAAATTGTAACAATTAAGATGTCAAATAAATACTAATTAATAATTGACAATTAAACTCTAAAAATACTTGACATTTTACTGTAATGCACTTCAGGTTTGAGCAGCCTGCTTGGAGGAGAGAGAGGAGGGAGGAGGGGGGAGCGGGGAAAGCAAGGATGAAAGCAAATGAGTGAATTTATTATAATAGTGCAGAAAACAAACGAAGTGATAATCCAGAGTTAAAGTCGTGGAACATGGGAGCCGCGAGAGAACGAATTCGCGGGAGGCGCGAGAGAACGAATTCGCGGGAGCCTTGAACGAACAAATTCGCGGGAGCCGCGAGAGAACTAGGGGAGCGCGGGGCACAAAGTAATGCGGGGTAAATAGTAACAGCTATTTTTTAGATAGTTGCATGGGCATAAATGTGACGTGCTAAAGGGCTTTTCATCACACTGTTTGCACACGTCTTCTGGACATTTTTCGAGAAATTTCATCGAAGTTTGGATGAGAACCACAGGAAAAACTCTTTTGGCAGCATGTAAATATTTTTTGTTATAGTAGTTGTTTTTCGATTTTCAAAGAATGTGTGAAAGATTGTTAGTCTAATCTTATATTGTTATGATTACCATCTTCTTGGCTAAAAGATGGTACCATTTTGAAAGACGTGAAAAACACATAGTGGCTGCTATCCGGTCCTGAAGTAAACAAGACAGCGCGGGGTTAGTTGTAACACTAAGCCGCATTGATCAAGTTGCATCAATAATCATATATTTTGCATTGTATTAACCTATTAAAATGTTTTTCATGTCATTACATTGTTCAAAACACAATAAATGTAAAAAATAAAGGAAAAAAATATATTTAATTCATAAGTTATGCTTTTGATCATCAAGACGCAACTTTTTTAAACAAATAAAAATATGTGAATGAACTTGCATTGGATAACATGGTGTTACAACTAACCCGCTGTCTGTTAAAACGAGCCCTGTTCACGGGGTAAGAAGTCACATTTTACTCCTTGCGCTTTTGCCGATACTGCAGAGAAACTGCAGGTCCGACGAACATGAAAACAGTGCTCATTTGTAGGAGAGGCTTATATGTTGTTGCTAGAAATATGGTTTGTCTAACCCTATTACTTTGTTTATTATTTGGCTAAAAGTGTATATTTCACTACGTGAACAATAGTGATCACAATTAATTAATGTTTAGAATATGAGGTAAAAACTTATTTAAATCCCTTATAAAAATATCACTGTGGTGAATGATAGCCAATGAATGAGTTAAGGGGTTATAAAAGGGGTTGGAACCTCCTGACTGTTATGAGAGGCTGTCATTAGGATATTTCATGTAAAAAGGCGCACAAGGATGCTGAGCGTTAGCTTTTTCCACACAAAACTGCGCATGGGTGAGGGAAATTTTTTCTCGTACACCGATACAATGCTCGTACACCGATTTGCTCGTATACCAAGTCGCTCGTAAACCGAGGTATTACTGTATGGGGATTGTGCTCTTATCAAACAGCAAAACACTCCAATTGAATGAGTGTGTGTATACCGTTTGTATACCATTTATTTTAATCATTTAATTTTTTTCCCATTTATATTATATTCTATATAATATTCTAATATTTGCTATCTATTTATTTTTCTATAATTTATACTTTAAATCTTATTTTTATTTGTTTAACCCCTGGTTTATACATTTGCACTAGTAAAAATGTTGTGCACATTCATATTCTGAGGCAAATTCAGTAAACAACTGTAAAAAACAATTTCTTTAAATATTACACAATATTTTTAAATATCACAATAGCAGCCTAGCCATTGTAATTTTTATTTCAGCAAAAAACATTGGTATTATTACAAACCGGGCTTTATAAAACATATTTGGCCACTGCGATAATCACTGTAAGAACGCAGATGGCAAATGCAATTGCATTAAAAAGATGAGAGTAATTTATCAGCATCTAGATAATTCATTTAGCGAGTGATTAATTGTGAGCTCCACCTCATTTGCTGCTCTATCCAGGAGCGCCTTCTTGTCGGCGGATCTGAAGGCTTCTAGTGTGTTGGTGTTGTAGAGCGTCCCCGGGGCCGGACAGCAGCGCGCAGGAGTCGGGCCGGCGCTGAAACACAGGACAGTCACAGGCTCGTTTATCATTAGAAATGTAACGAGTAACACACACTACTTGAAGCCCTCCTTGTCATATTCATTTCGTTTGGAAAAGCCTTCATACCATTTTCAAAAAATCTTCAACTCAAATATTTGTTCAAACAGTTCAAAAAGCACCGTTGTTGTTGTTTTACAAAGCAATATCCACTAATTATGATATTTATCATTTATCAATTATTTTGGGGGGGTTGCATCATTTGCATCATTAACCGTTAATATTAACAGATACATTTTGTTTTAAATATGTATCAATAAATGCTGAAATTAGCATGAACAAAAAGGATTTTTATTGTTAAAAATTCTTGTTACCTAGAATAGTTGAGCAGTGTTGAAAACTGGAACATTATTGTAAATCAATTTAATCTATATAGTAATACTAGAAAAATTTGTCTCAAAATGTCTTCCAGTAAAATATTATCACAAATCAAAGCACCATGTGACACTGTTTTACTGTGCTTATCATCTAATAAATTCAGCTTTAAACACTGGAATAAATGACACTTTACTATATATTCACATAGAAAACAGCTGTTTTACACTGATATAATATTACACTGTTTTACTGTATTTATCATCTAATAAATTCAACTTTAATCACAGGAATAAATGACACTTTACTATATATTCACATAGAAAACAGCTGTTTTACACTGATATAATATTACACTGTTTTACTGTATTTATCATCTAATAAATTCAGCTTTAATCACAGTAATAAATGACACTTTACTATATATTCACATAGAAAACAGCTGTTTTACACTGATATAATATTACACTGTTTTACTGTATTTATCATCTAATAAATTCAGCTTTAATCACAGTAATAAATGACACTTTACTATATATTCACATAGAAAACAGCTGTTTTACACTGATATAATATTACACTGTTTTACTGTATTTATCATCTAATAAATTCAGCTTTAATCACAGGAATAAATGACACTTTACTATATATTCACATAGAAAACAGCTGTTTTACACTGATATAATATTACACTGTTTTACTGTATTTATCATCTAATAAATTCAGCTTTAATCACAGTAATAAATGACACTTTACTATATATTCACATAGAAAACAGCTGTTTTACACTGATATAATATTACACTGTTTTACTGTGCTTATCATCTAATAAATTCAACTTTAATCACAGGAATAAATGACACTTTACTATATATTCACAGAAAACAGCTGTTTTACACTGATATAATATTACACTGTTTTACTGTATTTATCATCTAATAAATTCAGCTTTAATCACAGGAATAAATGACACTTTACTATATATTCACAGAAAACAGCTGTTTTACACTGATATAATATTACACTGTTTTACTGTATTTATCATCTAATAAATTCAGCTTTAATCACAGGAATAAATGACACTTTACTATATATTCACATAGAAAACAGCTGTTTTACACTGATATAATATTACACTGTTTTACTGTATTTATCATCTAATAAATTCAGCTTTAATCACAGGAATAAATGACACTTTACTATATATTCACATAGAAAACAGCTGTTTTACACTGATATAATATTACACTGTTTTACTGTATTTATCATCTAATAAATTCAGCTTTAATCACAGGAATAAATGACACTTTACTATATATTCACATAGAAAACAGCAGCTGTTTTACATTGATATCATATATAACAATATTATAGTTTTACTGAATGTTTGTTCAAATAAATGCAGTATTGAACATAACATTTCAAAAGTATTAAAAATCTTAATGTTTTAAACTTTTGGACAATACACACATACACAAGCCACTTTATTAGTTTTTAATCATCTCTACATGCCTAATTACATGTATGTGGCATGTGATTGGTTGATTAGATATGCGCTTTAACAAGCAGTAGAACAAGTTTACCTAATAAAGTGAGTGTGTGTGTGTGTGTGTGTGTGTGTGTATTGAGAAAGTAAGGCTGCAGATGGTGGTATGGGGTCAGAAGTGACATGACTTTTCCCAGCTCCATTAGATCACTGTGCCAGTGCAATTACTCACCGTCACAAATGTAAAATTAATCCTACAGAAACAATCCGTAAGGGATTTAACTGGCAAGAAACGATCATTAATTTCACATGTAACAGACGTGATATTTGGGCCACTCCAGAATAACCAACTATATTACATGCTTTTAATATGCAAAACTCACGCCTCAAATGCGCTGAACTCCAGAGTCAAGCGTGTCGGCAAACCATCAGGATCACCTGCAACACACAACATTACAGCTTAAAGTGTGTGAAACATTCACAGAAACGCCTCATCAGTGACAGCATAAAGTGCCATACTGGTCACTCAGGAAGAGTAAGAGAAACACAGAGCATTAATGTGATTGTTCTGCCGTCACACGTCACTGTTTCCGGTGCAAACACACAAGAACACACACTCACTGTGTGCTACAACACAACAGAAATATCCTAACCTTTAACTCAGAACAGAGTCTCGGATGCCCAGACACTGATTCATTGTCTATGAATCATTAAGATGTTTGTCTGTGACACCAGGAGCCGTGAGTTTGACAACGCTTGGGTCCAGAAACACTATTCCTTCAGTAACTATTCCTGAGACTGTGTATGTATGCGTGTGTGTGTATGCGTGTGTGTGTTAGAGAGAGAGAGAGAGAGAGAGAGAGTGTGTGTCTGTGTGTGTGTATGTGAGAGAGAGAGAGAGAGAGAGAGAGAGAGAGAGAGAGAGAGAAAGTGTGTGTGTGTGTTACACACGCTACACAAACATTAAACAAATATTTTGCTGCATTTAATCTCAGTTTATTGTCTCGAGGTTGACCTTCAATGATTCAGTTCAGAAAATGTTAAAATCCAACGCAAAAGTAACATAACGGACTCGTTTTCTTAAAAAGGAATTACTGTAATGCATCACTTTCTAAATTAACTTTCCCAACACTGATAATCATAATAATCATTATTAGTCATATTAATATACAAGCACAAAACAACAACAAACTGGTTGTTCTTTATACACACATATATATATATATATATATAGGCTTTCTTGTGTCTGAGACAGTAGAGAGCAGCGCTTGCAACATCAAGGTCATGGGTTTGATTCTCAGGGAAAGCGTCTGATAAATGTATGATTTCCATCTCTCACCGTTATAGTAATAGCCTTTGATGAGTTTGGGACTCTCGTCTAAGTGGTAGTGGTTCAGTTTGTTCTGGGTGAGCTGATGCCAGAATCCGGCCTCCAGGGACCCGCAGAACGGAGCGAACTGCAGCTTCGGGACGGCCGTGGGTTCGGCTGCCATCAGGACGGATGATGTGAGTCCTCACACTGCCATCAAACACAGGGACAAACATCACACCTCAGCATTTCACAAAACCGCTCGCATTACATACAAATATGTTACTCTGATCAATAACCAACTGCAATATAATAAAACATTTCAGTTTAAAATCACTTAAGAGCAAGATTGTAATTTACAGTGACTGCATGACAGGTGTTTGATGCATCAAAATATAATATATTTTAAAATACACTCCTAAAATATAATCCTCAATGCTGATAGCATGATACTATTTTCTTATAATAACACATTAAAATAAAATTCCTGTTATAGTCGATTTGTGGAAGTCTTAGCTTAGCTGAGTAAGTAATTCCCTTTTTCTCACTTTAGTAGGCTTGGCTGTCAATACTAATCATTAAAATAATATTCTACCATCATCTGTACAACTTGTCAACATAATAAAGGCAAATCTGCGTTGCTTTTGAATTTTTAATGTAATTTCGTTAAAAAGCATTACGTTTCTTTCGTTGTGTTTTTTTAACACCCTGTCGTTAAAGCACAATATTTGACTTATGATCTGTGGCAATTGTAGCTATGCAATTGATAAACACAGAGTCAAAACAGCAATAAATACACATGATAGAACAGCACTTACCAGAGCAGCACTTCCTGGTTGGTGTCATGTGACCCCAGTCGCCGCTCACGCATGCGTAGTCGGTTTGTTTTGGTATCACTGAAGCGCTAGTTCACTAATTACTTTAAAATTGATTTAATAATAAGCAAACCGACAGCATAATAAACTATGAGCAAATAAATGTCGGATAATAACGTCAACCAGCCGCTGAAACGGGTCAGATAGCGCAAAAAACAGTCTTATGGTGCCAAAACCATTGAATAAAACACCAAAAACCAAAACAAAAGGAAAGCACAGACAAGTAGACAAGAAAACACGGACAAAAACTTATAAACGCTGTTCCGTTTCATCGTTAAGGCAGTGCAGGATAAATCTCGGGGCCGCGCGTCTGTGCACGAGCCTGAAACTCGGCGGGGCTGCGCGTCTGTGCACGAGCCTGAAAAACCGGACTGACACTTGCTGTGCAAACGCCTTTACTCAGCTCTGATCACATGAAAACCACGGAATAAACGCATAAAAATCATGCATTTTTTCTCTAACAATTCTGCCTTTCTTTAAGTAGCTCCCAAATGCAAACTCGTAATTCTAATTCTAATCAATTTTTCTCACAGAATAATCAGATTATTTATTCTCAGATGAGTTAACCAGATGAGTTTTTGAGTTTACAAAGTATAATTTTGACTTTTTCGTAATTTAACTTAGATTTACTTTTTTGACTGATTTTCGGAATTTGACTTTTTTCGGAATTCTATGTTTACATTTCGCAATTTAGATTTTTTTCGGAACTGGGGTTTTATTGTGCAATTTTGACTTTTTTTTGTTGCTCATAATATACATTGCACATCACCACATTTTTCAAAGATCAAATGCTCAACTATGAATTGATTTTTCAAGGACTGTAGATTCAGTCACCCTAAATCCCGCCTTGCCACAAGCTGCTCTTCTCTGATTGGTCAGATGACCCAGTCTCTTGTGATTGGTCAGCCACGTACAGGGCGGGAAGCTAAATGCTCATCACCATAACTGAACTTCAGCTCCAGAGTCTTCATAAAGCTCACTTTAACGTTTAAAGTGTAACAATGGCGTTGAATTTACCACATTAATCCGTGCGAGTCCGATAATCAAACATTGGAAGAATTAGTTATTCAAGCCGAAACCTCCTCAACATATTCAACTTGGACCATTAAAGATTGTAAAACAAATCTTGCTCATCCTTTATCCATTACTCATAGTAAGAATGACAGATAAGCTGCTAAGCAGAACAATTCCAGTAAGACATTAATAACACGAGTTATCCTGAAACTTACACAATATAAAACAGCAAACTGCGTTTTGAACACCCGGTGGAAAATATAAAGATCAATAATTAATCATACTTACAGGTTGAATGAACTGGGGACCATCTTTCAAGAGCAAGCTTTTTGCAAATCCCACCGAGTCGAGTTCATAGCCACCACGCAAATATCTTTTCTAGTGACATAGAACTGTAACGCAGTGGGATTTTAATTACAGACGACTCGTTTAGCCGGTTCAGAGTTGAGTCTTTCTTTTGAAAGACAACAGCTTTATTTATTGTGCACTTTCGATTGTACATCTTTGCAGAACGTTTACATTCACAGACAGCTCTATTACACACTGCATGAAAAAAACATTATCGGGGCACTTAAAATGACATTAATTTCCCATTAACGGTAAACAACTCACTGCAAAGACACTGCATTTCTCCCAATACACATCCAAGACACTGAAATTAAAGGACATTCTCCATAGTTCTCAGTTTATTTTGAGAAAACCATCTGATTGAGTCTGGTTATAGAAAGTGGCATTTTTGTTCAGCCAATCACATGGTTTAACTGAAGATGACAGGCTCTAATTGAGGGCTGGCAATTCATCCTGTTAGAAGAAAATGAGATATGAAAGAGACTAATCATTTCACTTCCTTTTATATTTAGTATAATGGCTTTCTCATAACTTGCAGCCTTTGTATTCCTCATTGTTGCACAGGCCTGCAAAATACAGTATGTTAGGAGAGATACCAGCGTGTCTTATATTGTTTATTGCATGACTTGTATGTGATAAAGAGGCAGTTTCACTTCTTACATTGTTCGTCAACCAGAGGCACGTCTAAAGAGGTATTAAAAAGGTTTAATGTCTTCACATTTTAATCAAATAATGAGTTACATTAGATGTTAAACTTTGTTTAAATCATCAATGTTCAAGTACTTTTTTATTAAGATGCACTGTAAAGCATTGCAATGTAGACTAACCAGAAGTTCCATACAGGCAAGGTGTGTTTAGTACATAAACCATCCTTTTAAAACTAATACTACACCAAACATACTTGAACCTGTCTGTATGTGGCATTTCCCAGCTTTCTGAGGATAGTGTGCATTAGAGCTTAATCAAACTTGATTTAATTAAACTCCCTGTACAATATGTATGCACTGCACATGCTACTTAAACATAATTAATGCCAGGGCATTTCCAATGTTCTACATTAAAGGTGACCTATTGTGCCCTTTCACTAAGTTTGATGTTTTTGTCTCCACTAGAACTGGCTTTAATGTTGGTTATTTTCGGCATATTCGTCTCTTCCCAGTCTGTCAGAAACGCTCTGTTTAGTTCCTGTCTCTATGAAGCCCCTCCTCCTGAAAGCACACTGTGCTGTGATTGGTCGGCTGGATCGGTGTGTTGTGATTGGGTGTTTGGTAAATGCCCCGGCCCTTCACATAACCGCCAGTTTCAACACACGACTAACTCACTCAAGCCCCGCCCCTTCCCATAACCGTCAGTTGCAACACACGACTAACTCACACAAACCCCGCCCCTTTATTCTGCGCATTAATTATTGCAATGAGGAATATTATGAAACTCAATGGTGGTGTTTCAGGAGTTCAGAAACACTGACGCTGATAGAGAAGAACTGCAGCTGGAGGGGCTTTATGCTTTGGAAATGGTTGTTTTAGTGAGCAACATTTGTGCTTCAGTACAACCAGTTTGACACTCTTGTAAACTCAATACTTGAATAAGCTTATCATGTAATCTGATGCAGATTTGCAGACGTGTCAAGCTGACACTCAGCAATAAATAACAAAATTGCTCTGTACTTACAAGATCACAAGCACAGCAGAACTACCGATAAACGAACGAAACACCATTGGAGCTGACAGGCTCCTTATCTATTAATATGAAAGATCTTTTTGAACACCCTCTTGAAGTTTTCATTGCACATTGGGTATATGAAGGGATTGAGGGTGGAGTTGATGTACCCAAGCCAAATCGTGAACATATGAAGGTCGTGATGCACACAGGTCTCACACAAAGCCATGACCATGAAGGTGATGAAGTACGGGATCCAGCACACCATAAAGACACCAATGATGAAGCCCAGCTGCCTGGCGGCTTTCCGCTCCTTTCGGATGCGCATGCTGTGGATGCTCTGCTTAGACTGTTCGCAGAGCTTCTGCCATGTCTGTTTTGCGGGCATCGCATTGGTGGCGTCCAGTGGCGGGCTGTTCTCGGCCCATGGAGACGGTGGTGATGGAGGAGTGCTGTGATTGCAGAGAACCGGGGGGTAATTGTGAATATCCTCTGTCTGCGCACTCTCACAAATGTTACCAACAGAGTTTGGCACTAGAACATTGCAGTCATTCACGTTGATGAACGTTTGGGGCTGGACGTTGCTCTCGGACTGCAGAAAGCCGAGAGATAAGGATTGCTGTCTCAGCGGGCATTCGGCGACGGTTTCCCCATCATCACTCTGAAAGGAAATCTCTGAGTCTTGTATGCTCTTTCTTATGCGTTTCGAAAGACTGAACATTGGTTTCTTCTTGTAGCAGCTCTTCCTCTTGGTCTCTGACAAGGAATCAGGGTTGTCCTCATGATTGTCCCTTGAGTTGTACGGCTGTTCCAGACTGTACTGATCCAGCAGACCCTCTTTTTGAGAATACGCCTGCGAAGCCAGACTCTCTCTCTCCGAGGCCTTGGTTACTTTCAGCTGCAGTCCGTTTGCCAATGTTTCATCTGCTTCTGTTTTCACCATGGGACCAGCAAAGTTCTCCCATTCCCTGTAATGATCCCGGACTGCGAAGAAAATCTGTGAGTAGAACAGAAGCATCAGAAAGGAAGGGATGTAGAAGTTGAGGATGGCGGTTAGAACTTTGAACCACGTCACCAAGCGAAAGTCTGTGTCGCACTGGTTCTCCGGGTCTGGCTTCCTGTCGATCCGAGCGAACATCCGCCAGCCCAGGATGGGAATGATCCATGTCATGGAGAGAAGCCACGCGCTACAAATCAACAATGTGGCTCTCCCTCGTGTCCGATACTTCAGATACTGTAAGGGGTGTCGTACGGAGCGGTACCTGTCCAAGCAAAGGATGAACAAACTGAAAATGGAAGCCGTGCTTGCCACATAGTCCATGACCAGCCAGAACTGGCAAATAACATGACCGAGTTTCCACTCATCCTCAAGAAGGTAGACCAGATTCAAGGGCATGACTGTAGCCCCGACAATGAGGTCAGCTATCGACAGGCTGACGATGTAGAGGTTCCCAACCGTGTGTAAAGTTCGTTCCTTTCTGACAGCAAAAAGGACGAGCAGGTTCATGATGACCGTGAGGAGGGACAGCGTGCCGAGGAGGATCCCCAGCACCGCATTGTTCATGTGATGGTGGAAAGGGACGGCCGCGTTCACCAGAGTCGTGACGTTGGGCTCGGGAAGTTCTTGAAGGATTCTCTTGACTGGGCTGTTCGTGGCGGTAAGTATTGTAGTTGCTTCCATTGGGCAGTTCGACGTGTCACATGACATCAATGTTGTGAGAAAGCACATCGTTTCTTTGGGGTTTAAAATTCATATCCAAATGAAGTTTCTGAAAAACAAAACCCAAGAGCATGCATAAGAGTAGTGCATTGAATTCTTGTGCATGCACTCTTAAAAATGCAGCTAAAGGGGGTTTTCACAACCATTTTTGGTTCCTCAACACATCAGTAAATGATGGAGTGCTGCAAGGATCTGTATTCGGCCCTCTGTTATTTTCAATATACTGTACATGCTGCCAATTTTTTATATTACAAGAAAACATGGAATTAGTTTCCACAATTATGCTGATGATACTCAATTATATATTTCATCACAATCAGATGAAATCTGTAAAAGATCCAATCTGACAATGTGGTAAAAGATGTCAAATATTGGATGACTTTAAATTGTCTTCCAAAATTGCGGCATTTTACAATTATTTTAATAGAAGTAGCAGAAACATTGCAAGAAACAAAACAGATAATTTTACTAAAATGCTGCAGAAAATGAGAATGCAGCAAATACATTAAAAGTCTGACTGTTTAAGTAAACCGTGTTTGTGACAAGTTAACACATGGTGCTTTTAGATATTTAATTTTCTCATAGATTTAGCATTATTAATCAGCACATTAAGAGCATTTCATAATGAACCATTTGTATGTAGAAATGGCAAAGGAAGACAAGAAATGATTAGCTTTGTTTGTGCTCATGATGAGAGTTCTGCTTATTAGATTATGTACGTTGTTGGTTTTTAGTCGTTTGTTAAATGTTACTTTGAGTAAAATTTTGAAATGAAAAAAAGTCCCCATTTTTGATAAGAGAAAAAAGTCCCCTGCCCCACCCCCCCAAAAAAATAAAAATAAATAGCCTAACAAAACATTTGAAATACCCTTTTCATATTCATATTCAGTTGGGAGAAATATGAACTTATCTTTAGTAAATATTGGTAAAGTTCTGAGACATCACCGCTTTAGCTCTCAGGGCCCAAGATCTTAATTTTTTATGACATTTTTGAGGGTTTAGGATTTTTTTCTTTTACAAAGTACTGTGGCTGCCTCGATGGAAATGTATAATTGTTCAAAAAAGTATTATCCGGACCTCCGCTGGGAAGGAACTATAGAGACCGGACCTGTAGGGACTCTAATT
This sequence comes from Rhodeus uyekii, assembly GCA_037043235.1. Classification (NCBI taxonomy): domain Eukaryota; kingdom Metazoa; phylum Chordata; class Actinopteri; order Cypriniformes; family Acheilognathidae; genus Rhodeus; species Rhodeus uyekii. The sequence continues at coordinate 2,633,861 of JAWRVZ010000081.1, forward strand.
AAAAAACCCTGCTCCACATTAAAAGACCTGAGTGTTTTATTATACTTTTGAAAATCATATTTCATATGCAACAAAAACATCCTTCTTCCACCTCAGAAACATCGCTAAGCTACACAAAATATTTCAGAAAACTTAATGCATTCATGATCTCTCGACTGGATTACTGTAATGCATTACTAAGTATTTGTCCTGCATCCTCAATAAACCAGATACAGTCGTGGCTGCTAGAGTTCTTACCAGGTCAAGAAAACATGATAATAAAACTCAGATTGTATCATCTCCACACTGGTTACTTATTAAGTTCTGTATCGATTACAAAGCATTGCTACTGACCTATAATGACATGAATCGTTTATCGCTTGTGTGTATTTAACCGATTTTCTGTCGCCCTAAAATCCATCACGCTCTTCAACGTCACACAACTTTGGACTTTTGGCAGTAGCTAGCATATCTAACATTTACATTCATCAGACACTTTTATTCAAAGTAACTTGCATTGCATTCAAGAAACACATTGACATTCTAATCAGTTCCCACTTTCCCTGGGAATCGAACCCATGACCTTGATGTTGCGAGCGCCACCCTCTACTCTTTGAGCTTCAGGATATCTAAGTCAAGTAAAGGACGGAGGCTCATTTAGAGTGTTTGTTTTGGAACCTGGAGTGTTTTCTCTCTTAGTTAAGTTAGTTTTTAGGCATGTCTGAACACGGCAATCGCACTCCTGATAGGACACAATCCCTGAGAAAGCAATCTGACCCGATGCACCAATGAAATGTATTCGCATGCGTGCGAACTTGTCAATGGATCGTGACGGATGACGCAGAGGAAACTCTGACCAATAAGAAGGTCAGATTTACTTTTCAGACAGTTTTACTCACAGGTTACTTGCGTAAACACACATTGGTACACTTTGAAATGTTGCAACATCAAGGTCATGGGTTCGATTCCAAGGGAAAGCAAGAACTGATTAGAATGTCAATGTGTTTCTTGAATGCGATGATAAAAGCGTCTGATAAATGCATGAATCTAAATGTGAGAAGAAACTGCAACGTTGTAACAAATTAAATCCCTGTTTCAGAACAAAGCAAACAATCTACGGCTCTGAAAACACACTTAGTTTCAAAAACATTTTAAAATACCATTGATGCCAATAAAGAATCTTATTTTTTCTGTGCACTTATTACAAATGGTAATAGTTTTATTCAAATCTAAAAATATAATTTACCATCACTGAATCAACCTGAATACTCTACACTAATTTAGACCAACAAAACCATTTAAACTAGGTACAAATGTCTCTTTAAAGCAACAGTTGTAGATTTTTACAGCGTACATCCATATTTCTGCTAATGTCAGTGAGTAACATAATGCTCACGTCTGAAATGTCGAGTGCTGACGCCAGCAGACGCAAGCGGGTTCGTTAAGCAGCCGTCGCTGACACCATGCATCTCCAGAAGACATGTGAGTCAAACAGTGTCTTGTTGCTAAGAGAGATGGTTTCTATCCATAAATAAGCCCTAGACGTCGCTTCTCCAGCCCCTCGTCTCAGGTTAGATCTGTATTCTGTCTCTCTGGAAGTGCATTATAGTGTTGATGTCAGGGGTTTCAGAACAAATTCACATTCCAGAACGAGGAGCATAAAGTGCATGTTTGCACACATATAAAACTTTGTATAATTTGCATTCGTAATATGACACATTTGGATGAGAGAAGCCATGTGTGCAACCATAAAGTGGTTGAGACGTCTCACTCATGCACAAACTCTTCTTTCAAAAGGACAGATTCAGCAGAATGTTCCAGCTGCTCTGAATATTCATTCATTCGTTTGATTCACACAATGATCAGATCTATCTGTTCCACACGTACGGCTTCAGAAATCCTGAAATCAAGCACAGATGTAATTTTAGACGTCTTTAATTCTGACGTTTGTCTGGAAATCTCCATGGTTCACTGTTGCTTTATGGGAAAGAGTTTACACATGTCTGCCAGTGTAAATTAAGAGAGTATAGTGGGTTCTTTAGCTTTTGGCTGAACTCTATTTTTAACATTCGGTTTAATCTGAATTTTAAGTTTTATAAATTGAAAACTCTTACTGCATTGCTTTTTAAAACTCACTAACACTTTAACATTCATGCAGTTGATGCTCGAGGAAAAGCCGTTTTAAAGCTGAAATTACTGTAAATAAGAATGATTATTATATATTAACATTGCACAGTTTAGCAACATCAAGCAGTTTAGTCAGATTTTGCTTTTTTAGTTGGTATAAACACACGGAAAGGCCAGGAATGCACGCGTATACTTGCACCAAATATTTATGCTTTACTGTAAACTCCAGCGTTTAAAGGTTCGCTTTTTGTAGATTATCCAAACATATTTGTATTGATTTCTCGACTCGTAACGCAAAGGAAAGCCGAGCTGGAGAAACTCTTTATCCGATGCGTAAAACTTAAACGTGTTAGTGCTTTTCTAAAGAGTTGCGCGCACAGTGTCCATCTCTCTGCCTTTCCTGACAGCCCGTTATTTCTTTCTCACGGGATGTTGTTCTCGGGAAGGAAAGCGAGGGATGCTGCTGGAGGAGAAGCGGCGCACCTGTGGAATGCGAAGAATAATTCTATCCAAGCGCGCGGCGTCCGTCCTTCACTCGCGAGAGCAAAGATCGGTCCCTTTCTCAGAGAAATAGTTGATTATGGCTTATAAGAGCGGATGGAAACTTACCCTTCCGACCTGCAGCGAAATCCCGGCAGGAATGGCGTTTATCTCCACAGATCTGGTCTTCGCTTCGAGGGAACTGGACGCAGACTGGCGCTTCACAGCTCCGAGTCTCATAGATGGACCGGTGACACACACACACACACACACTCACAGACACTCACATGCACACACACACACGCACACACACACACTCACACACACACTCTCTCTCTCTCTCACACACACACACACACACACACACACACACACACACACACACACACACACACACACACACACACACACACACACGCACACATGCACACAGACACTCACATGCACACACACACACACACACACACACACACACACACACACACACACACACACACACACACACACACACACACACACTCTCTCTCTCACACACACCCACCCACACACAGTCACAGACACTCACACTCACACGCACACACACTCACACACACAGACAGAAACGAACACACACACACACACACACACACACACAGGCTTGCACAGAGAGAGAGAGAGAGAGAGAGAGAGAGAGAGAGAGAGAGAGAAAGGAGAAAGTCATTCTTTACAATGACCAGTATGACTGATTGTTTGTAATATAACAGTGACTCATATTTCAACATGTTTACATTAAATTCGGACACAATCAAAAACTCAGAAACTGATTTGTTTCACACAAAATGAGATATTCAGAGGGTGATTAAATGGTGAGTGAACTATTCACCAGCAACCTATCCATTTTTTTTTGCATTATTTACATAAAACACACGTCTATTTCACATTTAAATTGGCCAAAAAATACAATCATACCTATAAAACAATTATGCATGATGTAAATTAATGTCATGGTAGTTTCACTGGTTTGGATGATCAAAAAAACGATGCGTGACACAGAAAGACGGTAAAATAACACTAGGAACAATACAGCAAAACTCACGAGTGACAGTGACAAGACGATGAACTGAGGAAGAATGAAGGCTTAAATACACAGAGGAAGATCATCAATGGAACAGGAAACGGTGTGACACTAATCAGGGGCAAAGTATGAAAGACAATTAAGACTAAAATGAAACAAGACAGAACTAAACGAACACGACAGTAACATTTAGTCCTTAACAAATACAGAAATGTGTACTGTAACATTTTAGGCAAGGGTAAAAAACGCAGAAGAGCAAATGCTGCTTCACTGATGAATGAAAAGAAGCTCATGGTGCTTCTTCAGTGCAGGATAATGGAGACGTCTCTCTGTTTCCAGCCCATGCTGGCCATTCATCTGTCGCTCGAGCTCAGCTTGTGTTACATAGCGGCAGTGAACTGGACATGAAATGTCTCATCTGTCAAGCATACGTGTGCCTTGATTGTAGAAGCTTTCATTCTAGAGCCGGAGACTGCACACGCAGACTTATACAGCCAACGATCCCAATCATACTCTACAAGAGCCCCAATGATGAACTTTCATGCTTATTCTCAAATTAAAGGGAGTACATCACACTATAAAGTCAATATGCCTATTAAATCACATTTACTTTCTTAATACACACTGGCGGTCTTATTTTGCATGATTCCTAACTGCATGTAATCCCTGAAGGGGTGTATTTATTACAAAATAATGAATTGTTTTGTTTCCATACTGTTATTAATACTGTTCTTGTGTGTCTGACCCATGTCAGGAATGCATTAACAGTGGTTACTCATTTATCTCAGCTTCCAGAGACTAAATATGTACTTGTTTTGTAATTAATTTACAATCATATTTTGTAGAAAGCGTTCTAAACTTTTTAATTATTGTTTGCTTTTCTGATGAAAGCTGTATGTGTTACGGTTTTGGAAACGTGTGTGAAGTGGAGAGAAGGAGACGAGGAGAACAGGTTTCCAAATGAAACTTCACTTTATTAAACCAAAACCAAAAATACTTTAAATACAAAGTGAAAACAGCACTCTTAGTGCAAAACTTGGAGAAACTGAAATAACACAGAGACTCGGATCGACACACAGAGCAACATCCAGTGATAGCAACATCAATATCCGACAAAGACAAGGGAAACACAAGAGGGTTAAATACACAAGGGAACTGTGTATATGACGAGCACTTGGGGGACTAACGAATGAAAGTGATGACAAGACAGGTGCAGGAAGGGCACGAGAGGAAACACAGAAGGGACCCGGAAGTGAAACAGCACCTGACGTGACACACAGGAAGTGACAATAGACCTCATCGATAGGAAGCGTAACATTGACCTCACAGGAAGTGCACAGATGACACGACAAACAGGACAAATGATAACAGTCTGAGACAAGAAACATTAAATATTTGTGTGGATTAAATATTTTTTTATTAAATTTATATGTGTGGGAATTACAAAAGTATTCATGAAGTCTCAACATGAAATGAATACGTTAACTAGTAGATGATACAAATACAAGTTTTCTCACAAATTAGTTCCATTATCTCTTTTCTCTACAAGCAGCAAAAATATATTTTGAGTGCTGCATGATAGTAATTATTAACATAAATTTTAGCACAAAATACCTTGAATGACCAGTACTATGAACTTTACATTTATATAAAAATGTATATAAGGCATCTGTAGTGTATTTAAAATATGCAAGTATATTATTTTTTATTTAAATAAGTTTTCGCTCAATGTTTGTTACCATGGTTTCTGACTGAGTTACGAACCTGTTTCTTGATCAGTTTATTATTCCTTCTGTGTTTGTTTAAGCCCTCAGTTCTTTCTTTTCATTGTTCGGTGTCATCTCTGCAAATGTGCAGTGGGTGTTGGTTCTCTTTCATTACGGTTCACTTGCATTGCATCACTAACTGACGCTTATGGAAAAACTATCCGAATACTGAAGCCTGATTGGTTTGGGCATTTTAGCCTGCCAAATCAGAAAGGGCCGACTGCCTATTTAAGTCACACTGATTCATCAGAATTTTTGTCCCTCACTGTCAAAGAACATTTCCTTGGAAATCTTGCTAATGTAAGTCACATCCTGCAATTAAAATGCACAAGAATATGCAGTTGAATAGCAACAAACCAATTGTCTATTTAGTCTATTGTGAAGTGATTCATCAGTATTTACGGAAACATCAAATTCCATCCAAGGATCTGAAGACCTGGGCAAAGCTGAGGCGATGACAGGACCGGACAACAGTGTAAGAAGTGTTATGTTGTCGTCACTCATTTACCAATCGTAGATATCTGGTGGGGGTGTAGAGTCGTTGGAGCGAGTGGAAGCAGGAGGTGCTGAGCCTGTAAGCAAGTGATCTGTAAGCAAGTGTCTAATGCCTTGATTTTGATGCGAGCAGCAAGTGGTAGCCAGTGCAGAGAGATGAAAAGAGGTGTGACGTGGGTCATTAGGGGCTCATTGAAGATGAACTTGATACAAGTGAATGGTGAATTGAATAGTGGAGCCAAGGGACTGAAGGTTTCCAGCGAAGGTGTGGCAGTGGAACCGACTAGTCTGGGTAGAGGAGGCGGGAAAGGGAGGGAACATGTGTGTATTAGCCAGCAGCGATGATGGTTTTGAGCTGGGCAGGACCAGTGGTGATGATGGCTGTGAGCTGGGCAGGACCAGTGGCGATGATGGCTTTGAGCTGGGCAGGACCAGTGGCGATGATGGCTTTGAGCTGGGCAGGACCAGTGATGATGATGGCTGTGAGCTGGGCAGGACCAGTGATGATGATGGCTGTGAGCTGGGCAGGACCAGTGATGATGATGGCTGTGAGCTGGGCAGGACCAGTGATGATGATGGCTGTGAGCTGGGCAGGACCAGTGATGATGATGGCTGTGAGCTGGGCAGGACCAGTGGCGATGATGGCTTTGAGCTGGGCAGGACCAGTGGCGATGATGGCTTTGAGCTGGGCAGGACCAGTGATGATGATGGCTGTGAGCTGGGCAGGACCAGTGATGATGATGGCTGTGAGCTGGGCAGGACCAGTGATGATGATGGCTGTGAGCTGGGCAGGACCAGTGGCGATGATGGCTTTGAGCTGGGCAGGACCAGTGGCGATGATGGCTTTGAGCTGGGCAGGACCAGTGATGATGATGGCTGTGAGCTGGGCAGGACCAGTGGCGATGATGGCTTTGAGCTGGGCAGGACCAGTGGGGATGATGGCTTTGAGCTGGGCAGGACCAGTGATGATGATGGCTGTGAGCTGGGCAGGACCAGTGGCGATGATGGCTTTGAGCTGGGCAGGACCAGTGGGGATGATGGCTTTGAGCTGGGCAGGACCAGTGGCGATGATGGCTTTGAGCTGGGCAGGACCAGAGATGATGATGGCTGTGAGCTGGGCAGGACCAGTGATGATGATGGCTGTGAGCTGGGCAGGACCAGTGATGATGATGGCTGTGAGCTGGGCAGGACCAGTGGCGATGATGGCTGTAAGAATGAGATGAAAGCTGTGGAGGAACAGAAGAGAGTCGCTATACACACAGGTCTCCTCTTCTGATGATTGAGTAGATCATTTGAACGTGCTCCTCTCAAACTTTTGTCATACTCTTTAAACAAGGACAGGACAAGGGCGATGATGACTTTGCTCGTCTGCTATATCAATTTTCTTCCTTAGGTCTTGTATTCTGTAACATTTAAAACCAGGGATGAAGAAGGTCTCTGAAAAGAATCAATAGCGATTTGATGTCTGTGATCAGTTTAATGCTATTGAACTCTAAAACCAGAACAAAAACTCTCTTGCTTTGAATGATCTGAATATAGGCTATGTGTTCTCAGCCATATCATCCTGCGACTGGTTTCTATATGCAAAGACTGAAAATTTCACTGTACCAGTGTTTTTATGGACCAACACATTTTGCATACAGAACCAATGAGCTGCTGTCTCCAAACCCATATTTGTCACATAAAGGCAGTTAAGTCCTGTCAGACAAGCAGCTCCACTTCACTGCCATCTTGTGATATTTCCTATTTAATAATATTATATGTTAAAATAGTAAGCAGTCGCCTAAGTTGGTGAATTTCAGCAGATGTATAGAAACAGATTCTTAAATTATAATCCCACAGACATATTAACTTTGGCAGTTGCAAAACAGCATAAAAACTTGGCTAGTATCTTGACAATCAAGTCCATGAAGAGAATGTGTTAGTACTGTTCATAGTGTACAACAGCATCTTATTTCTGGGCCATCATATAACCAAACAGCACAATCATCAGTGACTCATGACTCCACCACACATTTAGCTGACACCGTATAATTGCTTTGTTCCACAACCTAGTGAACTGCCCCTGTAGGCAGTCTTTCATAGGTGCGTGTCCAGCATGACACCAGAATCCTAACCCTAAGTCCCAGTCAATTGAAATACTGATTACAAATAGGCTGTTCTCGTGAAGCCAGACCTTCAGACTGACAACAGAAGGTTTGGACTCCATTGCAGCTTTCATTGGGCAATGACCGTCTGACTGACATGTAAAGCAACCCATCACAGTTTGTTTTGTTCAGCATTATATTTAAGGGCATGAAAATGTAAAGAGGACGTCCCTACAATAACAGACAAGCAAGTAAAACACTCCGACGCATTTTAAAGAGTATGACCAAAGTTTGAGAGGAGCACGCTCAAATGATCTACCCAATCAGCAGAAGAGGAGACCTGTGTGTATAGCGACTCTCTTCTGTTCCTCCACAGCTTTTGCCTCATTCGTCTCTAATTTAATCAGCATCAAAAATCTCCAAGCTGGTTTCAAGAGCAGCTTCTTAAGTGAAATCCAGTTCTTTTATAAATTAACTCATGGCACAGTCTGTCAGGTTTCAGGGAAGGATGAGCAAGGACCCAATCACAGGGGGAAGGTTACTTTATTGAAAAAATTAAAAACAAGAAAAAACCGCAAACAAAACAACCCCGAGGGGGAAAACCGACTGGGACTTGATTTGAAACCTGGACAAAAGACAACGTAGCAGCGCAGGACAGCAAACACGAAGGGATAAAATAGACACAGGAGGGAGGATAATTGATCGGGAACAGCTGGGACAAATCAAAGTTTAACAGGGGAACAATACGGGCGGGGTAACACAATTACAAGACACGAACACGCAGCCAATGCGAACGCGTATCGCACATGAAACAAAGACAGTGCGCAGCTGGTGAAACACAAACTGCGAGCGACACGAAAACACAACATGAAAACACGCCGGCGATGTAAACACGAACCGCGTGCTCCAACAGGAGAGAGCGTGGTTCAAGCAAAGCCCAAAACCATGCCCACCCACATAACGTAGAGCGCAGAAGAACGAGCAACCACTCGTCTCACGCGCTCACGACAAGGATGAACACACGAGCCATGAATGTCCGAACCCCGACACAAAACCGAAACTAAACAAGACCAAAGTCTCGGGACCGGACATCATAACCCGCACACAAGATGTTATACAGAGAAGAGACCGTGCGACTCAAGACACTAGAAATCGCGCAACTCCAAAAATATGACACATTAAGGTACCGAATGTGGCAGAACCCTGACACAGTCTCCCCTGAGATAAACAATATCCTGCTCTATCAAAGGTATTTAAAGAACCCAACCTATTTGCCAGATGCCAGACAGCCCATATCTGACTAAGTGTATCTGCACCCTTTGCTTAGGCCATCAGCGCACACACACTCGAAGCAATGCTCATTCATCGGTTTTATCAGGTGCTCCAAACTCGCCATCGTCTCCAATTTCAACCCAATTTCAGTCCATCCATCCATTTCAACCAAAATAGGATATCTTCAATCTGTCACTTATTCAGCCGTAATATTGTCTTTCATCTATACTTGAGAAGCTCACAAGCTAAATCTCCGTCCAAGTTACTCCAACCCTGGGACACATTTTTGCATCTAAAAACACCTGAAATGTTTGCTATTTTGTGTGCTTTATGCATCAGACGTTCAGCCAACAACCACGAGAGCGACGCCTGATGCTGAGACTGTTAGCAGACCTGCATAACCTCATCCAACCCGATCTCACGAGAAAACATGACTGCATGAATCCATACGATGTGAAAATTGTCCAGCCTAAATCATAACTGTCAATGGGGCGTAAGCAGATCCTACAGATTCACCTGACATGACATGAGATTGTATTGAATAATCAGTTTTGTGATTGTTGTCCCTGTTTTGTTACAAATGTTGAGGTTGTGTTTATCTGATGTTTTCAATAGATTAAGAGTAGAAGAGCTTTGCTTTCAGTGACGTTTCCTGAGATGAAGCACATAAAATGAGAATTTAACATTAAATGATGGGAGTGATTCACATAGGCGTCTTAATTTAAAAAAGGTACAGAAGTAGTTGCAATGATGTCAGATTAGAACCTAGCTAACAAACAAAAACAATAATGAGTTACTACAAACCACAAAGATATCTGGCCTTTAATAATGCTCTCCAAACGTTTTTTTTTTTTTTTACAAAAACCTTATTTACACATCATTCATTGAATGTTTTTTCCTGATATGTTTTAGCTGTACATCTTTAAATGTTGTTTTAGAATGTTTAGGGAACATTCGTTAGTAATAATATAATGTAATGTTTGAAGAATGATGAAATGTAATGTTCCCATGTGTGAATCCTTACAAGATGTTTGTGAACAACCGTCCTGTGAGTAATACTGTTATAATACACAGATAATTCCCAGCACAGCGATGACTGGAACGAAAGCACTCAGATTCCTGCACTTTACCCTTATTTTCTTGTGATTTGCAGTGATGTGATTAAATGATCTACAATTCAAATATACTGTAAATACTTATATAATGACTGTACACTTACTCATATTCCTTGTCTCCTCTAAATCCGGGGTTTTAAACTGGGCTGCAAGAACGGAACATTTCAGGAAAATAAAATTGGTTTTTGGACCCTTTTTTTGTGTGAAAGACAATAAACAAATACAGTATATTATTTAAATAATGGTCATTTTTAATGACTCATTATATACTTAAGATTATAATATGACAACACAAAGTGCACCACACTTACTGTTTATCACACAAAGTATAAATCAGTCTTAAATTATTTAGCCAACTGTATTTTATAAAGCGAGTGCATTTCATCTGAAGGATGTGCTTTCTTGGGATTTCATCTTGAAGAAAAAGATTAGTAGAAACGCCTCATTATTTATTTGTGCATTACGTTTCTCATGGATTTGTGAGCTAGAAGAAACCATTTCAGGTTATACATGTAACCGGTTGAGCTGTGGGAACGTGTGCGATTTAATTATTATAATGAGGAATATTGGGAAACTCAATGGAGGCGTTTCAGGAGTTCAGAAACACTGACGCTGATAGAGAAGACGAACTGCAGCTTTTCCTGCTCAAACAGCAGCATCTCACAGTAAAGATGGAGAAAAAGCAGAATTGATGCTCTTTCAAAGAGACATAGATGATCCCTCTGCATTTATGTGCAGAACTCATGGGTTTTGTAGACTGTTGATTAGATAAAACATTTAAATCCTGTTCATTTCGCAATAAAAATGTATCTTTTTACTGGAGTGTGTCTTTCCTTTGATATTCCCTCCACAGACTCGGTTTTCCACCTTTCAGTTCCAGCGCTGCATTTGTTTGTTGTAGTCTTTGGCATTTTAAGCACAAATCTTTATAAACAGTTCTGGAAATGGCTGTTTAGCACATGTGAAGGTCGGTTAGCCGTTTCAGAAATGTGCACTTCAAAGTTTCAAAGCCGAGGTCATTCTCAGGAAACGGCAGCATTTGGTTTCCATGAGTCTCCATGACTTACACAGGACAGCAGAGGTGGAGACTTCAGGCACACATTTCAGGACTCGAGACATGCTTGACTAAATGAAGAAAAGGACTTGAACTGCATGGCTCGACAATGACTTTATAACCATTACATAAATATTCTTTTTTTGTATATAAATCAAAATGTAAGCTAGCGAATCACAGACAGCAGCGATTGTAAACTGTGAAAATGGTAAGTAAGGTTAGTAAAATGGTGAGACAAGTAAAGCTTTAAAGAAAGTCATGAATCGTTGAATAAAACATGAAAATATCTAAGCACAGACCTTATTTCATTCCACTAACATCAGGATGAAAGAACTGGAAGTGTAATGTTTCACAGAAATGAATGTCACGTTCCCCAGCCATCATCTATTACTTACAGATTCTAGAAATACAGATATAGAGCGCATGAACGCATATATTATGCCACAGAGAGTTCATGCTGCAACGTGATTAAACTGAGGCAACGCAGTGCGACAAGTCAGACATACAGACTACAAATAAATATACAATCAAGCAGGGGAAGTGTTGAGTAAGCAGCAAGAAATGATTACGATGACTCGGATTTAACCATTTCCTCTCCTCTCTAATCATGCCTGACTCGACTCTGACTCATGAATGACTCGACGCTTTTATCATCGCATTCAAGAAACACATTGACATCCTAATCAGTTCTTGCTTTCCCTGGGAATCAAACCCATGACCTTGATGTTGCAAGCGCTGCTCTCTACTGTTAGAGACACAGGAAAGCTGTCAAACTGTAACGTTACAGGAACGCTTTGTTTAGTTCTTCTTGACTTTCCTTAAACGGCACCATCACACACTAAAGAAAAATGCACAAAAGCACAATAGGTGTTCTTTAAGTCTCAGCCCGTGTGAAACGGTTTTAATGAAGCTTGTATTGTCTGAACAGAGCCAGAAATCAGAGGCACGTTGAAAGACCCTGTCAAACATTACGTGCATTTAAAGATAAACCGGGAGTGATTGGGGAAATGCAGTCGATGTGGTTTAAGTGACTACAGGCATAAGACGCCTTTGGGGGTCTTTCAGTTTCTTGGAGATTGTGTTAGAATTATTGTTCTTGCTGAAACATTCTTATAGACTTTTTATGAGCAGGCTTTATTTTCCCATGAATGACTCGGCAGGAAATGAAGCACAGTATGAACTCAGGAAAAGCGTCGTTCTGCTGATGAAACGGCTATTTTCTGATAAATTCAGAGATTAAAACCGGACGCAGTGATGTGTTTCACCAGCCAATGGGAGCGGAGTGTGATGACAGTGGGAAACGTGCAGATGGTTCAACTCTCGCTCTGCTCTCACAGCTTGCAACAAAACACAGATGATTGAGAGATATTCAAGCCATTGTTTGTTTTTGGGCAAGTGTTAAAATCATAACCTCTTTACTAGCGGCCCGGATGAACTTGATTCTGCTCAATCTGGATCAGCATGTGCTGTGTCTTTTCTCTCTCCTTGTTACAAACTGTGACACACAGGAAGTGACATCATTTGCATGCTTTCCACAGAATGGTGAGCATTTCATATCGTAACGTTAACAGAATTTGTCAAGATCTGTCAAATGTTCCTGTGGATTTTGATTTTGGCTGAACCTTATTATATGTTTGTTTTTATGTATATTTTGTAAAACTATTATTGAAATAAACCCAATTCATGTTGATGTCATGAAAATAGCACAATAACAGACTTTAAGCTGCATTTGTGCATGATTCAGGCTGTTCAAATCTTGCATGCTTTATAACTTATTGTGCGATTGTCTCCATCACTCATGGCCTTTTGTCTGTCATTCATGAATCGCAGAACAATGGGAGAAAAGAGAATGAAAGGAGCACAGATTTCATCACAGAACTTAATATTCTGGGTTCTGTTTGCATAAATTAGCAAGTTGCAGATGAATCTCTCAGTTGTTCCAGTAATGTTTGGTAAAATAAAACACACACCTCATCTGAATCTTAATAAACGGCTGGTTCACTGCCGGTGAAACTCAGCTGTATTACTTTTTTTTACGATTGCTAAGCAGCAGTGGGCAGATCTGGAGTCACATGTGCAAAACTCTAACTACAGTGTGCACAGCAGCAGTTCATGTGGACCAAACTCCAGCTCGTTTTCATTGCTTGTACACAGTTTTCAAACTCTACACACTCTACATCCCATGACTTAAACCACTTCCTGCACAACACTACAGATTTACAGCATTTTGTTCAAATGCTAACACACTGCTGTCAAAACTGTGAACCACACAATCAAAACTATTATCATTCAAAAAATATATCATATTTATATATCATATCACATTATTTATTTATATAACATTTCAAACAAAAAATCGATTTCAGCCTTGTGCCTTTCAAACACTGCTGATTGCAATTTCAGCTGAAAGACTAAGCAGGTGTTTTAGACTTGTAGGTGAAAACACACACACACACACACACACACACACACACACACACACACACACACACACACACACACACACACACACACACACACACACACACACGAGTCAGAAATTAGTCTTTCTAAGCTCTACCTATATAGGATATACATGGTTTGTGAAGGGTGGCAGGGAGAGGATGGATGCGTGGAGGAAGACAAAGAAGACAAAGAGCTGTTAGTTGAGATGAAATAAGTGATAAACTTATAGACATGTCATGAATGATGGTCTCTCATTGAGAGAGGAAGGGTTGAGGGTGAAACCCAATCTGCAAAGACCCACGGCTGCATCTGTCATGCTAATTTTCCAGCATACAAACAGGTGAGAGTTACATCCTTAAATTTATTTCGTATTGCAATTATAGAATATTTACACATACATATTACAGTAAATTTGACTGTAAAATATATTTTTACAACAGGACCCAAAGATTGCCCCCAACAGGAGGAAGAGAAAAAATATTTTCAGATGCAGGAAAATGCTATTGTTGACATGGTTATGGTCAACAATGCAATAAAACAGTGGGATATTGAAGACAGAGTGCTGGCTGATAATGATATATTTGGAAATGTTACAGACCTGGTTCTTCCCAAGGAGCATGAGAGAGAACATTAGATGTGATGTTGATGAAACTCGTTCTTCTGATGTCACAAACACCATTATAAGACATTATAGAATTTCTATTTATAAGCAAAACTTTGCCTGTATCAGCAGATGCATGTTCAGATGCGTCACATCGAAGCGACTGTTATTGTTTATTAACCTAATTGTTTATCAAGCCTGTCACTCGTTCTTCTGATGTCACAAACATGTTCTGATGTCACAAACACCATCTGATGTCACAAACACGCTCTGATGTTACAAACACCTTCTGATGTCACAAACACCTTCTGATGTCACAAACACCTTCTGATTTTACAAACACTTTCTGATGTCACAAACATGCTCTGATGTCACAAACACCTTCTGATGTCACAAACACCTTCTGATGTCACAAACACTTTCTGATGTCACAAACATGCTCTGATGTCACAAACACCTTCTGATGTCACAAACACCTTCTGATGTCACAAACGCTCTGATGTCACAAACACGCTCTGATGTCACAAACACCTTCTGATGTCACAAACACCATCTGATGTCACAAACACCTTCTGATGTCACAAACACCTTCTGATGTCACAAACACACTCTGATGTCACAAACACCTCTTGTCAGCAACACCTTCTTATGTCACAAACACCTTCTGATGTGACATATTTGAATATATGCATGTACAAATTAGAAAAAAAGTCTGCAAAAATACTAGATCTAGGAATTACTTTTAGGGGCTTTTTGCCATTTTTTAAGCTTCCGTCAGCTTCCTCCTTCCTCCTTCATTCACACCAACCCCTCCTTCCCTCTCTCTCCCACTCACTCACTCTCTCTCTTTCTCTCTCTCTGTCTCTCTCCCACTCTCTCTGTCTCTCTCCCACTCACTCTCTCTCTCTCTGTCTCTCTCCCACTCACTCTCTCTCTTTCGCTCTCTTTCTCTCAACAAAGGCAATGGCGACATCTGCTGGCTAAACTGTGTTTATAACACAACCAGGCAAAATATTATTTTACAGTTTTTTTCAATAGCTTACACACGTTTTCAAAACTAAGTCTCCTTTTTTCAAAACTCTACACACAATTCTCAAAACTGCACACACAAAATGCAAAATGCCTCACATCTCCTTCAAAAATGCAACACTGCATTCAAAATGCCAAAAACACATGTCAGAATGAAGCATTTGCATCAAATGGCAAACACTTCTTTCATAATAATACATTTTTGGATATACCATGTAAACACTGCTGTTCTAAATCTAAAGCTCTTTGGTCTTTCAGAGACTTATATCTACATTTCAATACAATGTTCTACAGTGAAAGTAATCTGTGTAACAAGTGCACCGGAAACGCCAATGCAATGTAGAAACAGAATTTATTTACAGTTTTTACCAATTGCTTACACACAAAATCTTTTCATGTCACACAATTTTTGAAACCTCTCACTCAAAGTGCAAAACTACATGCCAAATCTTAAAAACCATAAGCTATTTCTCAGCCTTTGACTCAGTTTTCACTGTGCATTAAAACACTTTTTTCAAAACACTACACACAATTCTCTACCTAAAACACAAAGCTCTATCAGGAAGTGACATGCTTTCCTTTTCCAAACACAATCAATCAAAATGCTACGCTTATTCACCAGGTCACACAGACACACTCCTCACATGTGCAAACACTAACTGCTTAACTGATCACTAACCAATCACTGCTTTACTTTACAGTAGTATAAATTGGCCTGTAAATACGTCAAATGTCAGATTATCTATTTTGAACGATGACTGCAAACAATGAACAGAGAGAAAGAGGAGAAGGAGGAAGAGGAAGAGGCAGGGGACAACAAGGACAAATGCCAAGAGGAGGAGAAGGACTTTTCTGGATGCAATTCACACAATGCTTGTTCCGATCCAGATCAGGCGCCTGCTAGATTTGTGGTTATATGGGAAAACATTAGTTTTCACCGAGCTGTTCTGGTACAAAATTGGTTTGCCACCCATCCACAATTTGTAGTTTTGTATCTACCCCCATATTCACCTTTCCTAAATCCCATAGAGGAATTCTTCTCAGCCTGGTGCTGGAAAGTGCATGATCGCCAATCCTTTGCCCGCATGCCGCTTCTCCAGGAAATGGAGGACGCATGTGGAGACATAGAGGTTGCCTCTGTTCAAGGTTGGATACGCCATGCTAGGAGATACTTCCCTCGATGTTTCAAAAGAAAAAACGTATCTTGTGATGTGGACGAAGTATTGGGGCCAGAACAAGCTCGTAGAAGAGATGAAGTTTAGCACTGGGGACTGCGCACACACACACACTTTACAGTATTCTACTGTAAAGAATATACTTTTGGTTTACACATTTATAGTTTTGTTGTACGCTAATATATACAACAGTAATGTTTGGCCAAGTATAAATTCTGTTTCTACACTGCATTGGCGTTTCCGGTGTACTTGTTACCCAGATTACTTTCACTGAACATTGTGTTGAAATATAGATATAAGCCCATGAAAGACAAAAGAGCTTTAGATTTAGAGCAGCAGTGTTTACATGGTATATCCAAAAATGCATTATTATCAAAGAAGTGTTTGCCATTGGATGCAAATGCTTAATTCTGACATGTGTTTATGGCATTATGGAAGGAGATGCGAGGTATTTTGCATTTTGTGTGTGCAGTTTTGAGAATTGTGTGTAGAGTTTTGAAAAAAGGAGACTTAGTTTTGAAAACGTGTAAGCAATTGGAAAAAACTGTAATTAATATTAATATTTTATTATTATTTTATTTATTAATATTATTTTTTATAACATATTCAGATATAATGTATTTAATAAATGAGATATAATACTTAATATTTCGAAATATAAAATTCACCTCTTTGAGATTTAATTTCAGAAATTCAGAAAAATATGAGAAGTGCTGTGTGTGTGTGAGTGAGTGAGTGAGTGAGTGAGAGAGTGAGTGAGTGTGAATGTATGTGTCAGTATGTGTGTGTGTGTGTGTGTGTGTGTGAGTGTGTGAGTCTGTGAGTGTGTGTTTGAGTGTGAATGAGCGTGTGAGTGTGTGTGTGTGTGAGTGTGAGTGAGTGTGTATGTGCGAGAGTGTGTGTGTGTGAGAGTGAGTGAGTGAGTGATTGATTGAGTGAGTGAGTGTGTGTGTGTGTGTGTTTGTGTGTGCGAGTGAGTGAGTGTGTGTGTGTGTGTGTGTGTGTGTGAGAGAGAGAGAGAGAGAGAGAGAGTGTGTGTGGTCATAGTGTGTGTGTTTGTGTGTAATGGCACAAAGACGGAACCAATTTTTTGGAACCAGTGATGTTTTTGAAAACTAAAATACCGGTAAACAGAAGGTTTAACGTCAGGGTAAATCATAGTAATAACAAGCTGTTAATCCAATAGAAGTCTATGGATTGTTTGATTGTAGAAGAGTAAATACTTGTGTGTTTTTGATGAAAGGGACGTTACACTCTGTATGTGGAGTGCATCACTTCAACAAGAACAAATGTGGGCGGGGCTTGATTGTGATTGGATGGTTGTGGTTTGCTATTGGTGGATGTCATGTGATTGACAGGTTGTTGCCCCGCCCTCATCATCAGAGGAGAGACGCAGGAATGTTTCTGAACTCCCGACTCTCGCCTTAAATGGCTTCTACAACCAAAGCAACATTGTGTAATAATAATGTTGCATGAAGGGTTTCCACAGAAATTCACTTATGTTTCATGAATGTTGCCTTTTGTGGTTTTTTGAAGGTCTCATCATCAAAACATATGCAGAGTAAAATATGTATTTTTAAGAAGTAAATGAAGAGATAATTTCAGGGTTTCATGTGGACATCACAACACAAAGCATCTAAAGTACAGCGTGTGTCTCTGTCGTTCCCTCCAGCATCCCTCGCTCAGCTTCACCTCCGTCACACTTCTCTCCTCACTGTTTTCTGCAGATATTTGGGAGTCACATTGGCTGGCATGTGAGCAAAAGCTGAGGTTACATAAAGTGTCTCATCCCGCAGGCTCTCATCCGCTCCTCACAATGTCCTCCTCTCTCTCTCTCTCTCTCTCTCTCTCTCTCTCTCTCTCTCTCTCTCTCTCTCTCTCTATCTCCCTCTCTCTCTCCCTCTCTCTCCCTCTCTCTCCCTCTCTCCCTCCTGAGACTCCTGAGGCTTCAGCGCGGGATTGGATACAATACACAACAAAATAATAAAATATTTTGCAAATAAAAAGGTGTTCAGTCTCAAACTGTTACTCAATATATGAAAATAACTGTAAGATCTCATCCGTTAACATTAATTGATGCATTAACGAACATAAACCAACAATGAGCAATATATTTTTACAAAATTCATTAACCCTTTCTAATGTTAGTTTTTTTCAATATTCATGCTGCATTAATGTTAACAGACACAAATTAAAAACCTTTTACTAAATTCTGAGATTAACATCAGTGTTATTTAAAAAAATAAAATATATATATACAAATATATATACTGTATTTTAAATATGTGCGTGTCAGTGTGTGAGTGTGTGTTATTTTGGTAAACCCTACATTAAAGGGACAAATACATAACAGGTGTGGCTTAGTTTTTTTTTTTTTTTACCTTGTAGGGAAATTGTTTTGGTCCCCATAAGGAAATACTGTATATCATATAGAATGATATTTTTTAACTTATGGTTTGGCTGTGCTTTATAGTTTGCAGGTCGTGACGTCAGCCGCCTGTGACGTTATGTCACACCATTCATGCTGTAATCACTCACAGCCGTTCACACAGAGCTTCGGCAGCGCAGGTTCCCATGTAACGGTTCCCTGATCATCACAGAAAACATTCATTTTTCAAACATTTCCCTACAAGGTAAAAATAATACTGCTATTATATATTTCTCCCTATAATGTAGGGTTTACCAAGATCACACACACACACACACACATACAGATATGTGCACACACACACACACACACACACACACACACACACACACAGAAACACACATATGCGTACACACACACACACACAAGCACGCACACACAATGACACAAATTTTTTTATTACTTTAAGAGTACGCAAAGGAATCATCTAGGAATCGTCATGGCAGAGTCATAAAAATATGAAGATCTGTTGTGAAGATCTGTTATGAGAAACATCTGTTGTGTGGCTCTTCGCAGTCATGAGTTTTTTTTTTTTGGCTCATCATGCTGAACAGGTTGGCCACCCCTGTTCTCAAGCCTCGACGGCCCTCGCTAACGCTTTGAACATTGATTTATTCAGAGAGGAACAGCAAATTCACAATTAAATATGATTTGACTCTGGGCATAACAATAAATGTAATCTTTTAAAGGTCAATAATAGTCAGACGAGTGTGTCGGTGACAGAACACAATCACAGCAGAGGGAAACCAATCACACATTCTGCAGGAGATTGACTATTAATTTTTCAGAACTCATTTGCTCGTGTGTGTGAATGATTTTGTGAATACAATTTCTCAATATAGATTGTCAGGGCTATTTCATCAGAGGCGAAGGAAAGGTTTTTGGAAGGTGCAGTTTCCAGTTGATTTTCACATTCATATCATTGGGCTCTCTAATCCATTTCCCTGGGTGATTGTGTCGCGCTGTTCATTACGTGTAAATAGATTTATACAGAGGAATCAATATTGGCCTGATGAAGCTGCTATCTTTCCTGCTCGCACACCCTCAGAATTACAGTTTTTTACCAATTGCTTACAAACGTTTTCAAAACTAGGTCTCCTTTTTTCAAAACTCTACACACAATTCTCAAAACTGCACACACAAAATGCAAAATGCCTCGCATCTCCTTCCATAATGCCATAAACACATGTCAGAATGAAGCATTTGCATCCAATGGTAAACACTTCTTTGATAATAATGCATTTTTGGATATGCCATGTAAGCACTGCTGCTCTAAATCTAAAGCTGTTTGGTCTTTCATGGGCTTATATCTACATTTCAACACAATGTTCTACAGTGAAAGTAATCTGGGTAACAAGTGCACCGGAAACACCAATGCAATGTGGAAACAGAAAATATTCTTGGCAAAAAATTACTGTTAGCGTACAACAAAACTATAAATGTGTAAACCAAAAGTATATTCTTTACAATAGAATACAGTAAAGTGTGTGTGGGGTCCCGGTCCAGGAATTGGGGGGGGGGGGGGGGGTCCCCATGTGCAGTCCCCAGTGCTAAGCTTCATCTCTTCATCTCCGAGCTTGTTCTGGCCACATTACTTCGTCCACATCACAAGATACGAGGGAAGGATCTCCTAGCATGTCGTATCCAACCTTGGACAGAGGCAACCTCTATGTCTCCACATGGTTCCTCCATTGCCTGGAGAAGCGGCATACGGGCAAAGGGTTGGAGATCATACACTTTCCAGTGCCATGCTGAGAAGAATTACTCTGTGGGATTTAGGAAAGGTGAATATGGGCGTAGGTACAAAACTACAAATTGTGGATGGGTGGCAAACCAGTTTTGGACCAGAACAGCCGGTGAAAACTAACATTGTCCCATTTAACCACAAATACCTAGCAGGCGCCTGATCTGGATCGGGACAAGCATTGTGTGAACTGCATCCACAAAAGTCCTTCTCCTACTCTTGGTATTTGTCTTTGTTGTCCCCTGCCTCTTCCTCCTTCTCCTCTTTCTCTCTGTTCATTGTTTGCATTCATCGTTCAAAACAGGCAATCTGACCTTTGATGTATTTTTAGGCCTATTTAAACCACTGTAAAGTAAAGCAGTGATTGGTTAGTGATCAGTTAAGCAGTTAGTGTTTGCACATGTGAGGAGTGTGTCTGTGTGACCTGGTGAATAAGCGTAGCATTTTGATTGATTGTTTTTGGAAAAGGAAAGCATGTCACTTCCTGATAGAGCTTTGTGTTTTAGGTAGAGAATTGTGTGTAGTGTTTTGAAAAAAGTGTTTTATGCAATTGAAAACTGAGTCAAAGGCTGAAAAATAGCTTATGGTTTTGAGTGTGTGTGTCTGTGTTAGAGTTTATGTTTGAATGTGTGTGTGTGAGAGAGAGAGAGAGTTGATGTGTGTGTGTGTGTGTGTGTTTGTGTCTGAGTGTGTGTGTGTGTGTGTGTGTTTGTGTCTGAGTGTGTGTGTGTGTGTGCGCGTGTATATGTGTGTGAATGTGTGTGTTTGAGAGTTTATGTGTGAGTGTGTGTGTGTGTGAGAGAGTTTGTGTGAGTGTGTGTGTGTGTGTGTGTGTGTGTGTGCGCGTGCGTGTTTGTGTGTGTGTGTGTGTGCGCGTGTTTGTATGTGAGAGTGTGAGAGTGTGTTAGTGTGTCCATCCCCACAAGGATAGTAATAGCAGTAAATTTTGACCCTATGGGGAATTATTTTGTTTTTCTAACAGTAGAGAGCAGCGCTTGCAACATCAAGGTCATGGGTTTGATTCCCAGGGAAACCAAGAACTGATTAGAATGTCAATGTGTTTCTTGAATGCAATGCAAGTTATAAGGCTACACCTGCATTAATCCAGAAACATTTGAAAATGTTTTTTTTGTTTCAAAACACTCTCCGTCCACACTAGCATTTTCAAGTGTCTTTCAAATGTTTCTCATCCACACCGAAGCGTCATAAAACACTAAATTCACCTCGCTGCACATGTGTGAAACCTTAAACACTCACTGAGATGAGTCAGATCATCAGACCGACAGATCATTTTATTTAGCAAAATATCTCACCTTTCGTTGATGTGATCAGGTCGGACTCATTGTGTTTTTTTTTAACGCAACGACTCTTTGCGTATGCTTTGCTGTAGAATAGCAATTGCGATTAATTTTCTGTCATCTTTGCAGGACCGTGATACGATGAATGTACAAAGTCACATTTCTTTAAAAAGTGTAAAAAGTGAATAACATGCAATAATAATAACAATAACACGCACAATACCAGTATAAAACACCTCGGTTATGACGGTAAGCTTGGTTCCCTGAAGAGGGATGAAGCTGTGTTGATTGACGCTGTGGGAACGCTCTGCGTGATTCCATCATGACGCACATGTGAAATTGAACCAATGATGTGTAGAGACATCAGAGGCGAGTGATGTCACGAATCAGCAAACTATAAAAGCAGCGGCAGCTTCAAAATGTTGAGCCCCTGCCTTGGACATCAGGTCTCATCTCCCAGGGAGAGGCGTCGAAGAAAGACATGAGATCCGAGAACCACACTCTGCCCGGTCATAGCAAGGTTATCATGGTGAGATGGACCTTACAGAACTCACAGAACTCACGGGAGCAGAACGATTGGGGTAAAAGCGGGCAGATGCAGCCTCGGTCATGTCTTAACCATAGCATCCAGGCCGAGAAGAGCTGGATGCATGAGGGAGTGGACAATGAGACATTTCTCAAGACGCAAACAAATCCACTTTTGCCTGGAACGAAGGCCCTTCATAGAGGGGTGGACCCTCCATTTCCTTGAGACTCAGCCACCTGCCTCAAAAGGATGTCTGCTCCTTGATTTTGGACACCAGGGATGAAAGCTGCCCTGAGGGAAAGTGGTTTCCCATAGGACCACGGTTGGATTTGGTCTGTCAGATTGGAAGGTGGAGGAAATCACAAACCCCCATGATAAGTTATATAAGCGACCACAGATGTATTGTCAGATCCTTAAGATCTATCGCAAACTAGTCTTCGGATCTGATCTGTGGAACAAGGATAACATTTTGAAAATTGATCCACATGACTTTTTATTCAGGTGACAGAAGTCCAGAATGGGACGCAATTCCTTATTCTTCTTTGGAATGATAAAATACTGGCTGTAGAACCTGGTCTCACTGTCTGCGAGATGTACATGTTCTATGGACACTTTTCCCAGCAAAAGTTAAAACCTTCTTTTCCATAAACAGAGCCTGCTCTGGAGCCCACCACTGTGGGCAAGACCCCAATGAATCTGGGCGGATGAATCTGAGTAGTGTATCCATTTTCGACTATACGCAGGACACAACAGGCTGCCAGAAAATTTTACTAAGGGAAAAGTCTCTCTTGAGACTGGCCTCTGGTATTTTTCAAACAACCAGCTCGGTCACTGTCAGGGAATGACAGTGACACTCTGAGATACTCTGAGATACTGGCTTGCTGTGACCGCTGTAAAGTGACCATGAAGCACGCAAGGTGGCCGGGTTGGAAGAACATACCCTCAGAGGACCTTATTGGCTATGAGGATGGTCCTCAGATTTGTTCTACCCCTCAAAAGCTGGGTCTGAGAGCTCCTCCCCAATTCCCCTTCTCTTTGTGAGGGAGCTTGGTTAGTGACGCTCTGTTTCTGGGTGGCACGTTGTGAGGAGCTGGCTTTAGATGTTTACCATCACATGAGACCTGAGAGCGGGAGAGGAGTTTCTGGAACTATTCTAACTCCTATTTGATGGCCTCCTGAAACCTCTCAATGACTGTTAAAGACACCAGGAGGCGCTAGCGGGTCATCCATCAGAAAACTCTTGTCTTTTTCTTGTATGTCACTGAGGTTAAGCCATAGGTGTCTCTTTGTGGCCACAACATGGCCGATGGATCTGGCTGTCTCCTTGGTGGCCACAAGAGACAGTTCAGTGAACCAACACAGTTCAGCCACCAATTCTCCCACCTTCATTCATCCTTCATCCTGACAGATTTGCTTGGCATGCCTGCAGCAGTGCTGAGGTGTGAAGGATTGTGAGCCTGAGCACAAAAAAATACCAGTGTTGACAGAACCGTTTACTATGCTCACACTTCCTGGTTCTAGTAAGAACTCGAGCTGCTGTGTTTTGGAGCAGCTGGAGTTTGTTTATTAAGTGTGCAGGGCAACCACTAAGTAGAGCATTACAATAATCTAGCCTTCAGCTCACACACTAACTAACTTGAGCTCAACTAACTAACTATTATGTGCAGAGGTTTTTGGTCCAATATTTTGGAATCTCTGTTTTTGTCAAACTTAAGTAGTAGGAAATGAACTAAACTAATGAAGTAGTTTGAGTTTTAAGTTTCATCAGGGTGCAAAGAAATATAGAGCTGAGTATCATCATCGTAACAGTGAAAGCTAATGGCATGCTTTCCTAACGATTTCTCCCAAAGGAAGTATAAACAGGGTGAAAAGCAACGGTCCTAGTACTGAACCCTGAGAAACTCCATGCTGAACCTGTGATGATATGACATTTCTTTATTTACTGCTATAAACTGATAACGGTCAGATAAGTTTGATTTGAACCATGCTAATGCAATTCCACTAATGCCAACATAATTTTTGAGTCTATTCAGAAGGATTTTGTGGTCGATTGTATCAAATGCAGCACTAAGATCCAATCTCTTGAAATTCATAACCATTATTGGGTTTGTCGAATTGGTGGTGCCTATGAATTTGTAGTCTCATTTGTACGTTTTCGAACGATCTGCTTACGCCCTTCTTGCTTACGTTTTTTTATGACAATCATATGTTTTTGTATGATTCCCATCGTTCGAATCTATACAAAATCACCACCTCTGAACTGTTGCATTTTCCCGTGAGATCAGGTTAGCTTTTCTTTCTTTCATGCCACTATTCAATTAATATTGTCTTTTTAAATAAGTATTTTGGACATAATGCAAAATTCTCACACACATCTTTTTCAACAGAATTCTCCATACCACAATTTCAAAAGATCTGACAGTCCCACTCTGTGTCAAGAGCGACTTCTACGCTGTAATGTACATCGCGTGCCACAACTCAAGATGTACTCATTCATTTTTTGTGCTTTATCTTGCATAACTGACTGCTCATCGTTTCACTTCATTTGCGAGGTCTGTGCAACATGCATCAATTTTAATTCAACTATTACCGCAAGGCAGGTTTAACCCCAATATGGAGCTGTCATTTTGAATTTTTATAAGCAACGATTTTTCTACATGAATATTAACCGACTGAACTTACAGCACATAATTAACAAGTTTAAAACTAATGTGACTGTAATAATAGTAGGAATGGCAAACGAATGAGTCTTCACTCAAACGAACAGACCTAACTAAACCAGTTTTAATGATGCATTATGGCTCAAATGGCTCCATTTTCATTTGGCAGAGACTGTGTTTCCGGTTCTTGAGATGTTAGTTGACCTTATGCGTGATAAACAGGGCTAATTATGTTTGGAGTGGTCTTTACCGTTCGTGGCCATGCAGCATTATAATAATGAGACGGCAGCGTGACTCAAATTCCCCTCAGTGAATCAGACTCTACAACACGCTTGATGCTCAGGGCCAAAACATGCATGACTGTTTTTGTGTCTGCTGAAGGGAGGATGTGAGCATTTGCCCTGCAAGAATGACGGCTTCAGTATTTTATGCCGTGTTTTGGTTTGTGAAAAGCACATGCGGGGAGATTTGACTGTCTTCGTGTTCACGATTGTAAGAGGTGAGGTCATTAGCTTTAGAAACGACACTGTTCCTCTTCCATTCATGCCTGTCTGGTCGACTATGTCTCTGCTCAGAGCTTTTCTGAGAAAGCTAAAATTATCATCAGCTTCCCAAAACCCCTCCGCTGGCCTGTCATAACAGATATGATACACATTTGTACTGATCAAACATGTTGGGTTTCCATGTTTGGGGTCTTTCCATAGACACAATGGTTTTTATACTGTACGAACTGTATATTGTATCACACAAAACGTTCTGCAATATTATATAAAAAAAAACATAATTCTAAGACCAAAAAAATGTTGCCATAAATTCCCCACATTTTGTCCTCATAATATAGGATTTACTAGGACCACTTACGCGCACACGCACACACACACTGGAACTCACGCACGCAAACACTCAAACACACGCACACGCACACACTCGGAAACATACGCACACACACACACACACACACACACACACACACTGGAACTCACGCACGCAAACACACAAACACACGCACACGCACACACTCGGAAACATACGCACACACACACACACACACGCACGCACGCACACACACACACACACACACACACAGGAACTCACACAAACGCACGCGCACACAGAGGAACTCACACACGTTCTCTTACACACTCAATCTCCCTTTCATTACGAATAAAATAATTTAAAAATATTTATGTGTACTATTTATATATACATATACATATATATATATATATATATATATATATATATATATATATATATATATATATAGTGCCCTTTTTATGTACTATTATGTACTCACATCAAAAGATAAGCAGCATGTGTGTACTGTGGTGTTGTGTTGTGAATGCTGAGGAGGACACGGGTCAGGTTAGGACAGGTTTGCTTGTATGGGCAGGTTTAAGTATTTCATTTCTCCTCTTCTGGTGAGCTAACATCGGATTCAGTGTTTAGCAAAGGTGTTTTTGTTTTTTTAATAACCGATGCGTTTGAGCCGTGGGATTCACACAAACATGTGCGCAGTCTGAAAGACACACGACCCTCACAAGCTCCACAACAAGCATTACATCACAACATCATCACGTCTCACAGTCAAGCACACACGAGCCCGTGCTCTCGCTCTCAGACGGAGATCTGCGAGGCCCCGTGTCTCCGGGCCCCTGACGGCTCCGCCTTATCAGTGCAATTGCGCGCGCTGTCCATCACGCGGCAGTGTTCAGCCGCGCGGCTCAGAATGCTGCAAAACCACAGGCCTGCTCTTTATCGCACTCTGCACCTTGGAGGGGGGTAGAGCGAGCGCGCTCCCGCTGGAAGAATGGACTAAATCCCTCCTTTGATTTCCCAGTTTTTTGGGGGTAAAAACCCCCTGCAGCCAGACAAGCAAGGACGTGGAGGAAAGTAATAGAGCCTGAAATCCTTGCGAGCAGAAATGAGGTTGAGTTTTTTTAAACGAATTTGCAAAAACATCACATTTTATTGCAACGATTACAAACAAACCAGTCCTTAAAGGGATAATTCAGCTACAAATGCACATTCTGTTCAATGTCATCTTTTCTTTTTTTGTCAAAGTCATCTTTCCAGTTGCTGGAAAGCTTAAAAAAACAAAGAAAGAAAAAGACACGACTCTGCCAACAAAAACCAGCCTAAGATGGTCTTGGCTGGTTTTAGCTGGTCTCCCAGTCTGGTCAAGCTGGTGTTTAGCTGGGAGACCGGATGGACTCGCTGAAAGCTGACTGAATCCTGCTCAAATCAGGCCAGCTTTGGAGAAAAGCAAATGAGCTTATGCAGATTTGAGATGTTTTTTATTTGTTTGTTTCAGGAGGGAAATCACCATAAAACCATCTTGCTTTTCTACAAACGGACTGATTTTGATATTGAAAAGAGCAACATTTTTCCTGAAGTTATTTTGAATGATTCCTACTATGAACTTCTAAAGGCAATACTTGCAAAGCACTTTTAACACGTCACGCGTGACATCACTCACACGTCTCAATCTTTTATCTTATCATGAGGAGTTAAACATATCCTGACGAGTCCATTTCACAGTCCAGCCGTGAGTAACATTTTTCCCATCAGTTTGATGCCAATGGCCCCTGTTTGGCCCAGTTCTCCATGATTTATGTTGACAAGTCAGATGTAAGGGTTGAAAAGACATCCATCTTCCCTGGAGAGTCCAGGAACAGCAGCACAAAGAGAGAGGTATGGCTCCACGGCCGAAGAAAACGCGCTCTCATTTCCATCCCAGCCTCAAAGAGTCAAAGATCTCATTCACAGCGACAAGATTCATCTTTGTTTCGGAGATTAAACTCTATTTGATGGATGCACTTTCTTTACCCATGTGAACGTGGAAGGAGTTGCAAAGTGAGTCCAGTCCTGGCAGTTTGATCATGGATTCTAGTCTGGCATGTGCAACTAAATTTGTAAAAACACGTGACACTTTATTTTAATGTGAATTAGGCATAATTATATAGGCTATAAACTCACTCATATCTAAATCAAACCCTATCTTATCCACCTTATTTTTAGAGCAGTGTTATGCTGCTTTTATATTGTAAATTCATCTTACATTTGTTATATTATTTTATAGCATGAATTCTTGGTTCTGATTGGCTGGTTTAATGCACATGTAGTTCCAGACGGTTTCATCACTGTTCTATAATGTACTGTTTTCACTGAAGCACATGCACATGCGCACACGCGCACACACACACACACACACACACACACAAACATTGAGGAGCACAAAAACTCTTCAATGCTGAAATGGATTGGAATAGGCTCTTTGTCTCCATGCGGTGCATCAACATCGTTTAATACACAACTAGCTGAAGATCATCGCTTACTTAATGTATGATCATAGTTTTTCACTAGTTTTTTGGGTTTACTGCATTCTTCCACTTCTTTCCCCATAGCAGCTAATAATTCAGACGTTTTGCTTAATTCAGAGAAAATATCTTACTGTTATGTTCTATGCTGCAAAATAAGGTGGATAGTAAATAACTGTTAACTAGTACTACTCTGTGTCTGTTTTGTGTAATTACACTGTCACAAGGATACCTAAAAATACATCAGACATTTCACTAGAATTTCATTGCAAAAATCAAATATATAATGTTTACAAATATAGTTAAAAGATAAACATGTATCCTGGGGTCAATTTTCACTTAAAACAGGCTAAATGATCTGCTCCTTGTTTCCATTTGAATTAAGATTATTTTCCTTTCCCCACTGGCAGATAATTTGACTCATTTTCAGCACAAATTCACTTAATTTAGATTTTAAAAAGACATAACATCTTATTCCATTTTTTTCTCATAAATTTGTTTTGATTCAATAATTTTTAGATAGTTGGATTGGAACCAAGACAAGAAATGCTAAGTTCACGAGTTCACACTTACGAATGATTCAGGAGAAATAAATGGTAAGCATATTTGGCGTGCTGTCCGAGGAGAGGGCTCCGAGCTCGGTATTAGCCCGAACCTGGAGCACTCCCCCCGTATCCTGACTTGATAGGAACAATTAAGTGTGAGGAGTTGGGGTGGTGGAGGGATGCCGAAAAATATCAGAGCTGTAGGTGAGTCAAACATGTCTATATATACGTACTTCCTCTCCTGCTGATAGGATGAGGTGTAATTGCTGATGACGTGTTGATTGTGTTAATCATTTGAACGTGCTCCTCCCGAACTTTGTTAATAAAACATCATTAAGAAAAAATTTTTTTTTTTGCAGTGTACTTGCATTGTAATCCATTATGTAAAATCTAATTTATGAATGCAATTCATTTTTTTTACATTGCTTGCATAACTTAATTAACTATAGTAAGATTTGTTTTGGTTTTATGTTTTATGCATATTAAAGAATATAAAAGATGAGGGATGTAATGAGGGGTGTTATTGGTGACACTAACGTTGTGCAAAAAATATCCCTGACCCTTTTTTATTTTTGGCACATCACTTCTCAGGCCCCAGAGATTTCTGTGCTCGTGTTTTTGTGTGAAGCTCATATCCCATCAGTCAGACTCAGCAGGCTCAGAATCGTCTTTAATGCGACGCTTGATGCGTTCGGCAGCTGCCCTGTAAGGAAGGTATGGAAGTGCAGCACATCCCTACTCACACCACGATATCATCTTCCTGTCTTATGAATGCATTCCCTAAAAGGCTGAGGGGAGCGAGATAACGCTTTAAGGTTGACTAAATCACAGACATGTTTCTCTTTGATTATATATATATATATATAAAAAGAAGCAATATATTGAATTGTCCCTATTCTGCTTTTTTAAGATATTACCATTCATCCAGTGTGTAATGGAGCTGTTGTGAATGTAAAATGTCTACAAAGTTTCAAAGTGAAGATAAATGGTGTTTTAAACTAAAAGAAAAGTGATTTCACAGGAAGATATTACTTCCTGCTGAATCTATGAGTTACCGATGAGTGGTGGTGTGCGATGCGGAAGCACGAGGAGACGTAAAATCCAACCGAAATACTTTATTTCTCAAACACGATAAACAAAGACTTTAACTATAAAAAAAAAGCGGCACACAAGTGCAAAAACTTGGAAACTCACGGAACGGGGAACAGAACATCCACACACGAAAAACAACACCAAACGATCAACGATTGACAAGGACATGGGAACACAGGAGGGTATATATACACGTGGAAAATGGAACACACCTAACGAGACTAAGAACATAAGTGATTAGACAAGAACAGGTGCAGAAAGGACATGGAAGATACATAGAAGGGACCTGGATTTGTAACATAAGTATTACTAAGTATTAGCATAAGTCCCGTTGGTTGTCTGGTGTTGATTTTCTGATTGGCGTCTGTTGGCTCCGCCTTCAATCCCTGTGGTTGTGTGTGAGACTGTAAGAGTGTGTGTTGTTCATGTGGAGACGCTGTTTCTGCTGCCAAAGCAAATCCACTCTGATGAGTTTGATACGGTAAAACCCATACCATCATTACTGTGTCTATCACTGCCAACCAAGAGCTGAGATTCACATATGATAATGAGTGCTTGTGTTCTGACCAATCAGAGCAGAGAAGCTCTCTGAGGGGCGGGGCTTAGAGACACTGAATCTCTGAAGGAAGCATTTCAGACGCTGAGAGGAAAGAGATGATGCTGCAGTGGATATTATGAGAACATTACACTGTTTCTGACCTTGAATGCATGTAAAGCTGTTGGAGAAGAATCAAAATCAACGTTAAAACCTTCAAAATAGCACAATGGGGCATTTTAAGAATATCATTAGCAGCAGGAGACTTGGAGTGAATCTTATGAAAATTGGTAAACTTTGAAAATGAATCTTCTGAAAATTGGCA
Organism: Rhodeus uyekii; assembly: GCA_037043235.1. NCBI lineage: Eukaryota > Metazoa > Chordata > Actinopteri > Cypriniformes > Acheilognathidae > Rhodeus > Rhodeus uyekii. Next base: position 2,665,013 of record JAWRVZ010000081.1, read on the forward strand.
AGAGTTGTAAACTTTTTTTAATTATTTTTTGCAAGTAAATGAATCCTGTTTTTAAGAACCGAATTAAGTTCTTTTTGACCATTAAGTACATTTGAAATCTCAAATAATGATGTAATTACATTTTATAATGAAAAACACTATTTTATATGTTTGATCTTCAAAAAAAAAAAAAAAAGAGCTGATACTGCAGTAGATATTATGAGAACAGTAAAGTGTTTTTGACATTGGATGCATGAAAAGCTGTCGGAGGAGAAGCAAAAACATTATAACCTTTTAAAATAGCATAATAGGGCAACTTTAAAGTATCCAAGTTTAACCAAGAAGATTCCATTTATTTAGGGAATTAACTATATTGAAGGGATGGTTCAAAAAAATATTTATGTTTATTTTTGGCTGAAAACTTTACAGCTCTTAAATGTCTTAAATGCATATTGAAATACACATCAAGGTATCACAGATTTAAATATAATCGCTCTGTGTCACTGTCTTGTTGTGTCTCCTCTCTCTTCCTGTTTCCTTCCGAGATCTTCCGTGTTTTTATCCCCTCACCGGTCGAGTAATCACTTCGCTGATTAGTCTCGTCACCTGTTCCCCATCATTTCTTACGTATAAAAGCCCTCCTTAGTTGTTGATAATGTTTAGTTGTGTGTGGTTGCTCTCTTCATTGTCCGCAGTTTGTATCTCCAGGTTTTTGGTGTGCCATTTTTGTTTCTTATTTAAAGTGTTTGAGTTTGTTAATAAAGAGAAGTTTCCAAGCTTTTATATTTTTTTAATTGTGTTGAATATAGCACACACATTATACAAACCAATTTCATTATTTCATTTTGCTATTTGTAATTTTTGGAGCTCAGCAGCATCGGTGCCCATTAACTTTCTTAGTACAGTAATATCTTGAGATACGAGCAAATCTTTGAGCTTTTTTTTTTTGCTTTGAGATACAAGTGAATATTTGAGATACGAGCAGCTTACAGTCATTGGGGGCGACGAGTGATTCACGAGTATTAAGCTGGGAGCAGCACGAGTTATGAGTGTTCAACAATAATAAATATGAGCTTCTGAGGCACATTATTGTGTGTGTAGTTTATCCAATACACAACACGGGAAGAAATACTACACTTCTGTAATGTGTTTGTGTAATCTACATAATCCCTCCTCCTCCTCCTCCTCTGCACATGTCGTCATTAGCCGCTACTGTATCGTCTTTCTCGAAGGCAAGAACTCAATTAAAACCAGATTTTATTTTATATCACAGGAATCCTTATCTAATGTAATTGTGTGTGTGTTCAAAAGAGGAAAATCATGCTGATTTGAAACAACTAAACTAAAACATGAGAGAATTCCTCATCACCCTAGGTCACAGGATTGATGTGAATTTGTTTTGCATTGTAGGCATCACTCATTTTTTAAGCTTTTATATCTGTGATGTGTCACATCATAAAGAGCCAGCCCCTAAAAACAGAGCTTCCTTGAAGATACCCCCTAAAACACACACAAACACAACATGGCCAGACAGTGCCATTTTCAAAAAAAACAACAAAAAAAAAACAGTCTGCCTCGTCTTGACATTTATGTCTCTATGGCCCTATAGAAATGAAAGAGCTTCATTGTAAAGTAAATGTGCGGTAATGTGTTCTATCCATCTTGCTGACAGGTGGAGCCCACATAGATTTCCTTCTGTGAAATGAGAATACACCGTATCCTCTGAACCTTCTCAAACAAACACAAGACTGTTCCAAAAACTACTGTGGAAAACTCAAATCCATGCAGCAGTTTTATCCTTTCTGTTGTTTTCAACCAAGCCTTCATCCATGCTTTTAATACAACATTTTTAGACTCGTTGGAAGAACTGTTTATCATATTTTCTAATGCTTCAGTGGTCTAATGCAGTGGAGTTTTTTGGCAATTAAACATTTTAAACTCTAGTAGATAGTAATACAGTCACTAGATGGTAAGAGCTTTACTCATTATTGAGATCCCAAAGCCAAAAAGTCAGCATGAGACAGAAGCTGCAATAATGTTGTCTTCCCTATTTTGCAGCATATTTGATGAAACAGTTTCAGGAATAAGAACAAATGTGGGCGGGGCTTGATTGTGTCTGCGAGGAATGGATTGGATGGTTGTGGTTTGCTATTGGTGGATCATGTGTTTGACAGGTTATTGCCCCCGCTCTCATCATCAGAGAAGAGAAGAGATGTTATTCTGATTCTAGTTACCAGTGTCACAATATATCAGTTGCGTTTGTTAGTTTAGTTTTCATGGGCTTATAGTCACATGCTCCTTTACTTGAGTTTCTCGCCACTCATAATTGTCCATGGACACTAATCTTCAACAGAGAGGTTTACTTTATTTACTTTATCACTGTGTGTTTAAGTTCCTCACCTTCACACAATGTTGGTCTGGTCTCGTTTAAGTTTGTGTGTATCTTAAATTTCTTCAGTTCTGAACCTTCTGTCGATTACATTGTGAGTTTTTATTAAACTCTGTGTTTCGAATCTTCTTCATGTAATCCTGCAACCTTGCTAACAGAAGACCGGTCCAGAATTGGGTTTGCAGCTAAATTTGCTGTGATTTCCCTAAAGAGCATTGTTTTTTTCTGTTACACTGAACAATTCTGCCGTCTTGCCATCACCTGCCCCTACGATGACGAGACCTTCAAATCACTGTTCTGGAACAACTACCAAAACCCAGCAGACCTCCCAGATCCCACAGGAAGGGAGGGAGGCACAGACGACTGGCTGATGGTTTTGGACACGAAGCTACTGCCTCTCACCCGGTATCTATCTGTTCTGAATTGTCACTGTTTCAAGATAGCACTGAGACGGTTTCATTGACCTGCTGTGTATTACCATTTATTCACATGAAACTTACCTCTGTCTCCTTCACTTCAAAGCTTATCCAGTCCTCCAGCCCTGCCTCTGTTGGACGCCTGCAGTCCTTCGTCTTCCCCGGGAACACCTTGTTGAGACGTAAAGTTGCAGGTCATGCAGCACCAGCTTCACCCAAGCAAGAGGATCCTGTGGCTTTGACTCCGGCTTCTGATCCCTTAGCTCCACCTCAGCCGGTCGACCTGTCAGCTCCACCTTGGCTCCTCACACCACACTTGCGAGGCTTCCGCTGCGTTCCTTCACAGTTACAGCTACAGCACTCCGGCTACACCGCTGTCGTCTATCAGCCACAGTAACACCTTGGCTTCTCCCTCCCTCGACTCCGCCATGGTTTGTCATCCCTGCTGTGCTCTGGGTCTGTGGCATCTTGCAGTCTTCATCATCGCCGCCAGGGTTTTGTCGTCCTCCTGTCACCATCCCTTCTCCTGCTCCTCAGCCTCTTCCTTCTCATCCATGCCTTTCAGGAGGGGAATTCTGTCGCAATATAGACAGTTCTCATGGACTTTTTGTTGGTTTTCATTAGTCACATGTGTTCCCTTGAGTTTACATGGACACAAATCTTCATCACAGCTGTTCATCATTTAGTTCATCTCTATGTGTATTTAAATACTTCACTCACTGTTGGTCCGGCCTCGTTTGTGAATTGTCTACCTTCTGTCATGTTTCCTGTTGGATTATTATCAATTACCTTGCATTTGAACTTCATCCTGATTTTCATCTGTCTGTCTGCAGCCTTGTTAACATCTAAGAACATGAATTTAAAGCAGTAATGATATAGTATCTGCCACTAGTTCGTTTCCTTGGCTACTGATTAGTTCATCACATGTTCTTAGTTCTGTTAATCACCTCTGTATATTTCAGCCCTTAGTTTTTCTCAGTTCTGGGTTCAGTCTTTATTATGTTATAATAGTTGTGACATTTGACTGTCTCCTGCATGGGAACATTCTTTAAACATCTTATACAAAAGAAAGAACATCAAATATACAACTGAAAACATAAAAATGTCCAAAAAAATGTCAGGGTGTCTGTCTAGTTGTTGGTGCTTGTCCTTGTTTGTCTTGATCTCTTTGCTGGTGTGTGTCATGTGCTTTGTTTTCCCCACCCCCTTGTTACCTCATTACACTCATGGCTCACACCTGTTCCTTGTTTGTTTGTCACCCTTTATATTTCCCTCTCACTCTCTGTCCTGTGCAAGATTGTATTGCTGTTTTTCAGACCTCCCTGGCTCTCATAGCGCTAGTCTTTCTAGCGTTTCTAGCTTATCCTAGTTTATCTTAGTTCTAGTTGGTGTCTGGTCTTAGTCAGTGTTTATTGTGTTCCTCGCTTTTGTTTCTAGGGCTTTCCCTTTACCTAGTTTTTTCCCCTTTTCTTCTAGTTTAGCGTTTGCTGGTTCTTGTTTTTTCCCTTTTTATTTTGTCTCCCCAGCTCCCCTGTCTGCCTGGTCTGAGTTCCTGCGCTTCTTCCTCTTCTTCTACCAAGACGCTGCGGCATTTGACGCTCCTTCTCGAGTTTCTCATTGACCTGGCACAGTATCCTGTTTACTCCCCTTCCCAAGCTCCCCACCACCACTGAACCTCTATCCAGCCCTGTTGAATGCCCTTCATCCTGCCTGCCTTGGTTGCAGAGCACAGTGACTCTTTCTCCTATCCTGCTACAAGATCCTTCTGTTGTCCATATTTCCTTGAGTTGAATAACCCAAATCCCGCAACTGATTCCCTCTCCTTACCTATCCTTACAAAAAGTCCAATAGTGTGGAGGAAACTGGTAATTAAGTGCACTTGAAAGGGGGGAAAAGATCTCAAACTGCAGAGCAACAATGCCACTTGCAACTCCAAGGTCATGAGTTTGATTCTAAGGGAAAGTGTGAACCTTTAAATGCAATCCAATTTACTTGGGATAAAAGTATCTGCCAAATACATAAATGTAAATGCAAACACTAATGGTCCGTGTTTGTTTCTGGATTGCTCACATCATCAAATAAATCACCACATAACCTGCTCCATCGCCTTCTGGTTGTGAAGTCTGAGGAAGCGCAGGCTGGTTCATGACAGCGGCTGCTGTACCAGCAGCACTTCAGAGACACACGGTGTGTGTTACGGCATCTCCAGCTCTTGCCTGCCCTCATCTTCCTCTGACAAACACATTCAAGGAGAAGCCTAGAAAGGTCATGGCTAATAACAGACGGTCTCATAGTTAATTGCTCTCAGATTTGCACAACAGGCATGCTGATAAGACCAACTAAAGGGCTGATTATACAGACAATTTTGTGACTGAAATTACTAAATATCGGCAGAAATGGAACAGCATAATTAGGGCACTTGGCACATTTAGTTGATAGGTAATGTCTAATGAGATTTAAAAAAAGAAAACTTGTGAAATTCAAAAATGTGACAAAAATCCTTTTCTAAACTCAAAAATAGAAGACATGGACAGGTTTTATCAAAATTGGCGACAATCCTTTGAAACTTGAAATGATGCACTCAGCGCAGTTTGGATCATGTAAAAGGGTTGACATTTACTGAACTAATCCAATATGTCCTCTCATTACCCTTTGAGTGGGTCTATAATAACTAGATCTATTCGTTAGCCTTCCCTTTCATATTAGTGTTTGGTTGACAGGAAATATCTATCCATCCAGCCATTGTCTTCCATACTGATCACCTCAGCGGCAGAGCTGGAGATTATCCCAGCATACCAGTGCAAAATCTGATCAATATTTAGAACTGGTTTAAATGCACATCCTAATATTATGCATTAAAATCAAGTTTTTATGAATGGATTTTTCTACTATAAAAAAAGGTAAGAAGAAAAACCTTTTTCACTCCAATTGAAGCGATACTAAACCCCACTTTTAGAATTGTGAAGTTTAGAAGTGTGAAACGCTCAATTATACGCTCATATTGTTAAAAGCTAAATAACAAGTGGCTAAAATGTGACTATGGAGCTTGATGGGCATTAAACATCACACACAACAGGTGAACTCATCCACTCAATAGCCACTTTCCCTGCCACAGCATTTATAATCACACTTTGACCGAAACTTTCAGGGAAAATGTTTTCCACAAAGAATTGCTGGAAGCTTAATGGTTGTAAATTTGGTTGAAGTCATGATTTGCTTTGTTTATAGACTGTTTAGCTCTTGAATTTTGCTTCAAAAGTCTTCAAAAGTCATAGAAGTGGTGTTCATTTGTCACAACCTATCAATCATAAACTGTTGTTGGACACAGAGCTGAATTTCTGCAAAGATCCAACAACCAATGGAGAAATGTATCAAATTTTTTATCCAAAGCGACTTTGTGTTCTTCCTTTCCTTGGGAATCGAACACATGACCTTGATGTTGCAAGCACCACTCTCTACTGATTGAGCTACAAGAAAGTAGTTTAGTGACAGCACCACCTAATGGTTTGGTTTTATGCACAATCTAAAACATGTACAGGTTCTCAACTCCAAGGACAATAGTGTGAACCACATGAAAAGGAGATGCTAAATGATTTCTGGCACCTCTTATATGCAAGTAATTTTATTTTTATATAGGAAATATGTCATATATTTGGAAAATGGAAGGATGGATGAAAACAGCACCAGTTTTTTTATTCTGCTTTCTTATCTTGCATGCCGTGGAGCAATCATAGGGCTGTAGACACCCTTTGGCTACAGACAGTGATAGATTCAAGCAGTGATTGCACAGGCCGTCAGAGTCACAGACACATCTCAAAGCATTAAATGAGAAACGGCAGCACAATGCCAGCTGGGGTGAATGAAAGCAACAGGCTAGCTCCCCCTGCGACGGGGCGAGAAGCGAGACAGCAGCTTGGCTTGTGACCTTGGCCTGGTGTGATGTGATGCTGTCAGATTCTCAGCTGGAACAGGGTTTGGGTAACATGAACATGAACTTCAGGGCTCAGGGGTGAAGCTGTCATTATTTGATGTTAGACCTTGCCTGAAAGGATGTAAGAGAATAATTCAGTCAATCATGACCATACACGTATTATCAGATTAGGGTTAGTTTTAGTTTGAACACCTTACAATGACGCCTTACAATAAGTTCCCATTAGTCTGATTGTCTCAAGGCTGGTGGTCTCAATGCTTCCAAGTCCAATGATCTCAGTGCTTTCAAATATCATGCTCTGGATCATGGATCACGCTAGCCATATCCCACGAGCCAGTCCGGTGGTCTCAGAGCTTCCAAGTCCAGTGGTCTCAAGTCTAGTGGTCATACCACTGTCATCTGTACTGCCCGCAATCTTGTGTGTGTGTGTGTGAACACACAGTGTCAGTTGTAGCTCCTCCAGTCACGGTCACTTCTGAACTCTCAGTGGCCCCTGTCAGCTCTACTTTCTGTGCTCTATGTCACACCCACAGAGGCCATCGCAAACCTTTTACGCTCTATGTCATGGCCCCAGAGTCCGTCCACAAACTTCCTGTGCTCCATGTCACGGCCAGGAACATGGCCTCCTGATCCTCCATGGGGTCTGCAACTATTCCACAGTTCAGGGCTGCCATTGCTTTGCAATACCCTTGCTCCAGGATCCAGGCCTGACTTTTCCCACAATCCAAGCCACTCCAGGCCTGCTGCATTTTATGATCCAGGTACACTTAAGTTTCACAGGCCTGGCATCAATCCCTCTTGTCTACCTTCACTATACCACACTCCTATCAGTGTAAATATTTGTGATTTGATGTCCGAAAAAGAGTTTTGTTTCACAGATATTGCTTTAGTTCATCTGGAATGTGTTTACAAGATACCATAAAAAAAATTTAAAAAAACTTCGATAGGATATTGATATACAATTTTGATTGACACTACCTTGGATGGTTTTGTTTTGGATACAAGCAGAACTATACAATTATTTGTTTTTAAGATGTGTAAAAGAAATCAGAATCAACTACATTTGGATCACAATGTCTTTTTATATCTTAGTTCGAAACGTTGTATTGTGACACTCTTGTGTACTTTTGACCCTTCAGGATGAATCGCTTTCTATATATTCCTCAAGTTGTAAGTGTTACCCTTAGTCCTGTTTATTGTGTCACCTGTGCACTTCCTGTGTGTAAGGTAATTTGTCACTTCCTGTCTGTCGAGTCAATGTTTCACTTTCTGTGTGTAAGGTTAGTTGTTATTTCCTGTCGGGTGTGTCATGTTCATCTTCCGGGTCCCTTTTGTGTATCTTCCTGTGCCCTTCCTGCACCTTGCTTGTTAATCACTTTCATTGTTAGTCTACCAAGGTGTTCTTCATTCCCTTTTGTATAAAATCCTCTTGTGTTTCCCTTGTCTTTGTCGGTTGTTAAACTTTTGCACATGTGTGCTGTTTTGTTATTTAAAGTGTTTTTTATTGTTTTATTGTTATTGTTATTCAAATCTGTTTGAGTTAATCCTGCTGCTTCCTCGTTTCTCCTCGAGCTGCATCGCACACGATCCCCGTTCGTAACAGTAAGTCGCTTTGGATAAAAGCGTATTCTAAGTGAATAAATGGAAATGTAAAATGGAAATTATAGAGATATTAACAACAGTTAAATGATAATAAAATAAGCTGTTTTTTTGTTGTCTTTCTATACATTGAGCCAAAAAAGAAACAATACATTTTACATAGACATTTGGGTCAGAGTTTGTCAGAGTAAAAGTTTTGCAGTCATCTAGTGAAGTTCTCTTGAGGCTGTGTGCCAGAAATACTTAAGCACTTAATCTAGTCGTGTCTTAATACTGCATCCGTACTGAACACTTCCTGTGCAATCAAACATGAACTTAAGTCTTACAGTCTGTGTTCTACTCCAATTTATTTAATTACCTTGCTATGACAAAAATTAATTAAACATTCTTAAGACAAACATTGCTGGACTGCTCATGCATAAATGGGCAAAAAAAGGACATTAGATTACAAATAATTTTAATAAAAAATTAAATAAGATAAAATAACTTCTCAGCAGTGTCATCCATGCTGGGAACATGCTAACAAAATAAACTTGTGATAGATAAACCCAAAAAAGTAATGATTATTTCACAGATATAAATCAGAAAACATCATGCAATCAAAAGAGGATATGGGCTGAGTTCTGAAATGACAGAAGGTCCATAAGACTTGTGCACTATATTGCAAGCCTAAAAAGCTTCTCTGATTGGATTTGTCAGCCAGACGGTCTTTTGTTGATTACAAAAGCAAAGACATTATTCATCAACTTGAAACCAAACAGGTTGACACATGCGATTTGTTGTATGAAGCCGTTTCAATTTTTACCATTTGTCCACGTAAGATTGAGATTAGTTTGAGCAAACTCGGATAGACTGTTTAGCTCTTGACTTTTGTTTCAAAACTCTTCAAAAGTCATAAAAGTGGTGCTCATTTGTGAAGATTTTTTCGGGCTCAAGAAGGTGGGTTGGTTTGTAGGGGGTTTCATTGCCGAAAATGTACTCTACATGGCTAACCTGGTCAGCAGGTTTTATTCTGAGTTAGAGATCGCAAACCAAAACTGGACCAATTAGAAGTTAATAAAGTGACATCTGATGCAATAAAGCCAGAGTTTAAGAGTTATAGAGACAAAAGTGGCCAAATTTTGCTGCTAATGATTCCGTACATTTCAATTATATGAATTCTAACTATGTAACTAATATATCCATTTAAGTATTATATTATAACTTTGCTTTAAAATTAATATAAATGCATGTAACCCTTCAGAGTTAATCGTAACTCTGGATTAAACATGCATTCGCAGAACGTTTATACCAAATGTTGTGAGCCCAATTAACCTAAACCAGGTTGTATGTATTTGGATTTGTCAACTCTGAGTTTGTTCAACTAGCTTCACGCAACAGGCTTATGTTGTTTTGGTTCTGTTGTCCCTCTTCTGGTTTGCCTGTTCCCTTTAGTTATTCCCCTTGGTTGTTTATTTGTTCAATGCACCTGTTTCTGATATGTTGATTCTCCCTTGTATTAAATCCCTCAGTTTCCTTTGTTTCATTGTCTGGTATTATGTTAACTATTTCCATGCCATTGATGGAATTCTTCTGGCTTTTCTGATCCAAAGAAATCCAGGAACAAATGAGAAAGACAGTAATTGAGATCTATCAGTCTGGAAAAGGTTATGAAGAAATTCTGAAGCTTTGGGACTGCAGCGAATCACAGTGAGAGCCATTATCCACAAATGAAAACATGGAACAGTGGCGAAACTTCCCAGGAGTGACCAGCCGACCAAAATTACCCCAAGAGCTCAACAACAACTCATACAAGAGTCACAAAACACCCACAAAAATATCCACAGAACTGGGGAAAATGGCCTGCAGAGATCCAAGACCAAAACCACTGCTGAGCAAGAAGAGCATTAAGGCCTGATGATCCCCAAGACTTTTGGGAAAGTACTCTGTGGACTGACAAGACAAAAGTTTAACTTTATAGAAGGTGTGTCTCATTACATCTGCCGTAAAAGTAACACTGCATTTCAGAAAAAGAACATCCCCCCCCCAACAGTAAAATATGGTGATGGTAGTGTGATGGTCTGGGGCTGTTTTACTGCTTCAGGATCTGGAAGACGTGCTGTGATAAATGGAACCATGAATTCTGCTGTCTAACATAAAATCCTGAAGGAAAATCTGTTCAGCCATCTGATAGTGACTCAAGCTGAAGGGAACTTGGGTTCTGCAGCAGGACATGATCCAATTCACACCAGCAAGTCCATCTCTGAATGTCTGAAGAAAAACTAAAAGAAGAATTCCTGACCTGAATCCTACTGAGATGCCTACTGAATTACAACAATTCTGCAAAGATGAGTGGGACATAATTCCTCTACAGCTTTAAAAGACTCATCACTATCACAAACGCTTGATTGCAGTTGCTGCTGCTAAACGCCCAACCAGTTATTAGATTTAGAGGAAAACACTTTTTTACACAGACAAACATGCAAATAAAAGTACGAAAGCAGGACTGTTCACACCTCTGTATCTAAATTAAACTATTATGATTATATATTTATATTATACTACATTCATGTGTACTCAGCAATTTAGTATAGCTCTCAGAGCGCCACAGATGGGGTTCATCTCATGACTAGTGCTGCTGGTTTGAATTGCGCTGCTGTTTCCACCCCTGCTTCCCTTTTCACCCGAACCCTCTTCCTCTGTCACCCTCAGCCATCTTAGCGTGCCCTCTTTTGGGATTTCTTAGCATCAGTGTGTGTCTGGGTAATTATGCTCAAGCCGGGACAAAAAGAGCATGGCGCTACACATTAGCATAATGATTTACGAGGGAGGTCACGCAAGGCAAAGCGGAGCGGAAATTAGCTGCTTCAGGCAACTGGCAGCAACATCATTATGTTATGCAAAAGATGCTTGACGCTAATGCCTAAATAAATATGCTGCGTTTAGACTTACGCACGCACGCACTGTTTTCACTGGGATAAAAATGATTTGAAAAGTCTTTCTTCAGAATGGACTTTGCATGCACTGCGTATGATAACCTTTCTAAAAACCCTTTCTCAACATGGAGCCAACGACCGTTCTTTTATAGTTTCCAGCAATCTCCTCATCTAAGATGCCGCTGTCTGGTTTCAAATAGACAGTTCTGAACTATTCTCGAAAGAAACAGAATATCTTGCAGTTGCAGACAGTTTCAGAAATTCAAAAAAATGTCAAAATATTGGAAAGTCAGCAGCATAATGGAAGAACTGAAAGCCCATAAATAACAGCATCTAAGCTGACATTTAAATTTAAAATGAAGTACCATTAGCATCGAGTCCTTGCAAAAGGCTCAGCTACTCTGAGTTATTTTGGGCCTCCTCATTCAAAATAGCCATGTGATGCTCTCTCTGATTGCATTACTATGTAGATTGATGCAATTGCCAACCATACCAATTGCTGATTTATTCCCGTGTGTATTTGTTTCATATGCTGTGAGATCCTTGGCTATTTGAGATGCCTGTGTTGTGTCATTTCTTTCTGTTTCTCCATATTCTTAAGGTATTTCTAACGATAAAGCAGTTCATGTTCCAGACTGCTTTGCTGTGACGTCACTCAGTTTATTTTGTGGTCAGTAATTGATGTTTCAGTTAATATAGACATGTTCTCCAAGTTTTTTTATTTTCTCACAGTTCACAGATTCAGTATGTATCATTCTTTACAGAGATATCAGAAAAATAATGCAAGTTTACAGTTTGTACTATTCATGATTTGTGGTGCATGTCTTCAACCGTCTCTCATCACTCTTTCTCTGTTGTTTTCAAGTGTTAAAGTTCTTTACCATTTTTTCTATAGTTTGCAGAACTTGTTGTTTTTGCTATAATTTATCATCAAAAGATTAATTTTTAAGACATTCAACCCACATATATAACTAATTGGAAATGCCAGTTCTAGTATCTTTGCCAGTAACACCTTCACAAAGCTGTGTTTTTATCAACCTATTTTCCAAAAAGATGTGCAAAAATTCTAAACATCTGCATTAAAAAAGAGTCACTTAATTAAACTAAAACCTCACGTGTCTATCTCATCAGAGGCTATGATTGGGTGACTGGAGTAACCGATGGACCAATGGGATCGCAGCGTCTGAAATGAGGCTGTGATTGTATAACTGAAGTAACAGGTGCACCAATGGCATCGCAGCGTCTCAAATGAGGCTGTGATTGGATGACTGGAGTAACAGGTGCACCAATGGCATCGCAGTGTCTCAAATGAGGCTGTGATTGGGTGACTGGAGTAACAGGTGCACCAATGGCATCGCAGCGTCTCAAATGAGGCTGTGATTGGGTGACTGGAGTAACCGATGGACCAATGGGATTGCAACGCCTCAAATGAGGCTGTGATTGGGTGACTGGAGTAACAAGTGGACCAATGGGATTGCATCGCCTCAAATGAGGCTGTGATTGGGTGACTGGAGTAACAAGTGGACCAATGGCATCGCAGCGTCTCAAATGAGGCTGTGATTGGGTGACTGGAGTAACAAGTGGACCAATGGCATCGCAGCGTCTCAAATGAGGCTGTGATTGGGTGACTGGAGTAACAGGTGGACCAATGGCATCGCAGCGTCTCAAATGAGGCTGTGATTAGGTTTCATTCCTCTAGAAGCATCACACAATTGTTCTCAAACACCAGCATCCCAACGCAAATACAGTAGAACCCGAGGATCGAGAAAAACAACACCCAATATGGCGATTCATTTGATGAAGCGATCGGCATGCTATAAAAATGTACATACACTGTATATGTTTGCTAACAACAAAAGGCATATGTGCACTAACTAACAGCAGAGATTGTAACGGCTACTTTATGTTTATGTTGGGAATATACCTTTAAGACACGCTGTTCTGGTGTGAGCGCGCGCGGGGAGGAGAGTGTGTTTGAGTGAGGAGAGAGATGGCCGCTCTACCGCTGACTGTTATAGAGCATCATCTACTGTTTCTATTTTCCTTTTTTTATTTGTTATGTTTGTCGGAGTGTTTTTTTTTTCCTGGTTTGTACTTGCGCTCTTTACATGTTTGAGAACAGTGTGCTGGTACGAAACCCATCTATAAAGCTTGTGTGACCAGTTTATTTAACATCTGGCAGTCGTCAACCACTTTGACAGCCAGTGCAAGATTTACCAGTATACGACCATAAAAACCACCGTCAATTCTCGATACAAACCTTTAATTATATTCTCCAACATGGCAAACACAATTTCGCTCACAGCGTAAACAGTCACAACACACACAAACACATTCGCACATAACAGTCATTTCACTTTGTCCCTCTTTTGTGCTCAAGATATCAGGGTTCGGCGACATAACAGAATCGACATAACCCATCAGAAAATGCTAGGAAAAATAGGGAGTTTGGCGGTTCCACTTCAAAAACGTCAACATAATAGGGTTGGCGAGTTAACCATGAGTCGAGATAAGTGGGTTCCACTGTACTGCTTTATTTTCAAAGGTTTTATGCACATTTTCACAAGTTAAATTCACAACTTTAGATGGAAACACATCTAATGTAACTGTGTTTGAACTCTTGTTGACTACCAACTGTATGTTGATGTTCACAGCTACTCAAATGACTTCGTCTTCAGTGATGTGTATAACATTGCATGACATGCTTCATCTGGCATGTACAGCTACGGTCTCATATTCTATAGGTACCAATCACTGCCATCCCGTGTTCATGTTAACAAGCCCTTCCTGAATTCCTGTGGCTCTTTCAGAATCATTAGTATAATTGAAATGCCAACATATCACCTACATTGCCGTAAGCAATGGGAAAACATTAGATGAACTCTTTTCAAAATCGATAAATGTTTCTTTCTGAAAAACACTAATGAAGTAAACAATTACTTATATTAGTGAAAATGGGAAGTGCAAATAGAAAGTCCCAATTGACTAACATTAAGAGTTGAACAAGACCGTTTTCTGGTTTGAAGATTTTAATATGTCATACATGGTTAAACTCATGTTTGGGGCATAAGATCACAAAGTAATTGCTTTGTAAATTTCATTGCCATGTGATGGTTCATTAAGACAATCACTTAGCAATTCATAATGCAAATATTTCTAAAACCCCAAACCCAACTGTGTGTGTGTGTGTGTGTGAGAGAGAGAGAGAGAGAGAGAGAGAGAGAGAGAGAAATTAAGGGGAAGTGTTTATTCAGATTTTAGATGGAGAGATTGGGAATTAAAGTCAACACTTTCAGCCACAGCCCTTGGAGAATTACAGTCCTCAGGAACTATTTTTTGTTTGCATGTCCCCTCAAAGTACAACCTCACATTCATAATGTTCTCATAGCCGCAGGATTACTGGGACACTTTGATGTTTAATATAAACGGTTTGGTTAAAATACGGCATGCAAAATAGAAGAAATGTAGTGCAACTCTCTTTCCCCTTCTTCACCATTTCCTGGTTTCGGAGTCTACATTAAGATTAGATAATACATAGATACATAGATAGACGTTAACATTTTTATTCCAGTCTCAACTCATTCACAGCAAGAATGAGAAGTATAAAGATAATATTTCAGCATTGACACCAATAGATGATATTGATCGGTTTATAAGAGCGCCACAATTATGTTGTCAAGCTCTTTCAGATGATTCTGATTGATGGTCAATGTTTTTATAATTTATCATCTGTTTTGCTGTTGTTCTGGTGTGGACTTGCATTTTCTCATCACTCTTGGGAGTTTCAATGTAAGGAGAAACGTCATAAATTATTGGGTTTAAAAGGTTATTATTATATTTATTTTCTAATCATAATCCATGATTACAAGTTGTTTGATTCATGAAATCTAATTGAATTAAAGAATGAATAAAACAAATAAAAAATAAATCCATAAGATGATTTAATTATGGGAACCCTAAAAAGCTTAATTTATGAAGCGTCTGAAACACTTGTGTGTCTTTAACAAAATCAAAATCCCAAATCCGCAGCATTTAGCACTGGCGTTCAATGGGGAAAATCTGGTTCTGCACCCAAACAAAAGCTCATGTTTTGAGACATCAACCTTAAATTTGAGTTTTATAAATCCTATACAAAATAGTGTAATAGTGTTTTAACAAGACAAAACAACACAGGCTATTCAGATAAATGGGGATGAACTCGGTTTGAGCCGAACACAATGTGTTTTGAGGAGTCAGTGACTGACTACAAAAATCACCTCATCCATTGAAGTGTATTTCAGTATTTTAAACTCATTGTACTTATTACAGATTTTCTTATATATTCTTGTGGTGTTGAGATGAATCAATAAAGCGTCTGTGATTCGGTCAATGACCGAAGTTTCCATCGCTTTCACTTCTTTACATCTTAAACCCATGTCGAGGAGTGTGATTTTCTGGAGGAGGTCCTCTGCTGTGCGAGTAACATAATGGAGCACAATTATCTGAGGAAGAAAAGCACAGTGGCACTAACAAATGTAGCTTTTCCCATGCATGAAACATTCTGCGCCTCCATCAGGGGCTAAATCACCGCTTGTTTATCTTCCTGAGAAAGCGAATGGATTTCCAGGAAACTCGTGGTATACGGCGCATGGTATATGCTCCATGAAATCTGGGCTGAAGAGCCCAGACATATTTTGTGAATTTCAAGTAGCTGTGGTTGTTGTGAAGGCAGGCATTTGTACTTTTGCTTGGCACTTCTCAAAGAGACGCTAAAGATCTGTTTAAAGAGACCTTAAAGCATTTCAATCAGTGCGATCCACAATGAACAAAGGCTTTTAGTTGCTAGAGAATTCAACATGATCATTATCCATAATTAATCACACATGTAGCTATTCATTTTTAAATTTAAAAAAGAATTTGTATGACTTAGGAATGCAGTACTGGGTTATTCGATATTAGATTATTATTATTTTTTGTATCGGACATGTTCTTTTCCCCTATTTTTACATGCAGATGTTCTTTTTTGCTTTTTTGCAACAGTTATTGAACTGATTGAGCTGGATAATGTTATACTCTTACGCCATTTAATTGCATTTATCAGTTTCATTGAAATAGTGACATAACTTTATAAAGCATAATAATAATGAGCATGATTGTTTTGTGAAGTACAGCACAACTAAATAAATATAGTTTCCACTAAGTCATCAGTGTTGAATTATAATTGACGTGCCGTCTAATGTTTAGAGGTAGGGATGTGTTTAGTAGGAGAATTTGAGAACGAGACTGATGGAGAAATGCTGGTTTGTTTGCTCTGGTCCATTAATTGTCATTATTATTAAAGACCATTTGAATGCGTTTAATTATTTATTTCCGTATTCCCTTCGTAGAGTTTGCAGATTGACTGATTGTATACCCACTCATATTGGGTTCTACATGCTAAAATAAAGTCATGCTTGAAAAATATTCAAAACTAGCATAAAAGTCATTTAATAATCATTTGAAACTTTCCAGTAGTGATGAAAAGATTTATATTAAACTCTGTCATGGAAACCAGCATGTCTACAACATAATTAAATAATTTAATTAAAAAGGAATATACCTGTCTGTGTCACGATCTCCAGCACTACATTTCCCAGAGTCCCGCTTGGCTTATGTTACGCCCCGCGGCTCAAAAGGGACGTAACAAAACTGGGACACACAAGAAAGCCAATGATTAAAGCAATTATTTAATTAAGTTAAAGAAACTCAATACAAAACAGTGACATGTAGCATTCAGTTGTCAGTGATGCCATGCAGAGTGGATGAATGAAAATGTAATGTGCTGTAATGTAGGGTGCCATGCAACCAAAGACATAATCAAACAAATCAAATCATGTTGGCCGCGATCTGCCACCAGTCTTGCTTCCTTTTAATGAAGAGAAAAGGAAGTTGGCCACAGGTGTCACCGATGCAAACGTCACAGGTAGGCGGAGTCAGTCACTAACAAGGGAGTAGGCCTACTGATGACACAAGTCGTCACAGCTTACATTTACATTTATCAGACGCTTTTAATCAAATCGACTTGCATTGCATTCAAGAAACACATTGACAATCTAATCACTTCTTGCTTTCCCTGGGAATCAACCCCATGATCTTGATGTTGCAAGCGCCGCTCTCTTCTGTTAGAGACTGATCTCCACAGATCTCTCCTAAGCCTCAGCACTCACCTGCTCTTTATCCAGGACAAAACTCCACAATCTCTCAACGATTCCATTTCGGCTTCAATCTCTGACATTCTTGTGTTTTCTCCCCGTGTTACTCTGTGTTTCTCCTGTGGATTATTACCCGTGATTCCGCTTTACTGAATCGTGTGCCCGTTGTGTGCCCGTCACGTGCTGTTTCCTGCACTGTTTCCTGCACAACCTATAAGAGAAAGAGATTCCTCTTGCCATTTCCCATCATTCTCTATTTGCTATTACTCATCTGTCCACAATAAGAAGTCTGTTTATGAAATGACACCGGACCAGCAGTTTAGAAAATGGATGGATGGATGATTCAGCTGCAGGCGCCATCTTCTGGTCAGACACAGGAATTTATTTAGCATGACCCTCACAATGCATTATGGGTATTCTCTAAGAAGCCAACGGTTGTACGCTCATTATGGCAATGCATTATGGGATCGAATGAGTGCACTCAGTAACACACCTCTACAAACGGCTGTTCCCCTTCAATAGCGCCGTATGTAAGGATATGGGGCGATTTCAGACGTTGAGCAGGAGAGCGTGTGCACGAGACCCCAACTGCTAAAACCACTAACACCATCTTTATCTCTGCAAACAATCGCCTTAATATTCACTCAATACATCCCTGCAACCACACGGCAACATGAACACCCTAAGAATCACACAAGCAAATAAAAAAAGTTTGCTTCTACTTTTCTATTTCAGTTTTTCTGTCAGTGTGTTGCTTATTATCGACAAGCTGAGGCGTAGCATTGTCAGAGCCACCGATAATCGGCTCAAAGTCAAGGAGAACAAGCCCAGTCACAGACCCTGACTGAAAGGAAGAGAAATCTCCCACTGTACAAGCCACCGAAGTGTCAATACTTTTTTTGGTCCCTTTGATTGCAGATAATTACCTCAATGATTTGAGTGTGGGCAGCAGGGGCCGGCTGAAGGGCCATTACCGCCCGCTGCCTTTCACCGTTTCCTGGGAGAGAACAAAGAAACCATGACCACAGACCACAGCCAACCCAACCCCGGTGCAAGGATAAGTGATGGGAAATCATCGTCTGCTGGGGGGTCCAATCACAGCGGGTGTAAGATGATGGCCAATGATTGGACCTTCAATAACATTATGCCGGTCGCCAGCATCGTGCTGAAGCTTAGTCTCCAGCTCAGCTCATAAATAACTGTATGCACCTGTAAAAGATTATATGTTTTTAACATACCCCAACCCCCGCCCCCCCCCCCAACCCTCAACCCCCTCCCCACCGAATCCCACCCCCCATATCTTATCAGTTCAGAGGTTTGTTCAATTTGACCGTAAGTGCCCTGCGAAGTAGCCGGTCGCAGGATATTCTGCCATCATAAGTGAGATTTTAATCTAAAAGAAGTGAACAAGGGAACATTAAGAGATTCCTTCAAGAGAAATGGAGTAGGGAATGTACACAGCATTGCATATCCCTACAGCACTCGATAAAGGCGTTAAAGAGTTGATGCTTTGGGATTTTAATTAGCCCCATGTGGATAAGTGCAGGAGACGTGGCAGTTACCAGGGCAAATCTCATCATTAAGGTTAAATAAGAAACGCAACAAACAATAAACATCACAACATTTATGTACCAGATTTTTTTGTTGCATTTTTAATAACCTCTCAGCGACAGACGCATGACATTTCTGATAAAGTAGTTTCTCGTGCAAGTTTAAATGTCATTTGTGTTTTTAGCCTCGTGTGACATCTCCCCGTGTGTGTGTGTGTGTGTGTGTGTGCATTGGATAGATGATGTAAGATCTAAATAGCCATTTGTACCGCACACAGTCTTTGCTTTCCTCCCCCACTCTTTTAGACATGCTAAGTTGCTCTGCCTCCAGGCAGCCTGTGTCTGGTAGCACTTAATATCCTCTCAGCAAAGAGCCCGATCTCAGCCCATTTTCACAGAGGAGCTCTCCAACGCCGCCGATGCCGTACACGGGCTCTTATAGCACATGGATTTTGAAAATTCACTGGAAGATTATTGGGGGAAACAAAAAAGGCAGCTGCTTTTGGCAGGCATGAATTCAATGTCATCCGTGGCTCAGTCTCCCGGCCACAGCAGACCAATGAGAGACGAGCGCTCTCAAGCTGAAAATACAACAATGAGAGGCTTTAGATTGACAGGGCTGATTACAATCAGGGGGGGGGGGGGCATCTTTGTTTGCGGTCTACATCTGCAGAGCTCAGATAATTTGCAACCAGTACGGCATACAATTATGCTGTGTTCACTAGGTTCACACTGACTCATTTTGTGCTGGTAAATTTCTTTATCCTCAGTTATATAAGACCCATATCAACATTAGCTGTGTTTCTATCCAAAGTTGTGAATTTCACTTCTGTGCAAAATTTGCAATTAAACCATCATTTCCATCCAATGTGTTCAAGAGAACAAAATCATCAATTCCTAAAACATGAAAGTCGCCATATCAGATTTTTCACTACGCTATTATCATGGCCAAAATAATTCCCAATAACAATATCTTGCAATATCTTTAGAAATCTTGAAAAATGCTACCAGTCAATTTCATCAAATGCAATATTTTGAAGAGTTAAAAGGAACAAGTACACGTAATGGCAACTGGTTTGAAACAGCTTCCTTTTGTCAACTAATGTAGCTTCTTATCACAGACTGTGGCATTATTTTAATCTTTACAGTGATAAAGGCCATATGCATTATAAAAATACATTATCATTATGAAAATACCCGAGGTGGCTTGAAGAACACAGATAAACCATTATACTGTTGCAATATTGTGTTAATTCTTTTCATCTTTATTCATCTTCAATGATAGCTGGATGTCTTTGTCCATATTAGCGATTTCCTGGAACGTCACTAGTTTTATTGCTCAGGACTCGCACTTTCTGCTTGAGTGTTTGCATCCTCTGGATGCTTCGGTTTCTCCCACAACCCTAAAGATGCATTGGAGAAACTAAATTGTCTGTCCATGTGTGTGTAAGTCCCAATGCTTTTCTGTGTCTCTAACAGTAGAGAGCAGTGCTTGCAACATCAAGGTCATGGGTTCGATTCCCAGGGAAAGCAAGAACTGATTCGAATGTCAATGTGTTTCTTGAATGTGATCAGCCAATTGCATGAATATAAATGTAAATGGAAGCCATGTAATTTGGTTGGGGGAAAACCTGGCGACTTCCCATCAAGAAACACGACCCATGGAGACGAAATGAATGATTGAACACTATTTTGGGTAAAAATATAGAAACAAAACTGCTCTCTGAAGATATTTGAAATAAGCATATGATACACCAAACCTTTTTATCCGAATGAGCACACTTTTGGACTTAAAGCCCGGAGAGATGTAAATATAATAAAACACTAATATTTATCCAAAGCAACTTGCATTGCATTCAAGAAACACATTGAATCAGTTTTTGCTTTCCCTAGGATCGAACCCATGACTTTAGCATTGTAAACACCAATGCTCTACTGATTGAGCTACAGGAAAACACAGACAGACTATCAAAGTACAGAAATACCTTGAGATACGAGCATAATCTGTTCCAGGATGCGCTCAAAACTCGAGTTGCTCGTATCTCAAATCATTTTTCCCATAAGAAATAACAGGAAAATGTTATGTATTGTTACTGTAATACAGCATCAGCTCGTCTTGGGAATGACGGATACTGCCCTTCTCAATGGACAGAGGGATTCAGAGCAGTGCACGTCACTATGTGACGCTGGCGGAGGAAAACGTTTTCTGACTTGCTTCTCAAAAATATCCGAAAGTGACTCAAAAATATGTATTTCTGGTGATAGTGCAGGCCATGGGAGATGTTCAACTTCATTTTCATGTTCATGAAACTATTCGGTCACCAGTCTTGCTGTGTGTTTTGCTGCATACATGCTGACACACGGCACAATTTTTGAACCACATGGTTCTTCAGAATGGTTCTTGGCAGAAGGAATGCCATGTTATTGCAGCCCAAACCATCACTGATCCACCTTGTTCTTCCCTTGTGTTAAGCTTCTTTGAGGTTTCTCCACACTGTAACTCCTACAGATGTGGGTAAGACCGTAAAGCTGGAATCATCAGAGAACAATACATGTTTCACAGTGTCCTCAGCCCAGCCCAGCCCAACCTTTCCTGTAGCTCAACCAGTAGAGCATTGGTGTTTGCAACATCAAGGTCATGGGTTCGATTCCCAGGGAAAGCAAGAACTGATTAGAATGTCAAGTCGCTTAGGATAAAAGCATCTGATAAATGCATGAATGCAATCATGAAACTGGACTCTAATGAGCTCCCGATCAACAGTTTTGGTGGAAACAAGAGTCGAGGTGTACATTTGAGATGCTGCGATGTTGCCGGTTAGTCCAGTTAACCATGATTGGAAATTTGTAAATTTAATCAGCAAAAATGAATAATAAATCCATCAATATATCATTTGTAAACAAAATGTACACTAATATTAGGTGTGAAGTGGCCACAAATGTGTAAGTAGTGATTTGGGATGTTTTTTTGCTTCAAGTTGTTACGTAACGTTTACAAGAAACAAAGATGTCAAAAATCCCACTTGTCTAAAGAGTAAAATATGACCTCACCTTTAATCACAAGTGTGGTTTGGCATCTCCGCTGCTTTCACAAAATGTACTGGGACGTGACATTTGACTTTAAGTCCCAAACAAAAATAGCATTCCATGATGAACCTGGCAGCTCAAACCAGCTTGTTCACTTGAATCACCGCAGAGCGCCGTTGGAACAGCAGAATATGTCATGTCATTTCTAAAATAAAGTGTTTGTTGAGATTGTTGACAGCTGTGAAAGTATAGTAGGGGACGCTTAACACTGAAGACATAAGTCCATGTCGGTTGGGGAGAGGAGGAACACAGACACTAAACCGTCAGAAGGAAATTCATGGAGCTGTTGCAACACTTTAGCACATTTATTTACCAGTCACCCACAGCACAGTTAACCACGATCTATCAGCACTTCCAAGGGATTTATCTGTCAAAACCAGAAACAACACGACAACAAAATCAATCAAAAACCACAGCCAATGAGAAGAGCGTGTGGGCGGAGCCTCTCTGGAAGTACAAGTACATAATCAAACACTATTTTTAAATAATTAAAGACATATACCAGGTAATTGAAACTATATTCGTCACAGAACACACTTGTTTGTTCATTCTTACTTTCCATTAAATTAATTTCAACATCTGACATTTGCGGGCTGAGTATTTCACAATCTGTTCAATTACTGGGATTTTCACTCACAACCATTTCTAAGGTTTACAAAGAATGGTGTGAAAAGATAAAAGCATCAGTATGCGGCAGTCCTGTGGGAGACCTGTGAAAGGTCAGAGGTCATGGGCCGACTGATTGAACTTGATAGAAGAGCAACTTTGACTGAAATAACCACTCGTTACAACTGAGCTTTGCAGCAAAGCATTTGTGAAGCCACAACACACACAACCTTGAGGCGGATGGGCTACAACAGCAGAAGACCCCACAGGGTTCCACTACAAATAGGAAAAAGAGGCTACAATTTGCACAAGCTCACCAAAATTGGACAGTTGAAGACTGGAAAAATGTTGCCTGGTCTGATGAGTCTGGATTTCTGTTGAGACATTCAAAATTCAAATACCTGGGTGTCCACATCAACGAGGACCTCAATTGGACACCTCACCTCACGCAGCTGGTCAAGAAGGCTCAACAGCGGCTGTATTTTCTGACTAAGGAAGTTTGGCATGTCACCCAAGATCCTCAGCAACTTCTACAGCTAGCTCAATGTGTGGTACGGCAGCACTACTGTCAAGGACCACAAACGCCTGCAGAGAGTGGTGAAGACTGCGCAGAAGATCACCAGGACTCCACTGCACTCTCCACAGAGCATATACCACCGCAGAGTCCACAGAAGAGCTGCTCCCACCCCCAACATGGACTGTTCACACTCCTACCCTCAGGACGGAGGTACAGAAGTGTGAAAAGCAGGACTGCCAGACTAAGGCCCCGTCCACACGGATCACTGCATCCGCATACATTTCTTATCGGATTGGCGTTCTGTCCACACGCATCCAGCGATTTGGGAGACTGAATCCGCTCTCTTTTGATACGGGTCCTAAAGTGGATAGATCTGAATCCGACACCCTTGCGGTCTCGTGTGGACGGCCAATTCGTATATTTTTTTGTTTACCGATGATGTCATCACATCACTGCATCACAGTAACAGCAACGATACCACGATACCACGATGGTAAATCGATACCACGATTTCAGTGGTATCGTGTGGACGCTGATATTTTTTTTTGAACGAGGAAAAAAAAGATTGGATAAGGAACGCGCCGTTATCGTGTGGACGTGGCCTAAAGAACTCTTTCTTTCCCTCTGCCATAAGACTCCTAAACAGCGGATAGGAGTCTACAACCACAACATTACATGAACAATTGTTTAAATACTGCACTACCTCACTTTATTACTTTATTCTTTTGCCTTTTTTATATTTTTAATATCTTGCTCTTTTTATTATTTATATATTTATCTTATTTTATTTTTATTTTTTACTTACTTGTGTGACATTTACTGTGGACAGCAAAGTAAGAATTTAATTGTACCGTGAAACATGCTTTCTGTCTGTACACATGACAATAAACACTTTGAATCTGAATAGTAGAGTCAGAATTTGGTGTAAACAGAATGAGAATATGGATCTATCATGCCTTGTTACCACTGTGCAGGCTGATGGGGGTGGTGTAATGGTGTGGGGGTGTTTTCTTGGCACACTTTAGGCCCCTTAGTGCCAATTGGGCATCGTTTAAATGCCATGGCCTTCCTGAGCATTGTTTCTGAACATTTCCATCCCTTCATGCCCACCATGTGCCCATCCTCTGATGGTACTTCCAGCAGGATAATGCACCATGTCACAAAGCTGGAATCATTTCAGATTGGTTTCTTGAACATGACAATGAGTTCACTGTACTAAAATGGCCCCACAGTCACCAGATCTCAACCCAATAGAGCATCTTTGGGATGTGGTGGAACGGGAGCTTCGTGTCCTGGATGTGCATCCCACAAATCTCCATCAACTTCAAGATACTCTCCTATCAATATGGGCCAACATGTCTAAAGAATGCTTTCAGCACCTTGTTGAATCAATGCCACGCAGAATTAAGGCAGTTCTGAAGGCGAAAGGGGGTCAAACACATTATTAGTATGCTGTTCCTAATAATCCTGTAGGTTTCCTCATCTAGCAGACACTTTTAACCAAAGCGACTTACAAATGAGGAACACAACAAGCGTTTCATCAGAAAGAGGCGATAAACATGAGAAGTGCTTGTGAAACAAATTTTCAATATTATTTTTCCCAGGATGCAGTCGAGTGCTGACAGAAGAGTTTTCAGCTGTTTCCTGAATATTGTCAGGAATAAATGCACAGAAAGGGTCTAAAAATGTGCAAGTAGCAAGTAGAGTTTTTGATAATGTTTGACTTGTTTACAAAGATCACAAAACAAAAAGTGAATTGGTGCATAACTGCCTGCTACTATCATTTCTTATTGAAGTGGAAATAAATATTTTAAAGAAATCAATAGAGTCAAATGAGTGCTGGCATATAGAATAAGAACGAATGCACTGGAAGATGTTTTACTACAAACAATCCTGCTTTATCTAAAAATAAACAGCATGGGTTCCCAGGACAATTGCAAACTTTTCTTCTTTTTTTTTTGCATGTGGAAAGAGGGATGCCCAATAATTTTTTATTTTTTTCCCCCCTTCCTATTTCTTTTTCAAAAAACCTTCAAAGCCGAAGTTGTTCAAAGGGCCGGGGGCTGGGGAGGAGGACCAGACAGGGCTGTTTTTAATTCATCCTTCTTAATTAACAGTCTGGGCAGCAGCTCCCAAACACTGAGGCTTGACTCACTGTTTTCTCTTATTTTCCCTAAACAGAGCAAGGGTTCAGCATGAGAACGAGCGCTGGGAAGAGAGGGTGGGCCTGTGTTTAGCACACTTCCTCATGCAGCTCTGCCACCTTCATTCAGTTCCTCCTTTCCACGATTTGCAAGAATAAACAGAATCCAAACATATCGGATTTTGTTCCAGGAAGAATATCTTGTATAGGTTCGGTTCTCGTGGCTCTGTTATTCCAGACCAAAAAAAGAAAAACATACATTTAGTTCTGCTTCACAGTTTTAACACCAAAGCTAAAGATTAGGAAAAAAGGCTTTTATGACGTATATTTTGGGATGAAACAAACATCCAAAGCAATGCTGTGTTCTGGAGTAAATTCGCTCGTTTTATGCATGTAGCTTCATATGATGGTATTCTGGCAGTCGAGAGCTTATAAATGTGAGTTAATGAGTGAAAACAGCGCCAGGAATCCCTCCATCTCACAAACCAAGATCTGCTGAGAAGAGAAGCGGTTCTGACGCCTGTAACTGTAATTTATCATCGCGACAATAATGAGAAAAACCAGCTTGAGCTTTCTGTTCTGTTCAGGGTCTCGTCTTGTCACACCATGTTCTGTTTTTGGTTCGTTTGGATGTCTTCGGTCCGTGTTGCGTTCATATTTCAGTGAAACAGCAGAGTTCACCTGGAAGTGGGTTGAGACTCATCGTTTCAGAGTCTCGCTCGCTGGTTTGGCTCCAGGGCTCAACCAAACTTAACAAGTGTGAACACACGTATAAATATATTCATGTTAAAGGTCAAGTGGGAAAATTTTTGTCACAAGTAGCACCAAAAAAAAAAAAGCAAAGCAAAAAGAAAGGCATTGGGTGGTGGTCTCGTTTCTGGAGAGAGTTTAAAAGTGTACGTTGAACACTGTTCAGGATCGTCGCTACTGAAGTCTCTGTGATGCGCTGATGTGAAACACCATCTCTAATGAACTTCTATCACATAGGTGTCAAACTCAAGGCCCGCGGGCCACATCCGGCCCGGCGTGTAATTATGTCCGGCCCGCGAGAGCATTTTATTAATGGCCCGCGAGATGTCCCGCGCTCCAGCTGACTCGCCGAACACTTCCTGTATTAAACAGGAAGTGGCTAATGATGCTTCGCGCTCGCGCTAGTACCGCGCGATTGTTATTGTCTATTATCCATAACTATTCAGGCTCGGTACACAGCGCTTGTGCGCGAAATTCAGGTGTTGATCATCGGATGAGAAGAGCCCGCCCTCATGGCAGAACGTCTTCTTGCATGATTGACAGGTCAGACAGCATATCAGCGCCAGCTGTCAGAGTGACAGTAGCGCCAGAGAGAAAATACAGGGCAAAAAAAAAACATTACGTCCTTAGGGACGTAACAAATACTGTATATTGAAATATTATTACGTGTAAAAAAAAATGTGATATAGTTTGTAAAATCTGCTATAACCCATGGGTTATATGCGGGAAAATACGGTATGTTTACTGACATACTGCCGTTATATCCGTGTGTCTCATTTGCGGAGCTAATGTGGCAGTAATTAAATAATTTAATAAGACGGCGCTATAAGACAAATGACATAAGAGCAAATTCAACTGAATGATTTGATTTGTTATTGCTGAAAAGCAAAAATTGTATTTAGATTTCCAGGTTTTGTTATGCAGCATGTCCATATTTTGAAAGAGCAAAATCTTTTATATATAAATCTTTTTAAGTTTTATATAAAATGACATAAGAGTAAAGAAATTTGAATGTTTGTTCTTTTTACTTTTACTTTACTTTCTTGTTTACTTTATTTCTAACTTGTATAATTTAGACAGGATATATATATATTTTTTTAAATTTAAGTATTTTTTTTAAATATTTTTATATTTTTAAGTTATTTAAGGTATAAGTTGATTTATTCCAGAATAATATTTCTGTCTGTTTTTATTCACATCTAATTTAAAAAAAAGGTAAGTTTTAAAAGTTTAGTTTTAGTGTTCAATAAATGTTTATCCTGTTCGGCCCGTGACCTAAAGTTTTTTTGGGATTTTGGCCCCCTGTGCAATTGAGTTTGACACCCCTGTTCTATCAGTTGACAAGTAAGCAAAAGACTCAGGAGGTAATTATACAATCCTTATTCGCAATGTGATCAAGGATTACATGTGTGGACGTGTTCGGATAATTTCACTGTTGAAAATAGAGTAGAGAGTAGTGCTTGCAACATCAAGGTCATGGTTTCGATTCCCAGGGAAAGCAAGAACTGATTGGAATGTCAATGTGTTTCTTGAATGCGATTATAAAAGCGTCTGATAAGAAGGATCCACCTCTGTACTCAAGTGTATGTAAATTTTAAAAGCCACAATGTGCATTTGTGGTTGAAAGGGAAAGCAGAACCTTTTGAACATAGTTTTGTCGACACATGTTGTTGGAGTACCAATGCATCATCAAGACTGTCCACGAAGAGCGCATGCCGCGAATGCATCACTATCACACATCACTCCTGTCACCCTGCAGCTGTGTCTCAGTTCAGAGTCTACGTCTTTCCAAGGGCAAATGCATCACAGTGGCGCGATGAAGGCGGTCCCAATTCAAAGGCTCTTTCGAAAGCAGCCAGCAAATGAAAACGAAAGGGAATACGAGTGGATCTTTCATTGGTGCCGGATTGTTTAGAGAGAAAATGCCGGTTATTACATTTAGAAATGTTTCACTGGAATATGTCATACAATGCTGCCCATCACAGTTCGGTGCAGACATCAGAAAGACATCTTCAATTGTGCGTGATGGAGGGATTCCTGAAGTGTTTTTTATCTTTTTATCTTTTATCTAAGTTTAGCATTAAAAATGGCACTGTGAATGCTAAGTGAACCAGGACAAAATGCATTTTTCTTTTTAGGTCCGGACCAAAAGAACTAAGGGAACTAAGAACTACACTGACATCAAGCCAGTTTTTTCAGCTTCCCCATTTCCCAGATGCACGATTTAGTTTCTTTCCGTTCTTGTCACTGTGGCAATAGAGTGGCGAGCTGCTAGTTCATTAACTCTATAATGTAGATCAGTGGTTGCTCTTTGGTCGCCATCCGGTCGATCACGATCTTTATCACTGCCCCGGAAGCTCCCGAAAATAAAATGTTTCAGGAGGAGGAGGGGAGGAGGAGGAGGAGGAATGGGGAGTGATTACGTAGATAACGAAAATACAATATGGAAGTGTAGTGTTTCTTCCCGTGTTGTGTATTGGATAGACTCAGAAGCTCATATTTATTATTATTGAACACGCATAACTCGTGCTGCTCCCAGCTTAATACTCGTCAATAACTCATTGCCCCCGGTAACCCCCGCTGTAAAACCAAGCTGCCTCTAGTGGAGATCATATGCAATTACCCAATAAATGTGTATAACACACACCACAGGAAGACTCACGGGAGATGTGTATGGAAGTCAACGAACAGGCGAAGTGAAGGAGTGAGGCGGCGTGAGCTCCAAGTGCTCGAACACCTAAAGTCTGTGTCTCTAAGCTTCTCATATCTCAAATCTTTACTCGTAAAAAATTAGCTCCAAGGCTTGCTCGCATCTCGGAATACTAATATGTTGGGACGCTCGTATTCAAGGTATTACAGTACTTTGTTTTTCACATTCTGCTCTCTCACACAAATCTGAGCATGCATGTTTTTCAGATTATATGCCTTTTGTCCATGAGGGTGGATGAATGCGTTCGAAGCATGTACACTGCGTTCATGAGCTTTTTCCCCTTTTCCCAGACGCACGATTTAGTTTCTTTCCGTTCTTGTCACTGTGGCAATAGAGTGGCGAGCTGCTAGTTCATTAATTCTGCCGTCAGACTGTAATTAGAATAAACGCAGTGCAACGTCTTCTGATGAGAGACGCTTCCTGACAGACAGGCTCTGACAGGCATGACATCACTGCTCCCGCCTCACATGCTCCGGCTCCATCAGTCTGCTCCATCAGCTGAGCTTTCACCTGCGATCAGTGCGCCATCTCTGCACAACATCCACTGATTGGCAGCACTAATTACAGTGAGCCGCCAGCTCTCCACGTTCGCACCAAACTCTGTGCTCTGACCTGACATGCCTTTCCCGTTCAGAGCCTGGCTCTCAGTCTGACTGATGTGTTTAAACATTGATCCGGTCACTATTTGCAGAGCAGTCTATACTGTAGGTGTAATAGCGACAGCACCCACACATTAGTGTTGATTACTTGCTGGCAAGAATTGCAAAAGCCACGTCATGTAGAACTTTTATTGTGTCACTTTAATTGCTTTAAAGTGCACCTATTATGCTTTTTTTGGATATTATCTTTCATGCAATACAGCTGTTTGTGAATGTAAATGCTCTGCAAAGTTTTAAAGATCAAAGTGCAAAACAAATAAAGTGATTCTCTCCTGAAAGAAAGAAGTGATTCTGAACTGAAACAAGTTGTCAGTAATTCAATCTCACTTCCTGCTGAAAACTCATTAGCATAAGTCCCACCTCTGGTGTTGATTGGCTGATTGGCGTCTGTTTGCTCCGCCCTCAATCCCTGTGGTTGTGTGTGAGACTGTAAGAGTGTGTGTTGTTCATGTGGAGACGCTGTTACTGCCAAAGCAAATCCACTCTGATGAGTTTGATACGGTAAAACCCATACCATCATTACTGTGTCTATCACTGCTAACCAAGAGCTGAGATTCACATATGCTAATGAGCGCTTGGGTTCTGACCAATCAGAGCAGAGCAGGTCTCAGAGGGGCGGGGCTTATAGAGACTGAATCTACAAACCGTTTCAGACGCTGAGAGAAAAGAGCTGATGCTGCAATGGATAGAAAAGAGACATGTTTGCACTGAAAAAAATTACAATGCCGATTTTTATGCCTTTTATTTATGTTAGCAATAATGTTAAATTCAGTCAACATTATTTGTGAAACAATGTGCATTACTACAAAAAAACTATTTGGACTACAACTGCAAAGTTTATAGCAGCTGCGCTTAAGACCTTCACTGCTGTTCTGAGGGCAACACCAAAACTGTGTTGTTTTTGTACGATACATACGAGTACAGCTGGATTACACTTAAATTGAGCTTATCCGTGCAGTTTGAGGCTTTTAAAATCATACAAAATGTTCCACCTAGATAAGTCACACCACTTCTGAAAGACACTTCACTGGAATGCATGCTCTTACCACATGTGCACTGTGACCATGCTTTCATTCTACGAATATTCAAGCTAATATTATCCAGGAACAAATGTGTTCATGGTTCTATGTGATTAGACATCAGAGAATTGAGTATCTGACGTCAAAAATTACATCACTGGTATCATCTGAAAGGAGCAGAGCCTGGACAAGTAAAGTTTATTGAGCTGAGATGCCTAACTATGCAGTAATACCTTGAGATACGAGCATAATCCATTCCAGGACGAGCTCGTAACTCGAATTGCTCGTATCTCAAATAATTTTTTCCATAAGAAATAACAGGAAAAAAATATCCGTTCCAGCGCTCTTATTTTTGCTAATGGAAAAAGCATGTTTTTAATTGCTATAGAGACACACACACACACACACACACACACAATATATATAATCGTATATAAGGATTTCTAAGGATCCATGTTCTCAAAAGGATTTCTGAGTTATTACTTTCGAGACAGACGATACAGTAGCGGCATGTGTGGAGGAGGAGGAGGAGGAGGAGGAGGGGGAGGGATTACGTAGATAACGCAAACACAATATGGAAGTGTAGTGTTTCTTCCCGTGTTGTGTATTGGATAGACTCAGAAGCTCATATTTATTATTATTGAACACACATAACTCATGCTGCTCCCAGCTTAATACTCGTGAATCACTCGTTGCCCCCGGTAACCCTCTATTGGAGATCATATGCAATTACCCCATAAATGTGTATAACACACACTACAGGAAGACTCACGGGATATGTGTATGGAAGTCAACGAGCAGGTGCTGCTCATATCTCAAATCTTTACTCGTAAAAGAATTAGCTCCAAGGCTTGCTCGTATCTCGGAATACTAATATGTTGGGAAATAACATAACTACATAACGTCTCACTGTCTGTTAGATGGAGTGGAAGGCAAACAACCACATATTAAAGATATTAATTTTTCCCATGTTTCTAATTGCATTGTCTTGCTTTTTCTTTGTGTTTTCACATTATGCATTAGAGTTTCAATAGCAGCGTTTAATCACTTAGGGAGGATACAATTAAAGGCAAACAAAACCAGTTTGTAATATATCTTGCCTCATTAGTTTCTCACAGCTTTCTAGAAACATGGATGACTTTCTTTATCTTTCACTTTCCACACTTTCATTTATCCCCTTTCAGTAAGCCAGTGGTGTCCATCAATCAGCATTCCCTGCTGGTTCAGCTGATGACGGCAGAAAGCTTCACTATGGCAATTTTTCCTCAAACCTTTTTACTTCAGTGTCTACATCAACAGCAAAAAAAATTTCAACTCATTCTAAATGACTGTGCAATTAATGTTTGAGTTATTTCAGTGAGAGAAATATTAATAATTACCATTTTAAAACAGAATTATTTTAGTACAATTCTGCTGTTACGTGTTTGCCGTCTTCTGTTTACTTCCTGGTTCCTCACGTGTTCTCCCGGTGTTTTTCCTGTCTCATCATCATCACATCATTAGTCTTGTCAGCTGTGTCCTATCATCTAATCTTCTCCTGTGTTTCCTCCAGTCCAGCTGCGTTCTCGTTCATCATGTGTCGAGTACTTGTCCTGTTCCCAAGTTTAGCTAAATAAAGTAACGTTACATATTATTTTTAACAAAGTACACATAACATAACATTGACCCATAACATTTGTAAGGCATAAAACAGCATAACACCACAGCTATCATTGTCTTTGTAGTCGGTAACATGAGAATAGTGTTCATAAGTTATAATATAACTGAGGTTCCAGAATATTGTTACGTGTCTGTTGTCTCGGTTACTTCATGGTTCCCCATATGATTCTCCCAGTGTTTCTCCATGCACCAGTCTCATCATTAAGCACCTCATTAGTCTTGTCACCTGTGTCTTGTTCCCTCATCAACCCTTGTGTATATCAGCCCCATGTTTTCCTTCAGTCGAGGTCTGACGTCGTCCGTGTTTCTCCCTAGTCTCGTCCCGCTTGCAGCCTTGAATACGTTTTGCACGACACATGCCCTTTTTGTTTGCCTTTAAAGTTATTTTCTTTGAGTTTTACTCTGTTGCCTCTCTGCCGTCCTTCATCCATACACAACCGTGACAAACACAGCACAATAATCTTGAACAATTAAGGCAGATGTTTTCAGCACAGTAAGGCCTTACTTGTGCTTGTAAACTAAGAGAGAAACCATCAAATATACACATTACATACAAATAAATAAATTCAGTGGTGTGATTGTAAATTGACTATAGGAATTTATTTATTAAAATAAGAAAATAACATCCCTAATTTATATGTATGCTTTTTCTGTTTGTGTCCAAATGCAGTGTCTCCTTCAGCAAGAGAATCTATGATGAATGTAAGATGCATTTAGTCTCTGACTACGAGTTCCTTATATATTAGGTGACTAATGTAGCATGTCCAAGGCTCGCAATCGAACGCTCAAGTAGGAGGCAAATGGAGAAGCCATAACTCAATCTCACAAGTGATTAGACAGACAGAGACTGTGCTTTGCGCTCAGCTGATCTCTCTCACCCTCAGGGAGAATATCACAGTGTTTTGTCTTATTATCAGAAGTGGAAGAGGAAATGATCACCTCATTATGAACCCATTTGTGTTGTAAATTCACTTTATAGATATGCCCACAAAAAAAAGAGTAAAATCAATCAATCAAATCAAACGCCTCATGTCATGTAGACTTTCATTACAGCCAATAATGTGAGCAAGTCTTTGAGATCTGATTGCAAGTCATGCGTTTTCGTAACTAGTGATGGGTCGATCATGAACGATCTCCGTCATTCTTTTGTTACGTGATGTGACGGCTGTATCGGATACAATAATTCCCAAACGTCCTTATAAACAACAGAGTAGTTAATTTCTGGTCTTAAATTGTAGCCTTTATATTTCTTAGAATTTGTAAATTTCTGATAAAGTTCTAATAAAGAGTTATGGTGTAGTAATAAAGAGATGGTTAATGCTTCAACTTTATATGTATGATGGGGAAACTTTGATAAAACTTTGATAAAACAAGGATACCTAAATACAACATACAGTCAATGACACCAGATACTGGACCGGGAAGCGATCACATGACAAAAGAACAAAACGACTCAGACCCGAAGACTCGAGAAGTGAACGAATGATTTCTGTTTCCGGTACAGACTGCATAGTTTCAGACCGCAGATGGGACAGGACGAAACAAAGAACTGGGATTGAGAGGTGAGGTCAATTAACAGCCTGAAGACCCAGCGAAGCAAATAACTAATCACTTCTGCTTGTCATAATTTGGCCTTGGCTTTGTGGTTCCTTATTTGAAATGTGATTAACTTTGTGTTGGGAAATTTGGCAATTAACATGTAACATTTTAATCATATTTAGCTGAAATGGATGAAGATTAGTTAATTTTGATGAGTTTTGTAAAATGATCTGAACTTCCCATCAATTGTCTTAACTTTTTGGATTGGTTTTACATTGGAGCTGTGAGAAACATTACTTTATCTCTTCGTTATGATCCTCTTGTATGATAAATCTCCTCTAATATGATCCTCCAACATTGACCATAGAAGACGGGTGGAACATCTTTCTTTAAGTTGGGGAAAATATGCAGATAACATTCATACGTCTCATATGAAACAGTCATTAACAGGTTGAGTTTGCAAACTATTTTTTATTGAGCTGTGGTATCATGTTCCACCAGACCTTTGAAAATTAGTAAGTTGTTCATTTCAAAATGGGTTGTTTCTCAGTGAGATCACTGAGGTCCTCATTGTAGTTTTTTAAAGGTTGTAAATCCAATTTAGTGAGCAGAGCTTCTTGCAGGATATGTTATTTATGATAGGGGTGACTTCGTTCCCTTGAGATAAGTGGTGATTGCCTGCAACCTTAATATTTAACATTTCTAATAGCCTAGTTCAGAGAAGTTTTAATTAAGTTGGCTTGAGAAAGCCAACTTAGTGATATTGTATCTAAACTTATTATTATTATTATTATTATTATTATTCTTCTTACCTAAAATTCTCAATGCATCTCCTCCTAGAGCTTTAAAGCTACAACCACTAAACTCTGCTCAGACTTCAGACCTGTTCTGACTTGAGTTGCTATCCCTTTTCAGACTGATCAGACTTATGATTTTTGATAAAACTGAAGATTAAAGTCATAAAATCTCCATAGACTTTCACTAATGAAGTGAAAACTGAATTTTAGATAGAGCGTCCACTCCATCTGTTGGTAACATCACAACATTACACCTGATATATAATACATTTCAATACAGTATGTGTGAACATGTCCATTCCAATGGGCATGCATTTTATTTTTTTAAATCCTGAAAAAAAACTTGCAGGTCTACAATCGATTTTTTACTTTAATTAGTAAGTTAAATCTCTCTGTTTTACATTCATAATATCACAAAATTACACCCCTGTCAGTGAGAGCACTGAAGTTTGAACGAATCAGAGCGCTGCAATTCAAAGCCTCAAAGCTTTTCAAAGACGCCATTACTGCTGGAGAGAGAGATCATAATCTCCTAAAATAGATTTATGTGAGAGAGTTTATGATCAAACGGAAATTGTTTCCGATTATCAAGTAACCGCTGTAGCGTGTTTCCTTGAAGATTTATGCACTTATATGGCCAAATTGTGACTCTCATTCGTCTTTACTCGGCAAAGGAGTACATTACTATGGGGAAGGTAGGTGAAGTTTAAACGCGCGTCCTCCTGGACTCGCGCCAAAGCATAACCGTCTAAGCACCTACGTTTATTTATAGCGCTCATTTATGTACTTTATTGCCGAATTCTGACTCTCGCTCGTGAGTCAATATACATTGGAAAAGGCTTCCCTGAGCAGCGCGCGCGCTGACTCTCTTCAAATGCAGCGTCTAACAGTCAAAGTTATTTATAACTAATTCTTGAGTATATAGTTACATTGTGTTAATTCTTTTATCTGCTTTTAACTAAAGTCTGACTCCTGTTCTCGAGTTCAAACGCGCTTCCTGAGCAGATTCGCTGATAGATCGATGTTTTGTGAACACTTAAACAGTAAATGAAATAAGATTTTTAAAGGATGCAAAAAACATGGCAGATCGATTCAAACTGTAAACTGCTTGAGATTAAAAAAAACTGCATTACTCTGCTGCATTACATGAGCAGGAATTATTTAAAAAATACTAATATTTAAGTTATTTTGTTTCCCATGGAGGAAGGCTTTATACAAATATTACATTGCGTTGATTCCTTTATCTGCTATAATTGCCGTGTTGAACTGAAGTCTGACATGGCAGATCGAGTCAATCTGAAAACTGCTTGAGATTAGAAAAAACTGCATTACTCTCCTCATTGTACTTTAGCAGGAATTATTTTAAAAATACTAATATTTAAGTTTGTTTCCCATGAAGGAAGGATTTACATATACATCTAAAAAGTATGTATTAGAGGCTCCATATACGCGCGTCCTCCCGCATTCGCGCGTCCACGCCTAAGCGCCTACGTTTATTTATAGCGCCTAAATCTATTCACACACATACATGCATATCTATCTACATTTATATTGTAAATATAAAGGGCTCCATATACATTCAGTGTAACTGCTGTCTGTTTTGAAAGTGGTAAGACTACATAAATAATGCTTAATTACATCTTTAAAATAGAAATAAAACAAAGTATTATTCACAGTATCACAGTACCATTTATTTATATATATATATATATATATATATATATATATATATATATATATATATATACACACATACACACACATCTATTTCGTATATATAAAAGGCTACATATAGTGTAACTGTGGTGTAACTGCAGTCTCTTTTGAAAGTGATTAGCCTATATTAATAATGCTTAATTACAGCTTTAAAATAGAAATAAAACAAAGTATTATTCACAGTATCATATATATATATATATATATATATATATATACACACACACACACACCTCTATACATATTATATATATATATATATATATATATATATATATATACACACACACATCTATTTAGTATATATAAAAGGCTACATATACATGCAGTGTAACTGCAGTCTCTTTTGAAAGTGATTAGCCTATACTAATAATGCTTAATTACAGCTTTAAAATAGAAATTAAACAAAGTATTTTTTGCATTAGTGAAAACTGACCGTTAAAAGCCAAGGATGTAATTAAACCGTAAACATTTTTATAAACTAATTACAATTTTCCAACACTTTGAGGATCAAAAAGCATAATTATAACTTATTTTTAAGTTTAAACTCTCAAAACTTTTCAAGCTAATTAACGATAAATCTTGCTAACAATATGCTAATTCAGCAAATTCTTGCCAGCAACATGCTTATTTATGTTAAATGTTGCTAATGACTTCGGAATTCATACTAAATCTTGCTAGCAACAAGATAATTAACATTAAATCTTGCTAGCAAAATTGATCATCAATTGATTAAAGATTAAATTATGATCAAAGAACATAACGACACCTTAGTAACTGCCTAGAAACAACGCAAGGCAATAACTAACAAGAGTATATATGCTCAAGATCTAATTCTTTCCATCTATCCATCTGTAAACTTTCAAAACTTTTTAAGCTTTTACAAATAAATTTAACTTTCAGGCTAGGCTTTCTCAAGCCAACTGAAGTTTATATCATAAACTTCCTCTATCTAGTTACTGTATGTGTTAATCACGGTTTATTCCCTTGTTAAATTTTAGTGAAAGATTTTGAGTGTGATATGGTCACCATTGGAC
Source organism: Rhodeus uyekii (assembly GCA_037043235.1). NCBI lineage: Eukaryota > Metazoa > Chordata > Actinopteri > Cypriniformes > Acheilognathidae > Rhodeus > Rhodeus uyekii. The sequence continues at coordinate 2,702,198 of JAWRVZ010000081.1, forward strand.
TGAGACTAGTGGGATTAGCCTTTTGCCTGTTTGAGTGGTTGGAATTAATTAAGCCTATTGTTTGTACAAATAATATTTAATTATATTTATATTTCCCGACAAAGATAAATACTTGGATACACTCTGTGCGTTGAGAGGGATGTAGGACACATGCGGGACAGAGACCATCTCCTGTCTGATATTTCCATATCTTCTCCCAATGACCCAAAGTAACTGACACTGGATGTAAAAGATCTGAAGAGCAGATGCAAGGCTTGTAAGCTGTATTTGATGTTGCACTGCACTATGCAAATAAACCTGACGTCCCTTACCCAGTCTAAATGTCAAACTCAGGCTTGGACTCAAGGAGATGAAGGAGTGCAGGGCCATAGTGTTATCCAGAGCAGTGCCAAGACGAACTGATAAGGGAAGGTGACTGACTGAGGTGGAGATCTATGAAGAGTCAAAGATCCGGGGTGACACTGATGGACTACAGCCAGTTGGAGTGAGGACAACGGTGGAGCCAGAGTTACCCGTGTACCTCTTGGAAATTACGTTTACTTGCATAGCGAAGCGGCCTCAGGTACACTCTCCCCCTAACCTTCACAAATCAATCTAATGGTCCTATTCACACCCGCTCTGATGCCAGGGGAGTGAGGTTTACCTGCAGTTACACTCATTAATATGGGTCATGGCACCAATATCTGCATTTCCACTGCCTGCCCAAAAGCGAGTGTGTTAGTGCGTGGCAGGGTTTCCACTGGCACTTCCGGGGCTTGATCGAGCCTCATCTGGGCTTCCTCAGGGCCAACGGGTTTTTGGCCCTCTGAATACCTTATAACTGTCCCAGCTATTTTAGACTAGGCCCCTTAAAAAAAATGAGAGTGAATCGCTTTTACATTATAATCAAGGTGAATGAATAAATAACCAAATGACCACAAAGTCCTTTCCCAGCATATATCGAGTTATTTACACCATAGAATTCAACACAAACAAACTCCCATTACATATGATGATTCCAACAAATAGTCAATGAACAAATAATGGTTTGGGTGTAGAAGTATGAAATGTCTAATGAAGGTGCTGATGAATGATTTAGTTTGGTAAAAGTTCAGTCACTAAAATGAATAGTCTTGTCTGTTGTGTTGAAGAGTAGTTGATATCCGTGTTGGTACAGGCCTGGAGTCCTTCGACTAAAGTCAAGCGGGTTCGAAGGCTCAGGCCTTCAAGATGGCAGTGCAAAGTCATAGGCAACACAAAATCCTCTTCAAAGGATAACAACTCCTTTACAAACCAACCAACCAAACAAAGCACAAAAAACATTCAGATAAGTAATCTTTCTCAGACAATGAGATTCACAAAAACATACCCAAAAGTAAAACAACAAAACTCACGGTTGAGCAGCAAACCAAATGTTTCTCAAGCCAGGATTATTCAGACAATTAAAGTTACCTGATCATAACTCAAACTGAAGCTCCTTCTAACTCTTCTACTTCCTCTTTTATTTTAAGATGGAGGGGCGCTACTGGTGTCCCCTAGTGGCCAGGATGAACATAATGCTGATAAATGATATGTGTATGCTGGCAGTGATTGTTATCACCTTGGTGCAAAGCGTGCCAACTGGGGTTTGAAGAGAGGTTATGAACAAAGGTGAGTCAGGATACAGTCAGCACTGCTGCTTATTTCCCATGTTTTAATTCCAGGCTACCAACCAACATTTAAGACATTTAAAAAAAATTTCAGCTCAAACCTCACGTTCAGACACCAGCCATATTCACAAATACATTCATGCATTTGGCAGATATTTTATTCAAACGCATTGACATTCTATTCAGTTCTTGCTTTCCCTGGGAATCGAACCCATGACCTTGTGTTGCAAGCGCCACACTCGCTATTGTAACGAGACCTATTCGCATCGGCTCGGGGGGAAAGGGAAGTGAGGTTTAGAGCTCTTTTCTAGCTTGGACCAGTTCAATACAACAAACCTACAAGCAAAAGCTGGTTTTAGCTGGATTATCTACCAGCAACGGGCTACTGTTATTTCAAATCTTCCTTGCTTGTGTCACAGTCATGTCGTGTCTTGTCACTTCCTGTTTCCTCCTGTGTGATCCATTGTGTTTCCGTCTCGTTTGCCACTCTCCTTGTTAGTCTCGTCAGGTGTTTCCCATTATCCTACATATATAAACCCTCATATTCTCCCTTGTCTTTGTCGATTGTTAACGTTCCTGTGACGTTTCTGTCTGCCGCTGATGGTGTGTGTTTTCTCCGTGATTCCCAGAGCCTTGCACAAGTGTGCCGTTTTCCCTTGTTTTGTATTGAAAGTGTGTTTTCGTTTTTAGTTAATAAAGTTGGTTTTCTGTCGATCCCTGGTTTCCTCGCCCTCGTCATTCACCACCGTTACAGCTTTACAAGCAACTTTATGTTGTTTAAATTGGCTAATTGAATACATTTAGATTTTAAACCTTTTCATTGACCTTTAAACCTTTTCATTTAAAATTAATTTGCAGTGTTACACACCAAACACGTTAGTGGTTGCACGTACCCATTTTTAGGGCTAGTTTTGGTTTTTACCACTGCACCAGAATCCTGTTCTGCGCAGCAAAATCAGCCAAAAAACACATCAGATGCTGCAGAGCTGCGGTGTTGGTCTTTTGAGTAAGACATTGAAATGGTAATTCGGTTCACCTAACCTTGCACATTTCTTTTACACACTAAAACGATCAGATCAGATCTATAAGCCAGTGCAGCTGATTACAAATCATAGTATTATTATTGTCTTCTCATGCTAGCCAGTTAACGGAGAAGGGTCTCTCTGTTCTCATCAACTGCTCAAAATAAAATCTAGGCCAACACATATTTATATTGCTGGTTTAAAAATGTGCCATATTCTTCTTCTGTTCTGCTGCAACAGCCGTACCATTAGGGTTCAAACCACAAATAGTTGTCTTCTCAAGTGCACATTTTTTGATTACTCCTCCCCAAGTGCTTAGTTCATTTAACATGAATAAGAAACAAAAGGTTGGAACAGCTCTGACTGACTGTCATTGCTTGAGCTGCTGTCGTAATGTGAGGTAATTGTCTGAAAAAAAGAAAGAAAGAACAACATGTGAGTAACAAAGCAGAAATCTGATCCTCTCAAAATATGCTTGAGCGCTCCCTGGAATATCAATATTTCAATAAGGGTTTTCCTCTCCGTCAATATGTCTGAAAATGAGTCATTTCTCTCTCTCTCTCTCGCTCTCTTTCTCTGTCACTCACTCACACACACACACACACACACACGCATGCATTGCTTTCGGATAACACACCATCGCTATATTTACACACCGTACACTCTCTTTCAATATGACGATGGCTTTATAATTAATGATTACTTGATACGTGAAAAAAAGTATAGTATTTAATATAACAAAGATCATCTGCAATAATTACTGTAAGATAAGAAATTAAATATTCATTGTTAATGTCAACATCAACGAAGGCAGTATAAAATAAGGAGATTAATTCATGCTAGCTTTTACAGCATTGACTGAACGCAGACAAAAACGTCCAACACAAAGAAACTATCGGGGGAAAAAATACCAATTATTAAAAAACATACCTGCAGAAATGTGACATGCCCAAAATAAATGTCACGGTGCACCACAGATCACTGAAGTTAAACTCTCATCCGTTTGTCATGATTCTACAGGACAATTCAACTGACAGAGAAAAGAACAGATTAGATATTCAGAAGCACCTGACGTTTTTACGTTTCAAATAAATATATTTTACTCAGCTGGTGTGTGTAACATCAAGATACAGCTGAATAATTGCCTTAGCTAACAATGAATATTCTGGCCTACCATCTGCAAAACACTGATAAGAGCATAAACCCAGTGTGTGTGTGAGAGAGTCTGTGTGTGTGTGTGTGTGCGCGCGCCCATGTGTGTGAGAGAGAGAGAGAGAGAGAGTGTGTGTGTGTGAGAGAAAGCGTGTGTAAGGTGTGTGAGTCTGTGTGTGTGTGTGTGTGTGTGCGTGTATGAGTGCGTGTGTACCTGTGCATGCAAGTGTGTGAGAAAGAGAGAGAGAGAGAGAGAGAGAAAGAGTGTGTGTGTGTGTGTGTGTGTGTGTATGTGTGTGTTTGTGTGTGCGTGTGTACATGTGCATGCATGTGTGCATGTGTGTGTGAGTGTAGATGTGTGTGTGAGTGTGTGTGTGCATGTGTGAGACAGAGTGTGTGTGTGAGAGAGAGAGAGAGAGAGAGAGAGAGAGACTGTGTGTGTGTGTGGGGGGGGGGGTGAGAGTGTGTGTGTGTGTGTGTATGTGAGTGTGCTTGTGTGTGTGTGTGTGTGTGCATGCATGGATGAACACAATTTATCTAAACAACATTAAGGACTGTTCAGCAACTCCTACTATCAACACTGCTGTTCAAAATTTAGATTTGACTAAATGTCAGTATAAAATAAATGCCACAGATATGCGTCAGACACCTGCATTATGGCAGCACTAATAATAATAACAATAATATTTGATTTGTTTCTCTTGGTTATCAGGCTTGGCTCTGAAGTGGCTCTTCACTAAAACAGATTGACAATTATCTCTGTGCTCGGCCTGAGGTGAATCTCCTCCGGCACAGCTGTGATTGGTTCAGCCTGACGACTCCCGGGAGAGACGGTGACATGATCAAACCCCCCATCCAGACCAGACCTAACATGCCACAAGCACACGCTATCATATCCCGGTGGTGGGGTGTGCGGAACAATATGGAAATCTGCAATGTAACCTCTAGGATATCAGTTACACATCAAACAACGCAGAAACACTTCCAATGAAATTACATTTGTGATTGCATTCTGAATCGAAAGGTTTATATTTAGCATCATTTGTGACTGTGGCTCAAACAGTAGAGAGCGGCGCTTGCAACATCAAGGTCATGGGTTCGATTCCCAGTGAAAGCAATAACTGATTAGAATGTCAATGTGTAAAAGCTTCTGATGGATGCATGAGTGTGAACGTTCATCATGAGAGTCGTTGTTTACTTATTCCATTTGTCAATCAGAACTGGTTTAATAGTGGAGCTCCACTGGGACTATTAAGGGGTTAATCGCTGAAGGAGATGAATTATCCATCAGGGCATCTATTAATCACAAACAGGTCAGAGGAAACCATTATATTCCAGCTTCCTGTCTCACACACAATCGCTCGTGCGGCGAAATGCATCATCCATATATCATTTTAAATTCCAAATGTTTGTGGGCCCAAAGACGCTCTTCTACTCATTTTATCATTCATTTAACAAGAGAAAATGATTCAAAAGGTTTAAATTGCGGCCACTTTTTTAAACAGCATGAAACAGCATGTTGACCTGCACCAAATAATGATTTGACACGAGACTTGAAGCACACATTATAATCTATAATACTTTATTTTTTAAATCAGATAACATATGGCAATCATGCTTTTATATAACACCATCTAAAGACATTTATTATATATATATATATTTTCTTTACATAGAATATTTTACATTAGGCCCAAACAGTTAGAAATATACAAAACAATATTTTGTTCGACTAGACATATGCTCTATTCTCTTATAATCTTCCATCATTGTTATTCATTTGTTATTACTATCTTTTTTACATTTCATAAAGATATGTGCTTTAGTTTCTGAGATCGATGCATTATTGCAGTAAACAGCAAATAATATAAGGTTCTTCAACAAGACGAAAACCTCAAAACGGACATCCACAGGTACTTTTACACGGTACAGTTTTACAACATTGTTTCAGAGAGAAATCTGATGAATGGTAAATTTATACAATTTCACGAAGAAAGAAAACTCTTATTGATTGCACATTTTCATCAGACGTCTTGCAGAGAATAAATCGTCGAATTAATCCAGATGTCTGTCACGTGTAGCTGCCATAGAAGCAAACTAACAGTGTTCATGTTCGGATACCTTTGTGGCTTGTGAACTTAAAGCTTTGTGCTTTTCACCAGTGGCATTTCAAAATAAAACAGTGGACACACTCACACACACACACACACACACACACACACACGTATATGCCTTTATATTATTTCATGTAAATGATTTATTGCCCAACTAGATTTAAAAAGAACATAATTTTCCTTTACATTATCCTTACTCGAACGACGGCTCTGTCCGCTCTTTTGTTTCGTACACATAGTGCTGGTTTTTCAATGATGTCTGAAAAAAATGACCCTAGAAACCATGGCAACAGACTATAGCTTCTGCTCAGGACTGATTATTCGCTGAAGGCTTCTCACAGCTATAATCGTTTTCGATCCACGAGAGCAAATTTTGGTCACTTTCGCCATTTTTCCTGAGGAGTGGCACGCAAAATGTGGTGAGCAGGATTAACAGTGGTTTCGAGGGGTACGTCGGCCCCAAAAAGGATTTTCTCGGACCCTGTGCAGTGATACGGTGCGACGTAAAACAGTTTTTCAGATCTGTCAGTAGCATAAACATCAATTTGGTCCTTCTTACTCTTACATAGAAAACATGTACTAAAATGATTCTAAAAAACACATACAAAGTTATTTTTTGTCTTAGAAAAAAAAGGAAAGAAAATAGTAACAGTCTTTTTTGACGTCAATTTGCCCCCGCGGCTGGTAATGCGTGACTGCCCGGGGCGATCGTAAACCCAAATCCATACGGGTCTTGTGCTTTTCAGGGTTTCGCCCGAGGGATAAACAGGAGAAAAGGGCAGTTTGAAACGCTAGAGTCATGAAAAGTGTAAACCTTGACGTCTCGGCCCGTATTCTCACTCTCTGCTTTTATATAGCTATATGCGTGTATATTGTTTTTTCAGATACAATCAGATACAATTCGATTCTAGCCTACAACTGTATTTTATATTTTAATACATTAATTACAGTAATATCAAATGAACACTGCGGTGTTGGGACGCCAAATCTTGAATTATCCTTTAATAACGTGCATAAACTGTGAACTTTTCGAAAGATGGATATCTTGCATATGATGTATAGATTAACCCTAGAAGATTGCTGGATCGATTTTTTTTTAGACCATACATATATGTACCAAAAGAAGTCAAACTGTAATCAGGTTGGTTTTCCCTCGGAGGTAGGTGAATATACTTTAGACGTGGAAGTCCTCGGTGGTGATCGACTCTTTAATTCTCTCTCTGGACGTTGACTGTGATGGAGCGGGTGGAGCGGGCGGAGGAGGGCGGTTAGATGTAGGCCTCGTCGTTGGCAGGCGTGGGGTTTTCGGGCTGTTGTTCGGGCCCGTTCTCCTGAGGCCGAACCGCCGACGTGGGCTGAATCATTATCCGGAGGCGCTGCGAACAGGAAGGAAAGCCGTCAGCAGCCGTTTCAGAACAAACGCAAGCATGACAGCATTAATCGTGACCTCGATTGCTGCAATCGAAGCCAAATCTAAACTTTGAGTGAAAGGGTTGTCAAGAACGGAGCTCTTTGTTGCCAGTTAACACCCTGAGGCACTCTTTGTGTATGTGCTTCATCAGAATCTCCTCCAGTCGTTGATTGCATGCTCAAACGACTAATTGATGCAATTAGAATGAATCCAACAGCCACGAAATAGAAACTACGCACGCTTCGCCCCATGCTGGAACATCTGCATTAATAATGCACGCGATCTGAATCAATTACTCCGCTGTCGTTTCATGTTCCCTGACACTCGCACCTGTGGCTGCCAGGACTTTTGAAGGGCCATACCTCTTTATACGAGCCCTTCAGGGTGAGGAACATGTAGCCCATGTATCCCGGGATGAGAACCATGGACGACAGGGCCATGCACCAGCCTACGCCTTGCCCCCACTTTGGGAACACGTAGTTGTTCAGTGTAAGCGGCACCATCTGAACGGCGCTGAAGATGAAAACACCCTACGACAGAAGGAACAAACATTAAGCCTGTATTTGCATCCTGGAAATGCTTCCAGCGCCCAAAGCCGAAGCGAATCGACCTACCGCCACAATCAAAGGGGTGAACACCACCCAGCACAGCTTCCACCAAATGCAGGGCTGGTAGCCAATCATCTCTTCGATATTGCCGTAGAATTTATTGACGCCTGCAACGGCACAAAACAACAATTAGGAGGCGAGTTATACGGCAGCGGTGCATGAGCAGTTCGTGAAGGATTACTGGAGGTCTGCGGTGTGTCGCCCGCTTCATAAATGCAAATGGAGAATCGGGCGGTCGTTTGCATAATCAAGCCTGCCATGCACAACAATTAAGATTCTACAGGTTCATATTCATTCAAATCAACCGACTGTGGAAATGAGTCTGGCACTGAGATTAGCATGAATTATATTATCTGTGATAATAATTAGCATGCTTTGTGTGTTACGCCTGGATGTGAAGAATAAAAAGCAAACGAATTAATAATGGCAAAACCTGCACGGTTTCACTTTTGTGATTTCAGCGACTCGCTGTGAAAAACAGATGAAGATATTGCAGACGTATTCACTTAATACATGACGTCATCGATTCAACAATGTTTTATTAAATGTCACTCCACAGGACATTTATTAGATAGTGTTGTTGCATATTTACCATAGAACCAGGATATGGAGACGCATTCAAAGAACACCAGGAACAGCAAACACATTCCACTGGCAGAATAGTAGTCGAAAAGCTTGAACACATAGAGGCCACCCTGTTGAGAGAAGAACTGCCATGGTTAGCCAGCAGGATTCGATTGGTCGGGGTTCAGACAGTGCGGATACACGCTAGAAGCAACGAGTATTAGCAGTAGAGCATCTTAGAGATTTTCTGATGTGAACAAATCATTTACTTTTATAAGCAGTTCAGGAGGAAAAAGCCCAATAGAAATGGCCTGGATCATGAAAAGCAGCCTTTGATTTTGAAGTTTTATGCTGACTTTACAGGCAAACCATTTCATTATCCTTTTGTACATTATTTAATCTTGCCCAACAGTTTGACTTTAATGCAGGTGAATCAATGACTCAAATATTCCCAATATTATCTATTAAATATAATAATAAATGATTGCTGCACTGGTTTTTATATAACACACTTGAACACTCCAGTCCTCACATTTCCCAGCAGAAACACTCCTCGGAGGAGATGCTGTTAATGCAGCTTCGAGAGCTCTTCTTCTGCTCTTTTTAGGTATTTTTATCATATATCCCATCACATGGTTTAGAATAAAATCATCATCAGCCTCCAGCTCTGCTCAGCGTGTGATGTGCATTGACCTGTGTGATGTTCGACAGGCCGATCAGATACGACACCAGGCAGACGACAGCGATGAAGATCTCTCGTCTTCCTCGCAGCAAGCGAGGAAACTCGTCGACAAGAGCAGTGATGAATCCCTCCACCGTACAGAACTGCACACAGCAGAAGAGAGAAACATGTGCTTGGTTTGGTGATCTCTAAACAGACTGACTGAATTCAGGACGTCACGCTTCACTCCAAAAAACGTTTTTGTCATTAATCATTAACTCTCCCTCGTATCTCTCCAAACCCATAAGACATTAGTTCATCTTCAGGAGACGAAGAATTAATATTCTTTTGATGAAATCTGAGCGCTTTCTGTCCCTCCATTGGCAGTCGAAACAACTACCACTTTCAAGCCCCAGAAATGCGTTATTAAAGTAATCCTAAAGCTTTCCTGTGTCGCGGCACTTGCGACATCAAGGTCATGGGTTCAATTCCCAGGGAAAGAATGTCAATGTGGTTCTTGTCACTTTGGATAAAAGTGTCTGATAAATGCATTAATGTGAATGTAAAGAAATGTAACCGCTTAAAAAATGGAAATGGAAATGCTTGCAACGCCAAGGTCTCGATTCCCAGGGAATTTTTCTAAAATTCTAATTTTTTTCCAAAAATGTTGTCGGGGAAAGAAAGGGCTTGAAAGTAGTAGGTGCCTATACTGTAAATGGAAGGACAGAAATCGTTCAGATTTCATTAAAATAACTTCATTTGTGTTTCGAAGATGAACGAAAGTCTTACAGGTTTGGAACAACACGAGGAGGGAGGATTCAATGACAGAAATGTCCTTTTTGTTTGAACTCACCCATTAAGACATTAGGTTACAACAGCTATGATTTAAGGGATAGTAAATTGCACATGCACTGGCATATTTACAGCATCACAGTTCTTTGAGAGATATGATTTGACCTGTAAAAATCGAAGCTCCTCCTCTCTCTAACTCAGTTTTTATATTAAAATGAATGGAAATGAAATGCTACTTCAGAGAGATGTAGAGCGATACATAGGCTACATTTGCATGGCTAGAAACACATGTACAGTATTTTGCATGTTTGAAGCATGTTCTTTACCTGACTGTCAATGCCAAGCATGAGCAACATGGAGAAAAACAGAATTGCCCAGAGCGGTGAGATGGGTAACTGTGTGACTGCCTCAGGATAGGCCAGGAACGCCAGCCCCGGCCCTGGAGAGCACAACACGCTTAATCCGGCTGCTGTTATTCATCCGTGTGAAGGCATAGACTTACAGGTTACATATTTGTTCACTTTCTGTTCTGTTCCTGTTCCCTTTACTAGTGTATCTTCATGGTTTCTCATTGTGTTCTGGTTACGTTAATCATCCCTGTGTATTGAAACCCTCTGTTTCTTGGATTGGTATTGTCTACGTTTGAATGAGTATCTTCATGGTTTGATTTATAATTAAAGACTTTATTAGTGATACATCCCCTGAAATCTATAATGTCTCAGAGTTGGTCAGCTTTACGCACTATATTTGTGGAAAGGAGGCGCTTAACCACTGGAAAATACCGACCGTGACTGTAAACCTCACGCTAAATATTAAAAATATCAGTTTTATTTACTATATATTGTATAAGTCTTTTTTGTCAATTAAAAACCCTGATTTGTCTGATGTTTGGTATAAATGATCAAAATGTATATACAAGTCAATTTTTACTTTATAGTAATTATGGTTATGGGTGATTTTGACAAATGCAAAAGTGAGTTGGTTTATTCTCTTCATGTCACGCTGCAGAAATTAAGCGTCCAAATGATGCACTTTGATGCCATTTATTTATGCATATGTTTTTATTTATATTGTAATGGGAATAAATTATATAACAGAGTGATGTGAAAAATGTGGGACAGAGCTGAACGTCAGCTTTTTTCTTATGACAATGAGTTAATAATTAAAGACATATTTTGCTGCAGTGAACTGATCAGTTTAGCAGATTATATCCACTTCAGAACGTTGTGAGATTTTGGTTATTAGATGCAGTTGTGAAGATTGAGGCAGACCATAATCATGATTTTTCTGTTACTAGTTACTACACTAGGCTGATCTATAACTGTTTAGTACTTTAATGCAAAAGAAAGTAATGCACAGTGTAAATGAAAAGTGCCATTGTTTTGCGAGCATGAAATGCATGCCTGCTTATAATTTCTCACTGACTAATAATAGTCACCAGATGCCAAAACACAGTGTAACTTGTAGCAGTGGCTCTTTATCCATCATAATTACCTGATGCAGCCACGTCTGCGATGGGCCGCTTCGTGATGTGAGCCATGAAACCTACGATAGAGAAAATGACGAATCCAGCGAACATACTGGTGAAGGAATTGATGCAGCAGACGATGATCGAATCTCTGAGAAACAGACGAAAGCATGGAAGTGTTTAGTCATGCATCCCTCAAAAATAAAGGCTCTGCATTGGCATCGATGGTTATTATGAAGAACCCATTGCGCAAAAAAGGTTCCGGAGATTTTCAAACATTCTTAATGCCCAAAAAAGAAGAGGTTCATTGTGGGAACCAGTTTTTTTTTTTTTTTAAGTCAGTGTTATCCATCATTTTATGTTGGCAAGCACTGTTTCAGAAATGCTTGGCTGGCCAAAAAAGAAAGTGTCTCTACAGATCAAACTAGAGTTACCATTTGAATGCCCCTTAATAAATCTTACAATTGCTGCATACTTGTAAACATTGTTGTTGAAAGGGTTGTAGCTCCCGAGGGCGATGAGCGAGCCGAGGCCCAGGCCGTACGAGAAGAAGATCTGAGTGGCGGCATCCAGCCACACCTAACACACAAAGAGAAGAGAATCACCAAACGATACGCCTGTGAGCGCTCGTCTACTGCCGTAGGATAATTACAAAGCGCTCCACCTCTGATTCTTTCAGCTTGCTGAACTCAGGCGTGATGTAGAACAAAATGCCCTCTCTCGCTCCAGGCAGTGTCACTCCACGGATGAACAGGATAAACAGCATGAAATACGGGTATGTCGCAGAGAAATACACCACCTGAAAGACACATTAACAGCCTTGAGGAAAATAAAAGCACGCCTGCTTTGATACTGTGCGATAATGCACTGTGGATCCATCTAAAGAAATTTCAATCAGAGCGTTGCATCGTTTGCAGAGATAGGGATCGCAAAGCCGTGACCGCAAGCCTAATTTTGATTTGCAGTCTTTTGAAATTCATTAGCATTCCTACCTTTCCCGTCCAGCCTACACCCTTCCAGATACAGAAATAGACCAGAACCCAGGCGATGGCCAGTGTTATTGCTAGCGGCAGTCTTATCTGTCCGGGCTTCTCCAAACCGTCGGTCAGCTGATGCATGTTCTTTCTGAGGGAGAATAAACATTATCACAGTGGATGGAGATGTGTAGAATTCATATCTTTCAGCCCTCAAACAGAGCTCGCCTAATTGCCCATGCAAGACGCTCCACTAGGGTTGTTTGCCAAAAATAGCACAATAGCCGCATTTTTAGTGCAACAACAGTGGGTCTTTTTGCACGGCCGAGGACAAAAGGAAAGTGTTTGCATGTTGCTGGAATACCAAATCCCACAGCGTTTCATAAAAAAGAAAAGTTTGCCCTTACTCCCAGAACTCCATGACGGCGCTTGTCATGTTGGTGGTGTTCGCCATGCTGTAGTTCGAGAAACATCTGTCTGTATTCCAAGGGTTTCCACAAGATTTCCAGGGGAGCTCCTGAAACAGGACAGCACAAACAGGACAATCTCTGAACGCGGTCACGAGCCGTTTCCAAACCTGAAGTGGAAAGCATGTACTTACTGTGGTGAATGAGTTATACAGATAGTAAATCGCCCATGCAATTATGACTATGTAGTAAATGTTGAGCCAGAAGGACAGGACTGCTGCTGCCAGGCCAACACCTACGGAAACATGTGCGCTATCATAACGGCAAGCTGCTCTAAACAGGGAACGTATGCATGTATTCGTTAATCTGAGGGTTGGTGCTGTTACCTTTGAACATAGGGGCCAGTTTCCACACTCCAAGACCACCGATGGACGTGTACTGACCGAGAGACGTTTCCAGAAGAAACAACGGGACCCCAGCAAATATGAGGGTCAAAAAGTAGGGGATCAAGAACGCTCCTGTACAGACAGAAGAGCAAGAAAATGAGATACATTCAAATAAAATCCGCTTCCAATGCGCGCGCAAATCCAGGGCATATGTTACTCAATCAGCAGTGATTTTTTTTTTTACTCCGTTTGTTTCGAAGGGGAAAATACATGGTAAAAACAAACCAGGATTTTTTTTCTTTACCTCCTCCGTTTTTTCCGCATAGATAAGGAAATCTCCAGACATTGCCAAGTCCAATGGCATAGCCAACACAAGACAGAAGAAAGTCAAATTTTCCCTGCCACGTTTCTCTGTCAGGAATTTCCTTCTTCTGAACTCTAACCACCAGAGTTTTTGGTTTGTCATTGGCGGTGGGCGCTTCGTTCACCTCTGTCAAAACGTGTCCATCGGAGGCTTTGGTGCCGTTCGTGGCCATGTCTCTGGGTTTGGTCCTGGCGGTCGGACGGAAGAGTTCAGCACCGGTCCACGTAGACAGCAGCTTCGCGGTTCGATTAACCAACGATTAGAGTCAAAAAACACCGGTGACGCTTGACACTGACCTGGGGACCATCGACAGAGAGAGGCGTTTAGATATACAAATGATTGCATTCGAGGTCAATTTATTAACACAGCAATACTGAGATTAAAAACATTCAATAAGATCAAATACAAATTAAACACAAATTGTGCACGTGAGTTGAGCGCGCGCGCGCGGGACGAAACACGTCTGTACATATTTATTTCTCGCTTATTAAACAGATAAAAAAAGAGAGTGTGCGCATAAACTTTATTGCGTGAAATGGTTTGCAGAAACAGTTTCTGGAGGGAAACGCGTTTGCATTTACTCCTGAATTCAAAGGGTTCGAACGTTGGTTTTACTTGATTTTCTCTGCGATCACACACTTTCATGACGTCAAATTATAATCTCGTCAAATTGTAATTTTAGGCTGTTCGAGCGCGCGAGCTGTTCGCAACAACAACAAAAAAAGCCCGAAACCTGCGCGCGCGGAAAACGCGAGCTCGGAAAGTCGGGATGCGCGCATGTGAAAATACAATCCTGATTAAAAAACGCTAAAATAAATCCGACTATCGTGCGCAATCGTGTGCGATGCGCGCGCTCAAAGTTTGCGTTTTCCGATCGTTTTCAAGACATAACAGTTCATTTCGGAAGTCCGACTTTCAAATAACTTGTGCCTGTTCAAACAAAAGCATTAAACGCGCTCTGGCGGAGTTTTAAATGTGCTCTACTTACACTGGAACAGTTGTCCTGCCAGTTTGGTTGCGACGGTGCGTCTCCGATGGTTCCTCTTCAGTCCGAACTCTGGGAATTTTACTTGGCCAAACAAGTGCCAAATGTTTCCATAGAGTCAAGCGAGGCAAACGGCTATCCTGAGGGGAAAGGTGAACGAGGGTCTGGCTGTGTGGTGCTGTCCAATGCTGTGGTGCTGAAGGACAGGGGGAGAGAGCAGCTCCGTCTACCATGAGCGTCCAGAGATGTTACATGAAGCTCAGACCGTCACTCTCAATGTCAGCTCAAAGTCGACCCTCCCCGAACACAACATCTCCACCACTGAAATCCCAGACACTGCATGGCCACCTTCTCCTCTCAGCGCTTTTTATATGCTTGCTTGCTTTCTTTCATCCTTTTTTCTTGCTTTCGACCAACTTGCATTGCTCTCTGTGTGAGAGAGAGATCATGCGTTATTAATTGTGCAAATTGTGCAATAATCTTCATCTTCTTGGACGTTTCATGCGTATGTGTTGCTCTGTGAATGCATTTGGCACACACAAAAAATTATAATAAACCAAACAACAAGACGAAATTTTAATGCATTAAACACATTTTCTAAATAAGAACAACTTTGACTACATTTGACAGATAATTTTCGGCAGGCTGATTATTTGGGGATTTTCAGCATGGATGACGCATGCAGTTCTGAATCTCTCCCACATCCTCGTCAATAGACAGTACAACTCACATATTATCTGTTATGCATTTTTGAGTTAATACTGTGAAAAAATAAATCTCAGCAAAGTTGGCAAGAAAAAAAAAGCTTTCATTTGGTTTGATTGTGACTGAATTATATCACACACATTGGTATTTTAATAGCAGTAGTAAGTGTTTACAAGCATGTGTGCCACTACAATGTAATTACGCAGCAACATAAACGTCAATGTAAAGTGTGACCAAACTGCTTCTTGTTTTCATCCACACATCTGAACACGCTTCTCTTCGTTTATTGTCAGAGTTCAAAATGGGATCGAGCTGAAACAAAGCAAACAGCAAACACGTTTCGGGTTGAAAAAGGCCTGAACTAATTTACTCTCCGAAAAACAGCAGTTTCCAAAGTGTCAGACTGGGATGACGACGCCAGTCATTCTCGGGATTCTGCTAAAGCGTGATAAGGAAGTCAGTCAATAAGGAGAGTCTGGGGGAGGGAGATAAATTGAAAACTGGTCTTATAATCTTCTTAGCCGACTGTCTCCCGAAATAAAATACCCTTGCGGGGAAATCTAAAGGAACACTCTGCACAGAAGTTAACTCCTTTACCACCGTAATTTGGCAGTCAGTAATTAGATGTTAACGCATTCACAGACCAACAAGTCTTCAGACGTTGATGAAGGATGACAATGGAAACAGGTTTAGGACCCAGCAGAACTGAGATCACTGAGATCTAACATCATTCATGCTTCATAGTGTCGCTTATCAAGCCAGACCGAGTTTGGCTGGAGCTTTTGACTCCTTTTGCCAGAATGGCAGAATTTTGCCAGAATGTTTGATTTCGGAGATCTATAAGGAGTGACTATAGGACTAAAACTGGTTGATTCGACAGAAAACTGTAAACTATTGTGAGATTTTGGGGGACAAGTAGAAAAAAAGAGCAAAACCAAAGTTATGTACTGTTGAACATCTCTTATTTACACTTATTAAAGTCAAGCCACCTTTATTTCTAGAGATTGCTTCAGTGCGGCTTTACAGCGATCGCAGTAAAGTATTTGTTTTGGCAAACGACATTATTCAGAATTCAGAAACCCTTGTTGTTAGTGATAGTAGTGGCTGTTAAATGAACTGCAGCACGACCTCAAAATATACTCGAAGGTGATATGCCCGATACACTCACGCTGATGTTATTTTCATTCTTTGCTCAGAATTAAAGATCATTTGGAAATGCCTTGGCAGGATATGCTGTTAACAAACATCCCAACACCGTCCAGCGCTGAGAGTGCCGTTTATATGACTAAAAACGCTTTCTTCTCAACAACAAAGTAAACACAACAAAAATGCCAGCAGCGAGAAAGCAGCAGTTCAGAAAGCATCTGATGAGATGATTTTGAGCTCGTTAAAATCACATGATAGTTTGATTATTAAGTATATTTGAGACTATAGACTACAGTATATCTATATATCTGGCTGTGTGAGACTATAGATTGAATGAATCCCTTTTCTTTGCAGTAGAGAATAATTCATTAACCTGAACATTGTATAAGCATTCGTTTCATGCGTTTAAACGTCACATTCTTTAGATTTCCAGCCGAAAACGTCCAGAGGAAATCAGGGAAGGTCTCGTTTTTTAAGTTTAGATATAAGCTAAACTTGAGTATAAGTGTGAGTGTGTGTGTGTGTGTGTGTGTGTGATGATTGGTATTGTAATACTAGAGTAAATGTGAGCATACATCTCACTTGCACAGAAACAGATTCTGCAGTGAAACAGTGAAATGCAAACTCTGAATATTATGCAAACATTTTATAACTAAATCTGTTTTCAAATATACTTTATGAATTTAATCTCACTTTTTAACCAATGTCTTTGCTGCTGCCCTTTGATTGAACTATAATAATAAGCAACATTCCCTTTAAAAAAACGTGTAATTCTTTTTTATTTGTTTTCTTTTTTCCTTTTTTGTTTAAATTGCTGAAGTAAGAGTACTGAACTTTCTTCTCCTCCATCCAATTCTACTGCGTTCAGAGTGGAAGTACAGCTGAAAGGTTCATTTGTGATGTTTTAAGGCTGATTCGTTTCACTTTTGGAGTGAAGGTGCCTTTATATTTTCCAAAATATATATAAAAATTTTTTATATATATAAAAAAAGAAAAAGCAACCCAAAAATAACATAACACTGTACCTTCCATAAAACGTAACTAAGTAACACAAGTAGTCAGTTTTTGGGACTAACATAATATTGTAACGCATTCATTTCAAAAGTAAATTTCCCAACACTGTTCAAACACTTGAACATTCTTTCATATTATATACGAATGGTCAAAATCCATTCAAACTGCAACTACTATTGCATAAATAATTAAAGTTTTAATTATAACACTAAACATTTTAATATAACATTTTAATTATAACTTTGAATATAGAAATGTTGGATAATTATTACAAATAGGCAAATTAGTTAAATTTCCCTCATCTCACACCATAGGGGCCTATACAAAACATATTGTAAAGCTAATTCAGGAATAACAGATGTAAAAATGCAACTGTTCACCAATTATTTCTAGCAGAATGACTTCTTAGCAAAGGCTACGCCATCTTGTTACACTTGCGCAGAACCGTTGGTGTCTTTTGAGAGGCATTGGAGATCAAACTTCTTCTTTCATACCCAGCAGAATCGTAGTGGAGGGAAGAGAAGCCTGAGTTGACGGCAGATGGTGAGCCAATGAGGGGTGAACTAACCTACTAATGATACAAAATGAAATTTTGCATTTAGAACCCATCTGGTTTATTCCCCCTCTGGGGAAAGAGAGCTCAGACGCAGCCACACATTTGCGGACCTGTAGTGAGAATCGGAGTGTCTGGCAATTGTTGGTGGCATACATGATTACTCAACTGTGCAATGAATCTCATAACAGCAAAGGGTGGCAGTAATTTCCACCTTCTGGACCGGCTATCCATCCCTCTGCATCGTGGACCAATTCTGCTTTAGGGAAATAGTCCATGCTTTCTACTGTATACAGTTAGTGTCCAAACTATGGCCTGGTAATTATGTCATCTTTAAGGCTCGAGTGATTCAGTTGCAAAACTGTTGAGATGATGATTGTGTTGCAAATATGAAGTTTAACTCTTAAAAAAGGAAGGTCCAAAAAAATTGGATATAATATAGTCAAGCCAAGTGTTTACTGTGTTTATATCCTTTATTCATTTAGTTGTAATGTTAATCTCTGTGAACTGTGAGAAAAGACAGATTCTTTCAATGTGCTCTTGTTTCCATGTTCTTATAAAACATTTATACCTGTGTATAGTTGAGGCCAAAAGTGTTGTCCGGCATAGGAAAATTGACATCACACTTTATTCAAACATTATAAAAAATGTGTTAAAGATTTTACAAACACATATAGTTGTGCTTGGAGTCACTTTGTGGTAACGCAATGAAACAAGATGCAATATTAATAATTGATTACGCTATAGTCGATTTTTGCTTTGTGCTTTTCTAAGCATTTTACTTTGCTTAGTAAAATAAAACTTGTAATTTTTTGTTTTAGCAAAATAATTATTTAAATCCCTTAATCATATTTATGTCAGGGTTCTGTCACTTCGGTCATGTTTTCTAGTGTTTGGGTGGCAGAGCTCTGGCACTGCCCTACTGTTGTGTCTTCGTGGGTGCGCGTGGCTTCGAGTGTCTCGAGTCACATGCCGATGCACGTTCCGTTCGCATTGGCTGCATGTTCGTGTTCTGTCATTGTGTAACTGACACTACCGTAATGTCTCATGTTTTGTGGCTGTGCGTTGCTTCAAAATTTCGAGTCACGCGCTTTCTTGTGCGGGGCGTGATGTCCGATCCCGACACTTTGGTCTTGTTCAGTTTCGGTTTTGTGTCGAAGGTTTGGACATTCATGACCCGTGTGTTCGTCCTTATCGTGAGCACACGAGAATAGGTGTTTGCTCGTTCTTGTGCGCTCTACGTCATGTGAGTGGCCGTGGTTTCGGGCTTTGCTCAAACCGCCTTCTCTTGTGTCCGTGTTTACATCGGCCGCGTGCTTTCACGTTGTGTCGTGTTGTGCGTGGTTGGTGTTTTCACCAGCTGCACGCTATCTCTTGTTTCTTGTGAACACACGGTGATGCGTGTTCGCATTGGCTGCGTGTTCATGTCTTGTAATTATGTAACCCTGCCCATCTTGTTCCATTGTTACTTTGATTTGTCCCAACTGTTTCCCCTCAATTGTCCTTCCTCCTGAGTCTATTTAATACCTTTGTGTTTGATGTCCTATGCTGTGTCGTTGTCTTTCATGTTGTCTGTGCTGCTCGTCAGTTCCTGTCCTGCGTTGGCAGTCTAGTCTAGTCCAGTCTGTTATATTCTGTTAGTCGGTCAGTCTTGTTTTTCCCACTCTGGGTCGTTTATGTTTGAATTTTTGTTTTATTTCTATTACTAAAAAGCCCTTGTCCCTGCAAAATTGAACCCTTCACCCACAACCCTGACAATTTAATGTTTTGCTATTTTTTAAAATATATTTTATATTTTCTCATATATTGATGGTTTAATTGTTCTTGAGCGGTTGTTAAAAGCAAATATCCCCTCCGGACATCACTTTTGCTCACTGCTGTACTCTGTTCCCATCCTTTAACTCTCAATAATTAGTAATAAGTGTTTCTAGGCAGTTAAAAAAAAGTGGTGACCTGCAATTGACACCTTAAAGAGCTAAGATTTCATTTAAAAAAAATGCGATTTGTTGTTATAAATGACAAATTTCTGGTTGATTCATATATTTTTTAAGAAATAAAACTTGATTCTATGAATTTGTCAGTAAGAGAAGTGTGTAATCAACCGAATTCAGCTGATGTAGGCCAAATGAAAAAAGGCTAATTGAGGGAACATTGTCTTTTTTTCATCCAATCATACACAATATATGTTTGGGGAGTTTGCGAGGGGGCTAGATCCAGACAACATTACTTCTTTCATCCATTCAGGCAGAGAAAACAAGGCTTGAGATGTCAGATCTCTTTATGTGTGACACCCCGGGCCCCAGAATGTGGGCTGTGTTCATTGGTAGGGCAGTCAGGTAGGCTGCATGGAGTCCTGCAGAAGAGGCTCAGTGCTGGGTTTCCGCTCTGGCTGAAAGACTCGGGACAGACTGGCGTGTCTGTTGCTGGGTGATCAACAAGGTGGTCTGGGGCCAGTTCAATAGAGAGAGAAAAAACTGGGAATGGGCACAAAACAAACAGATACCTCTTCCCACAATGCAGGAATAGGAATGGGAATATGAATGCAATGGCGAACTTGTTTTAAAGATGTTTTTCTTTTGACTTTGGGATCCACTACAAAAGTGGCATGCAGTGTGATTTCTTCATTTAAAACATTTAAAGTTAAAGTAGTGCATTACAATATTGCCTTACACACTAAAAACTAATGTTAATTTTTAATTAATGTTACTTTGTACGGAAATTAATGAGTTGCGTTATTTGTGCATTACTTTTGCTCAAATAAAAATAAAAGCAAATCTAAAGCAATTTTTGCATATTATTACTGTTAAATCGGATCATCAAAGGTCAGAAACAAATACATTTGTTTATAAAGTGAGATTAAAGTATATTATTTCACATTTAACTATTGGAGGTTTCTGTAATATTCTGAGTAAATGCCTGCTCATATATGACATTTAGAAAATCTGATTACATAACTTGCATAAGATTAATGCATTACACCCAACACTAATATCAATGTTGCTTTAAACATTACAAGCTATGATTCCAGCCATTATGACCCTTTTTCCACCAGAATGGTCCTGTTGTGGATTTTTACGAACCGGCCGCCTGTTTTCACAGACTTGAGTAACGAACGCTGATGTAACGCTGCTATGTGTTGTTTACCTGACAATAACCAGGCGAAAATAAGCATTGCACATACTGGTATTTATGCAGGCAGTGGTGCACAATCATTGTACATGTATTCGCTCCAAAACCCTCACGGTTTGGTGTATACAGTCAGACAACGAAAACAGTCAGTAACAGGAAATCCACACTCCGATCAAGAAGAGAGTTCCAATGCAATGCTGTTTGCTAATCGTCACAACAGGAAAAACAGCAGAAGAAGAGACCATCTAAGCATCAACCTACATCAAGAGTTCAGAGTTATGCTAGAACTTGCTTATGAGCTTCAATTCACTTCAATCCACAAATCACATATACATTTTGCAGACATTTTTATAAAAGTGACTTGCTAATCAGTTCTTGCTTTCCCTGGGGATCGAACCCATGTCCTTGATGTTGCAAGCGCTGCTCTCTGCTGTTTGAGCAACAGAAAAGCTAACTTCAACCTTTAACCCAGGAACCACAAACTTCACGGGGGAAAACATTAGGATGGCAGAAAGTGTCATCCTGTTTGTTGTCTTTACTCTCTAAAAACACAATGTTTGGTTGTTATTGTGAGTGTAGTGTACACAAATAAAAATAGACTGTAACACAGTTCGTAGTTTGGGAAGAAGGAGGCGGGAACAGGGAAACATTTAAACACTTAATCAAATTAATAATCAAATCAAATAATAACACAATGAAAGTAATGGCAGCAGCCCCTCATGGACGACTGCCGCTCACACAAACACAAAACACAACATAAATCCAGGGCCGGTGCTCATCGCTCCTCCTTTTATGCCTTCGCTCCTCCGTGAGATACGAGGCCGGAGCAGCGCGCAGGTGACGCTCATTCTCAGTGACGTTCTCTCACGTCCTTCGGCCACGCTCTGCTCGTCACATGCCCCCATCGCCTGTCGCAGGCCGGGGGATACCCATGAGACTGCGCTCTACTCCCCCATCCTCTTCCGGCAGCGGCACCTGGACAGGTGAGGCAAGGGGAAAAAGAAGACGGAAGCAGAGGAGACTCTTCCTCCCAGTGGACGTTGTTCAGTGGATGGCCCTTTGCTCCTCCGTCTCCTGGCGGCCGGCGATGGCTCTCCTCACGAGGGCAGCTGGCAGCTCCTTCCCCGTTCCCTGCTCCCCCATCATGGCGGATGGCAGCAGGCTCCAGCACTCTGGCAAACGGGGCGACTCCTCTGCTCCCTCACGGATGGCAACCATCCCTCCTCGTCCCAGGAGCACGGCCTCAAGCTCTCTGTCCCACTTGATCCTCTGCTCCAACACCTCCGCCGTGAGGAGACCCTGACGATCCTCACATCTTCTTTACTGTCCAATCTCCTCAGCACCGCGATCCCTCCCAGCAGCGAGGGCTCTCCGACAGCATGTCCCTCCTTCCTCCCTGGTTTCGGCACCAATGTAACACAGTTCATAGTTCTGGAATAAGGAGGTGGGAACAAAATGAAAGTAATGGCGGCAATCCCTCACAGGCCACTCAAACACAAAACACAACATAAAGTCCATGACTAGTCATTGACGTTGCTCCTCCGTGCGATACGAGGTGATGCTCAATCTCAATCAGGTCACTCAGCAACGCTCTCTCAGTCCTTCAGCCATGCTCTGCTTGCCACATAGATGCTTTACATACTTCTATATTTTAGGTTGTTTCTGCTCTTATAACGAGACAAAACAATTTGGCATTATCCGATTTGTGTCGTGGAAGTCCAGTTATGAAATATGCATG
The DNA here is from genome assembly GCA_037043235.1 of Rhodeus uyekii. Classification (NCBI taxonomy): domain Eukaryota; kingdom Metazoa; phylum Chordata; class Actinopteri; order Cypriniformes; family Acheilognathidae; genus Rhodeus; species Rhodeus uyekii. Next base: position 2,725,019 of record JAWRVZ010000081.1, read on the forward strand.
TCCTGAAAATGGGACGCCTCAAGTGCCTGTTCACTCGCTGTTTCCTCATGGAAAAGAGAAGTAGGCTCTTTTTCTCCTTCTCTCTCATTTCTCCTTTCCGTGATTTCTTGAAAAAGCGTTTGTGCATTCAGCATTGTCACCACGTTAATAAATGTTTTTATCAGCCCTACAAGTGAGTGATTCTAGCAAACCAGCAGCTGGCTTAAGATTAATTAACACCGAAACGGTTGATTCACTGCATCTCTTGCTGGGTATCTATAGTTTTTTATATTTATATATAAAGAGGAATATAGTGCAATATTATTATATTGGCAAATGAGAAACCAGCAGTATTTTAGTGCCGCAGTTGAACCGATCTTTCTGCGCCTGAACCACCTTCTCTGCAGTGGAAATGCATGTAACGATTCGAAAATGGGCACAGGTCAAGAAACCGGAACGATGAGGATGGAAAAGGGCTATTGTTACATGTCAGTCGTGTCTTTCGGACACTTCCTGTTTCCTTCTGTGTTCTCCCATGTGTGTCCACGCACATGTCATGTCAATCACTCCCCTCGTTGGCCATCAGCTGTTCGCACACGTTTGCACCTTTTGTTTGACATTTAAAGTGTTTAGTTTTTGTTAATACAGTGAGTTTCAGTTGTATCCTGTTCTCCTCGTCATTCCTGCATCGCACACCGCTCCCTGTACATAACACATATATGATCTGTAGCTAATTGTGTTGCATGAGGTGTGAGTGTGGTGTCTTTCAGTCTGTCAATTAGAAAGCAAAGAAGCACACAAGACAGGAGTAGCAAACATTACATTTCACATTCATTTTTCAAACATTATATCAGAATACAACACTTTCGCATTCACAGTCGCATTCAACATTCCCAAAGGACCGAGGTCCCATTCTTATGGGAAAAATGATTTGAGATCAGAGCAACTCAAGTTACGAGATCGTCCTGACGGATTATGGATCATGCTCGTATTTCAAGGTATTACTGTACTATTCAATGCTGACAGAGCTCTCAGTTAATGTACTGAGTCTCTCTTGATAATTTAATACTAACTATAACTATAACTATTCTTTCTCTATCATCTAATTGACTCTCAACTCTATTCTGAAATATTCTGAGCAATTTGGGAATAAATCCTCATCCTAAATCCTCATTTGGTAGATTTTTGAATTAAAGTATGATGACTCTAGATATAAATAATATTTAGGGATTGTTAATATTGATAATACAGTAATACTTAGTTTATGAGTTTATACTTATAGTTTATTTGCTTGTATACTAGGTCACAGTTTATGAGTGACCTAGTATACAAGCAAATCGGTGTATGAGCATTATATCGGTGTGCGAGAAAAATATTCCTTCGCCCATGCACATTTTTGTGTGGAAAAGATCTAACGCTCAGCATCGTCGCGCGCATTTTTACAGAAAATATCCTAACGACTGCCTTTCATAACATTTCCAGCCCCTTTATCACCCCTTCACTCGTTCATTCTCTCTATCACGGTTCATAAATGCACTGACACTCTGTCTGCAGGTGTGTGTGTGTGTATGATCACATGATCATCACCACATCAGCGACCTTGAGCATGGGAAAGGCGCTGTATAAATAAAATGTATTATTATTAACTTATTATCTGTTGCACTTCATTACCCAGATTATATCTAGCCTTGCTAACCACTTTGTGTTTGCCAGATCGTTGTTTGTCTCTTGTTCCTGTATCGGCAGCTTCCTGCGTTTCCCCGTGTCTGCACTCCTATGGTTTTCCGTGATTCATGTGGATTCGTCACTCATCGCACACCAGCTACCCATTGCATCCCTGCTCCACCTGGATTCACTTGGACATTATTCATTTGCTACTTGTTGTTTGTTTTACACTTCTCTGGACAATAAATCTTTTACTCGCTATTGAATCCATCTCGTTCCTTATTTTTTCATGACACTCTCAGCATCGCTCGGTTTATTTGCATCATTCAACACAGTGCATTCTTTTATAAGTTGTTGTTCATTCCGTTAATCACCACAACGACTGTTACATGTGAATATGATGAAACTTTATCAACGGAGCATGTGTTACCAACACGGCACATTGCATACTAATGAGGCTCACGTGTGTTCTCAGTACAACGCACCCAATGACGTTCTTAAAGGGCCATACACTTTTAGAGAACAACATACTAAACACAGTTATAACTCTGTACAGATCATTTGTCACAGTGATCTACATAAGTGTTTTACAGCGGGTTTACCTCGTGTTGTTGCATATTGTGATCGCTATTCTTCAAGTAGTGAAATATAAACGTACAGCACAACATATAGAAAGAAGGTATGAAATTCTTACTAGTCTAAGCAGTAAAACCCCGTCCTCCTCCCCCCTCCTCTCGTCTTCTTCACGCCAGCAGTGACGCTCCTCAAAGGTAAAGGGCCAGTCACACAGCGAAAACGCATGACTCACGCACGAATTACGCACATCTGCGCAGAGCGTGCGTCGTATGCGTATTTCGTCGGTGGAACGAACGTGGCCCATCAGTGATTGTAAGTGGATGTGCGTCGAAGGCGGTTTGTGCGTGATTTTGAGTTTTGAACGGTTAAAAAATTTTCAGACGCACGTCGGTGTGCGTTATTCATGAGTCGGCGTGCGTAGTTTATGCGTCGAGTATGCGTGACTATGCGCGGGACACGCGTCAGCCGTCAGTGCTTATGCGTCGGAATTGGTTCGAAACCGCGCATGTCCATTGACGCCTCACCTTCATATCACTCATGAACCACGCATGAACGGCGCATGTATCACGTTCATTCCACTGACAATGTGGATTCTGAAAGTGCTTGTTCGTTGTTTGGACGCGCTCCGTCAGTGATTCATGCGTCGGACGTCGAATTGTTCGTGGAATACTTTGGTCAATTTCTCGACGCACAAGCACAAACCCAATCTGTGCGTGATTTGTGAGTGATTCGTGCGTGATCGGCTGTGTGACTGGCCCTTAAAGTGCATTACTTTGCATTTCTTATGGATTCATTGATTGATTAGTTGATAAAAATGATATGCTGAATAATTAATGACAACATATGTTTTTACATTGCTTTAACTCATCAAAATAAGTTAAGTCAGTTTAGTGTCATTTAATTAAATTTATTATAATTTATGAAAAAAATATTATTATACATTTATTTTTAATATTTATGCAGTTAATTTAAGCTGAAATTACTTAAACATCCAAGTTAAGTGTACTTAAAAATTGAAGACAGTGACGGACTATTTCATTCTCAAATCCCATGCCACAAAGGGAGAGGAGGAAGTTAATCCAGGGATCTTTTCCCGGCTTTTGTATGTGATTTGTAAATTACAACTCTGTTGGATGAGGCCAAAGGCAATCAAAATTCTTTTGGTTCTTCTGAAATAATTAAATTCATGTTTGATCTAACAAACAAGGATCAGAAACTTTGTCCAACATCATGCTGCAATAACAAGCCGTTTTCTTCCCAGAATGCCTGTGCACACTTGATTGGTTGACACAGAGCTTCCCTTGAGTGAGCCGTGTCCCTTTTGCTCTATTTGGGGTAATGGTGGTGGGCAGAAATAAATTCAGCAGTCAAGGTGAATATCAGGAGTTAATGACTTTTGCAGATCCCACATCCACCTGCCCTCACAGCGGGAAACCGGCACAGCAGGCAGGAAAAATGCTGCTCTATCCAGGTAGTTTTCAAATAATTTTTATATAATACAATGTAGTGTAATGTAATAAAATATGATACAATATATGTTACAATATATTGTAATACAATATAATATAATATAACATAATATGTTACAATAGAATGTAATACATTACAATACAATATAATATAATATGATACAATATATGTTGCAATACAATACAATATAACATAATATATCATATGATACGATATAATACAATACAATATAATGTGATTTGATATAGCATAATATAATATAATATAATTAAATATAATTTAGTTTAAAACAATATATTACAATGTAATTCAATATAATATAATATATGATACAATATAATGTAATACAATACAATAGAATACAATACAATATAATATACTACATAATATAATATAATACGATACAATATATGTTACAATAAAATACAATGCAATATAACATAATATATCATATCATATCATATGATACGATATAATACAATACAATATGATATGATATAACATAATATAATATAATTAAATATAATTTAGTATAAAACAATATATTATAATGTAATGTAATTCAATATGAGATAATATATGATACAATAGAATGTAATGTAATTGTGTATTGTATAATACAACATAATTATATATAATATAGTAAAACAAATATAAAATATAAAATATATAATATAATATAATGTAATTCAATTTAATTCAATATAATATAATATAATATTGCTGATACCGTATAAATTAGTTGTATTTGTCTTCTTTGTCTTAAAATGTCCAAAGTTTGTTTGGACATTGTCACATTTAACAACGCAAAAAAAGAAAAGAATCCAATAAATACACACAAGAGAAGACGCACTACATCAGAAATATTTGTGGATGGGTTGCTAGGAAACAGAGCACTCAACTCCAGTGCATGGATTTCTGTGGCCTCCCGCGGACGGACTCCACTGCAGCTGTTCAAACAGGTTCATTAAGTTTGATAGAATCCCTCTAAATGCCTGGATTAGAGCTCAGAGGTTAATACACATTCAGATAAGCCTTTGAAATACTTGCTCTTTCTTCAGTAGTGCATTGACATACGTACGTTTTTGTCTTTCTTCTGTTTGCAATTAATCGTCTTGAAGATATGCATTCATTTTCTTTTGCAAAACCAATGTAATGACCTTAAGACATCTCTAGATCTTTAAGTATCCCCCTTTTGTGCCAATTTGGACATTTTCTGTGTGAGACTATTATGCTTTCCTGTGTGTCAAACAGTAGAGCAGCGCTTGCAACATCAAGGTCATGGGTTTGATTCCCAGGGAAAGCAAGAACTGATTAGAATATCAATGTGTTTCTTGAATGCAATTTAAGTCACTTTGGATAAAAGCGTCTGATAAATGCATGAATGTGAATGTGAGAAGAAACTGCAACGTTGTAACAAATTAAATCCCTGTTTTGAACAAAGCAAACAATCTACGGTTCTAAAACGCACTTAGTTTAAAAAAAACACTAAAAGTGTTTGCCAAATGCATAAATGTAAATGTTTGCTTGATAAAGCCAATTGTATTGAAGATTATTCTAGGAACAAATTTCAAACTTAAATTTCTCCTCCAGCTTTCAAGCGACATCCACCAAACTCAGATCATGTAGAAATAGCTAACTTGGTTTCACCGTTTCATATTTCACTGTATTGACAATACAAAAGTAGGTCTGAGTTGAAACCTTTAGCTAGTTCAGAAGTTGGCCAGATCTACGACTCAGATCCCTTGAGGAGTCCACATAATCCTTGTGCCATCATTTTAGGTCACTGCCTCTGTGAGGAAGCGTCTTTTTTTGCAGTTACACCACCCATTGACCATCAGCATTATCATCAGCTCCGGCGACTGACTGAGCGCTCAGGCAATGACAAGCAGCCAGAGGCGTCTCTGTGGCAGAACTCCAGAGAACAGCACAGTCTTTAGGCTCTCTTTAACCTATACAGAACCTGTGAGGCTTACTTGGCTTGCTTGGTTCCCTTGAATAACTGAGTAAAAAAAGCTGTTTCCATCTAAAGCTGAGGATTTATCTTCTATGCAAATATTGGAATATTGCATAAAACATTTATGAATAAAGCATAAATCCCATGTGTTCAAGAGAACAAAATCGTCACTTCCTGTGAAACTGGCTCTAAATATGAGTAATAAACTGTGTTTGTGCGATCGGCTCTTTTCCCTCCATCATAAACGAGTCTCAGAGCGTCAGATGAAGCTCAATAATCGCTGTCATGTTGTCTTGCGTTGGGATGCTGGTGTTTGGGAACAATCGTGTGATGCTTCTGGAGAATGAACCCAAATCATCCTAAATCATCCTACTTTCACTCCGGAGTTTCAGAGCCAAACCATCATTTGAGACGCTGCGATGCCATTGGTCCACCGGTTACTCCAGTCCTCCAATCACAGACTCATTTGAGACGCTGCGATGCCATTGGTCCACCGGTTACTCCGGTCATCCAATCACAGACTAATTTGAGACGCTGTGATGCCATTGGTCCACCGGTTACTCCAGTCCTCCAATCACAGACTCATTTGAGACGCTGCGATGCCATTGGTCCACCGGTTACTCCGGTCATCCAATCACAGACTAATTTGAGACGCTGTGATGCCATTGGTCCACCGGTTACTCCAGTCATCCAATCACAGTCTCATTTGAGACGCTGCGATGCCATTGGTCCACCGGTTACTCCAGTCATCCAATCACAGACTCATTTGAGACGCTGCGATGCCATTGGTCCACCGGTTACTCCAGTCATCCAATCACAGACTCTGATGAGGAAGAGACATGAGTTTTGTTGCGCATTGAGAGATTTATGTACTGAATATGTTTCCATTATAGTTTATGCGCATATTATCATCCCTCAGTTGAACAGATACGTTTTTATGAGCATTATTTGAATTTATACGCATCTTGCGTGTCCATCCAAGGGTTTTTTAATATGAAACAGATGTGTGGAAACATAAATAATGAGAAACTAACAGTAAATTAATTTTTTTATTTCAAACTGAGTTTAGCAATTACTGATTTAATTGCTAAACTAAGAATAGTTAAACAGATCTTTGCGGGTTTTGACATATTCTCGCTCTAATTTAATATCATAACTTAAATTAAGTATAATATCCATAGCATCAAAGTGCTTGGAATCTAAATGGTTTTACATGAAATGTGTGTTTGTGAGATTTAATGTATGAATTTTTTGGTTCAAACAAGAACAGCAACAATCAATTCCCTCCACACGCGGACCTGGAGTAATTGCATTAAATTGCACATGGATTAAATCTAAGAGAAATAAATGAATTTGAAACACGTTTTAGCCTTCACCACAAGTTACATCATGCAGCACTGTAAGCATGTACAGTAGTACCTCAAGATACGAAAGGCTCAACTTACGAAAAATCCAAGTTATGAAAGCAAAGACGAAAATTTTTACTGCTCTACATACGAAAAGTTTTCAAGATACGAAAGGCTTCTGAAAGTCCGAGATTCGCCCCATAACAATTTTGAAACTCGCGCCGCACGCCGCCATCTTAGTTATAGTAGACTCGCCACCATCCTCCTGCTCTCCCATTGGTTCCTGATGCTAGCCAAGCCATGAGATCCTTCTCTCTAATTGGACAGCATCCCTCCCATCATGCATCTTCTATACGTACGTGCTGGCGTGCTTTAGCTCAGCCACTCCACACCCGAAACTTTACATTTTTTATGTTTTTTCTTAAAGTTAAGTGTACGTACGTTATCTGCCGTTTGTCCTCCTCCTCCTCTGCCGCCACTTTCGGAGATAGCCTCACTCGAAAGGTAAACTTCGACATTTTACGTTATTTCATTGTTTATAGGTCAATTTAGCTTTATTATGAAATTTAATGGGGTGTTTTTGGAGGGCTTGGAATGGATTAGTCATTTTACATGTAAAATGTGTTCCAAGATACGAAAAACTCATTATACGAAGGCCGCCTCGGAACAGATTAATTTTGTATCTCGAGGTACCACTGTACTCAACATTTATCTGCCCATTGCTACGGTTTCCATCTCTAACATTCTGCTCGTTTCCACATCATTGTGTTCTAGCGTCAGGGGCACGTGTTTGAGGCTGTCAATTCTATCCACTCGGTCTGGATTGTTGGCCATGTAATGATCCAACCTGATCCTGCTTCACAGATCCACTCCCACTGAACCAAAGGCATGCATAAGGAGAATGTGATGAGACCAACCATCTTCAGCTCATCTGGAATTCAGTTAATAGACTCATAGTAGCATGTTTTAGATTCATATGCCTAAATATACTGCATATGACAAAAGAGTTTTCTCTTCGATATACTGCAGGCTCCAGAGGTCAGAGATCACATTAAATGACCTAGAAATAAATCTGTAGGTCACTAAATGAATGCACCCACATGCAATGACACAAATTGACCGGTTGTTCTCACAAATCATGCTGTGTCGCAGAAGAGCACCTATTGTATATTTCAAGAGATTGAGATTAATATTGATTAGTGTCATGTCGAAATGACATAATTAACAGAATGCAGACATATGCTGAGCTGCAATTAAGCTCTTTTTTTCAAGCACAGGTGTTAGCAATCTGTTCTTCACTTTCCTCCACTCATCCTGCTCTCAGCCTATTCATTGCTATGGAAACGGACTGGATGGATTGCTCGACTGCTCAGTGATTGGTATGACGGCACAAATGACAGTGCAAGATCATGACTCGGTACATTCAGCATTTAAGGGACTAGCAAGTTAACCAAGGGAGAAACAAAATCTGCTTTATAGCTCTACTATCAAATGCTTTCACACAAAATATGGTCGCTATCATTCGTTGACTACAATTTTTGAAGACTTTTAGGACAACAAAGTTTTACTTTAAAACACATCCCTTTAAAATGATAACAATCGACGTCTGTGATTTCTGCCAGGTCAATTACAGGTCTTTGCGGTTGATTGATAAGCTGTGGCAGAGGCAATTGAAGATCCCGGCCTTGCAGGAACTAGTGCGAGCAGCTGCGCTAATTAGTATGGCTGTAGAACACAGAAAAACGCTATCATCACCATCCTTCAGCTGTCGCAATGCACTGTGTAGCTATGTACATGTTGGGGTTGATGCCACTGGTGACGTGACATTAACTCAAGATTGACAGATTTGAATTGCTTTTTGCCACTCTTTCTAGTAGCCATGGAAAGCAACTCTTAAAGGAGTAACATAAGATATAACCATGAAATGCAACACGGAGGATGCAGAAAAGGTCATTTGGGGTATAAAGGATTAAAGAATGCACAAATGGCTTGACAACAACTGAAAAAATGGAACGTCAGACTCAAGTTATTTTAAATGGCTGCTGTAACAGTTAACAGGTACTAAGACCATGACACGAGCTGTGGGTTGTTCCGTCAGCAAACACAATGTGAAAACTGCCTCAGAGCATCAACAAACAGGACTACTTTTTCTCAAAGGTGATGGCAAAAATCTGCAGACTAACATCATTTTTTTGCATGTAACATAATGCATCACCATGCTCATCACATGCTCTATTACTATAAGCATGCGTCATTCCTCTTCTGCAGTATCTTTTACATTCTGCCACACGCTTACATTATCAGATTTTCAGAAACATGCTTTGGTCAAGATCAGAAATTGTATCGATTATAATCTGATTATTTACTCAAAGAAGATCATCAGGACAGAGAGAAAGACATAGAGAGACGGAGAGTTCATTCTTATCTTTCTACTAAAGTGTTTTCTGTCATTTTAACAAACAGGAGGGAATGCTTTAGACTTCCGAAAAATCGAATCCATCACCATTGCTAATATTAACAGATATTAAGCACTCATGCAACAAAAGACATTTTTAATGATCAGGTTTTTCAAACCTGTTTGACATTTTTTCAAGCAGGTTTGTTTGATTTGCACTTAAGACTCTTATGACACAAATGTATGGAAAGTACTGTATATTGGTTTATAAAAGTGTTCCAACGATACATTCATTCTTGCTATTTGACAACTAATGTTCTGAATCCGCTCAATGCACAGTTGAAACTTAACAAAACGTAAAAAATAAACAGACTACAAGCCATTCTTTCGGTGTACACAGAGTTGCATAAAAATCTGCCAATAGGTGGCGCTACTACCAAAAACCTGGCGTAATGCAACAGTTCGATTACGGAAAATTACATTGGATGTGTATCTTCTTCAGGGAAAGTGCTGTTGCAATAAGCTTTCAGTAGCCAATAACTTGTATGGTGAATGAAGGAAATATGAAACTCAGCAAGATGCTACTATTATGTAAAATTCTATTTGTTTTTGCAATTTAATAAACTCACGACTCGTGATGGCTAGAATGGAAAAATTCGTCTTTCCTCTGAAGTTTTGACTGCTTTTTCGAACTCTGCCTTGGCTGTATATCCAATTCACACAAAATTTGGTACTACACTAAAGGTAAGACTGGCAAGACACAAAAATAATTTAGATTAATTTTATTGTATAAAAGATACGGGCCATTATCTTGACTAATTTGTCTATTTTTTGTAAACACAATGTCAAAACTTCACACAAAAAAATTGGTTTTCTTTTTCATTACAAAATGTCTCTAAAGTGATACTCAATCTCAAAACATACATGGCACTCTTCCACAGCATTCACTCAAACCAAAAATAGTAAAATTATTCCTGATGTTCACTTAATTGTGATATTGTGAAACGTAATATGATTTCCATCTTTTAAAATTGTGAGAGCAATATTGTATACAATGTATGAAAGGGCATCTGTTCTACATGTTTCCTTGTTCATTCAGTGTAATGTTGCTGTCACAATATTCCCGTCACAATGTTCCTCATTATAATAATTCATGTGCAGAATAAAGGGGCGGGGCTTGAGTTAGTTAGTCATGTGTTGAAACTGCTAGTTATGGTGAGGGGAGGGACTTTTCCCAAACCCACTGGAAGCGCTTGACCAATCATGATATACTGGTCCAGCCGACCAATCAAAACAGAAGAAGGGGTTTCATGGAGACAGAAACTAAGCATGGGTGCATTTCCCACATAACCATGTAACCCGTTGATTAATTACAGTACCTTTGTATGTATTGTTGGAGAAACTAATGAACTAGTCACAAATGTCTCCCAAAACCGTAATAACATGGCAGCACCACATTGATTCAACAAAATAGGACTGTAGTGAATGACATCATGCACAGGAGGAGGAGTAAAAACTTTGTCAATATTCGATTATTCAACTACATTGCCGAGATGCTGCTATGACAAAAATGGCACGTGATGACTACTTTACCCTTTTTTGCTTAACTTGATGATTGATTCGGTGTGGGTTCAAGATTCAAGAGTTTTATTTGTCACATACACAGGTATATACATGATATACAGCTGGCAGTGAAATGTAAACAGGTCCGCTCCATGGACAGTTCAAATGAACAGTTATAAAAACTTAAATTTTTGTAAATTTTTTACAAAAAACACAAGAGGAAATTACAATAGAAATAGGATAAAAAGTACAATATATGTATATGTAGAATTATAAATAAATCAAGTAAAAAATAAAGGGTGAAATAAAATAAGTGAAATAAGCTGTGCAATAAGTAAAACTGTAGACTTATAAATAAGTGGTTCGCAGAAATGTAGAATAATTATGTGCAAATAAGTTATAACAGGATGTTACACAGTAACAATGAGAAAAGAAAGTGCAGTGCAGTGCGCTTACCAGAGGGTAGCCGGGTAAAGTGAGGGTTTGCGGTGTGATCAATGTCCTTGATTATTTTTGTAGCTCTACTTTTGCACTGTTTGGTGTAGACATCCTGCAGAGATGGGAGAGCTGACCCTGAGATGCGTTCGAATAAGCGCACCACTCTTTGCAGGGCTTTGCAGTCATGACTGGTGCTGTTCCCGTACCACGCTGTGATGCACTGGGTCAGTACACTTTCTATCGCCCCTGAATAGAAAGTTCTCAGGATAGCTGGTGAAACCCTGAATTTCCTCAGCTGGCGCAGGTGGTACAGTCTTTGCCTTTGCTTTCTGTTGTAACTAAGACGTTCCCTTTTAAAGTAACTTTCGCTGCGTTGATGGATACTGTGGGAACGCTAATGCCCAAGTCGCCATGATGGCAAGTGCCTGTCTAGTGTGAAATCTAACTAAGATGATAACACCTCTGATAGAGTCTAGAGTCCAAGTCTAGGTAAAAGAACCTTACGAATGTGTATGGTGAGGGCCAACCTGCAGCATCACAAACGTCTTGAAGGGAGACTCCTGACAAGAGGACTTTTAAAGCTGCTATACTCATAGCTAAGTGAGCTTGGACTGCCATAAGGGAAGGCAATCCGGACGACTCACTTGCTAATCCTCTGCTTAGATGCTAGGAACCCTTTACCAGGGGCTGCAAAGCACACAAAGAACTGTTCAGATTTGCTCCTCAGGGCAGCTCTGTGGACATAAGCATTTAATGCCTGTACTGGTCAAAGCAGATTACTCATTTCCTGGCTCTAAAAGGAGGAGGACAGAGTGTCTGCAGTACAGTATAATAGATCTAGTCACAGAAGTGGGGAACTTAGAGGTGTAACCTGGCCTCGGGTGGAGGAAGCCTTCTCCATGCCAGGTGCAAATTCCAAGCATGAAGGGGAAACTGACAGGACTTGCAGAGCTCCAATTCTTACAAGAGATGAAATAGCAAGGAGGAAAAATGCATTGAGAGTCAGAAGCTTGACTGGAACCTCTTCAATAGACTCAAAGGGAGGACCGATGCCAAATCCCAGTCCGGAGACCTTGTCGTTACTGCAAGTCTCAGCTTCAAAGTGCCATGGAGGAAACATATTTCCAATGGGTCTTTCCCTAAGAACATTCCACCCAAAGGAATAACTTTGCAATGCATAGCTCTTGCAGAAACTCCAGCACTGTACCATCAGGGCAGTTAACTGGGTCCAGTTGACGAGCACTGCACCAAGAAATGAAAAGCTTGCACATAAGAGCATACAGTTTACTCATAGATGGAGCTCTGGAGTGAAGAATGGTCTTAACAACCACAATTGAGAGACCAGAGTCTATAAGCTGGACCTTCTCCGAGGCCAAGCCCACAACTTCCACAGTGGGTGAGGGTGCAGTATCGAGCCTCCTGCCTGGGACAGCTGGTCCCTCCTGATCAGAATCCCTTAGAGGAGAGGAACCTGGTCCGAAAACCACACTCTGCCTGGCCATAGATGGATGATCAAGTTAGGATGGACCCTGTCCCAACAAACTCTCTCCAGGGAAAATAGCATCCAGTCTGAGAAGAGAACCAAAGTGGAAAGTGAGAAGTCTCTCGAGACACAAACAGATCCACTTGGTCCTGGCCAAATACTGAGATGCTGACCCTGGAGGGGACTACCCTCAGGGACCTGGCTTGGTGATGAGGACGGTTATCTGATCCATCCTATCCCTTGAAGGCTCCATTTGAGAGTGCCTTCTTGATCACCCTTTTCTTTGGGGAAAAGCTTGGGTAGAAATGCTTTGCTTAATGGTGTGAGGAGCTGACTTTAGATGTTCAGCCGCTCAGGGGAGGAGTTTCTGGAATGTATATTGATGGTCTACTCATGAGGAATAGTGTGATGTTTGTGCACTCAATAGTTTCTTCCATGATCGGAAGGCCACAACGGGAAGCCCCTCAACCGCTGACTGTGCATGCTCCTCTCCCAAACAAACAACATAAAGATCCTCTGTGATGTAACGTGGGCAGGGATGAACACACAATCTAAACTGTTCCTTGCTTCTTATAAATGTTTAATTTTTGATCGTTGGTAGACAAACAACACCAAGTAAGACAAACGATTCACACAAGGCACTACTGAAGACACAGAAGTTGCTTTGTTTGGCATGCCTTTATAGTTTCCTGGTTCATGACTATGGTTTCACCCAACTATGGTTTGCTTTCTGAAACCATTGATTGGATTTCACAACTGCTTCACGACACAATCACATAAACCATGAAGAGTTATTCTAGTAACCTATTATAGTAGACCCCAAAAACAAAATAAAAAAGGCATAATATGTCCTCTTCAAGACATATGATGTGCTCATTTAAAAACATGAGAAAAATGACCTATTTAACAACAGAGAAATAAAAGGAATTTTGATAGAAATGAAACACTGAATTCACTGACTTCAGCCATGTTCAATCAAACAGATGTGACTGCAAAACAGAAAGAATATGAGTCAGATGCCCTAAAAACAAGCATGCCACAGCACACATCCACTGGTTCTGATACCCGTGGTGATGATGACAGCACCCCCGGTGAAATGACCCTAGTACCCCTCCATGGTGAGGCACTTCCATGCATCCAGGCCAGTGAAAGAGGACGCCTCGAAGGGCTTTCCAGGGGAATCAGTGAAGTCAACTCTCCATGTGACCCACAAAGAACCACCATCATCCGAGATCTCGAGCACGCCCAGTACAAGACAGCACTGGATGTGGAACACATAAAGAGGCATACATGGGTAAATTAGTGCACTGAGCTGAACAGAGCAAGCGTGTGTGTGTGTGTGAGAGAGAGAGAGCGAGAGAAGTGCATGTTTCCTCTATAATGTTGCGTGGCTGTCGAGGTGGAGGGCACTGCATTGATTATTGAGACACATTTGATTTGACGTTGCTGTCAGGTTTCTGATCTCACTGTAATTTAGGATGTCATCTGCACATAAATGAGAGAGCTAGCTGAGATGTTACGGAGCCAGAGCAGCTGCTACCGACGCCATAGATCTATTCCACGATGCCTGAGGACGTCCAGCCACACAATAATGTCTTTCTGAAGGACATTTATTTTGTCTCAGTGTTGCTGTGATCGGAGAACTCAGAACCGACAGCAGCAAACTGATTTTGAACCAAATACGAATACAACCTTTTATAAATAAAACATACAAATAATGAATAAATATGAGTAATTAATTATATATTTCGATGAAGACTTGCATTGAGACAATAGTTCATGGGGTCACTGGAACAGGTTCCGCATCATTCCGAATTTAATTTAGAATTACAATTTTGATTTGAGTATTAAGAATTATTTTCAAAGGAATGAAATTCAAACAATTTCAAAAATTAGATGATGCTAATAATAATCAGTGAGTCGTGATGTAAGAACACACATTTTTGTGCTCTAGTTATTTCCATTTTTTTCTTTTTTTATAAAGCAGTTGTCACACTCACCACATGGAATTTGCTTTCAGTTTACACTGTTGGTTTGTTGTCATTGATGTTCATTTGATTTCATCATTCAGTTCAGGTGTGTGTCATTAATCTTCCTCGTTTGCGTGTCTATTTACGTTCCCTGGTTTCTGTTCATTGTTATCAGGTCTCGAATGCTTCAAGCACTAGCTTTCCTGAAGCTCAACTGGTAGAGCATTGGTGCTTGCAACATCAAGGTCATGGGTTTGATTCCCAGGGAAAGCAAGAACTGATTAGAATGTCAATGTGTTTCTTGAATGCCATGCAAGTCACTTTGGATGTGTTGGATGCTTTTTGGTTGCTTACCAGTTTGGATAACTTTCAGTGTGGATTATTAAAGACAGTCACATATGATTCATATTGATTTTTCACAGGCAAGTTGTGACAGCAGTGTGGTGGACATTTATTGCAATTTGGGTAACTTTCTTTTAAGGCGACGTAGTTAAATGTTACAAGTTACTAATCCTAACCATAACCTTATAACAACTAATGAAGGTAATTAATCTCACCTCATATTCATGTGTAATTACACTGTTGCAAGGACACTTTAAAATAAAGTGTATCTGCTAACTGTTACATGTAATTAGTTGCCCAAAGTGTATCTTTCATGCATGGTACACCTGTTCTAGGGGTCAATTATTAAAATAGTGATTAAAAATGTAACAGATGCACTTAAGAATAATTCGCACTCTAAGTATTTAATGGTGCAAGTATTTCTTGCACCATATAAACACATGATGTCACTGAATATTAATCTGTTATGCAAAATCACATGCAAAAAAAAAAAAGAACCCTCAATTGATGTGTTGCATATGTTGTCCCATGATGATAAAATATGCCTATAGGAATTTGATTCACTCTGCAGGCGATGTCATGATTAATTGTGTTTGGTTTGCACAATTGACCGAGGCTCATGCAACTTCATTTATTACGAGAAACATTTTACAGTGCAATTTCTGCCCTCCAATCTCTCTAAACAGAGGCATTTTTTCCACTCTACTTATCAGACGGGTGATTGATGACAATAATTAATCCTTTCAGTGGCAAAGGCTCATTTGCAGCAGTGTACCGCACAACAGCATGATGCATTTACTGACCCGACTTCATAATTCCTCCATAATTCACTCCTTCCGCGACGCTCACATCGCCATTTCTCTTTGTTAATATCTAAACATCAGGACAGTCACTTGATAAAGCTATTTAAGCAATGCCACATTGCCAAAAGAGGAAGAAGGAGGAGGCAAAGGAATGAAGAAGCGGAGGACATAGAGATCTGGAAGTGCTGGCGGCCGCAGTCATCACATGTCTCCATCAGGGAAAGGTTAACATGATGGGTTGTGACAATCTCTCCTGGCAGGCTTGCAAATAGCTCCCTTATAACCACAAGACTAAATAGAACAAAAAGATAGATTCAGAGTGCTGGGATTTTAACAGAGAAATCCACCTGGGTCGTTTTATGACGATGATAATGACTTTTATGTTCATGTTAGAGTAAATGTTTTAGTATGCTCAATACTGACAATAAGCCCTGATGTGCACAGAGTGAAGTATTGCTGTCAATGTCATTAGTGGCACTTTCTAATGAAAGCATCTGTTATATTCTATAATACAAAGCCTCATGGCAGAAATTTCCACAATGTGCATAAACAAACTAAAACTATAACAGAGATTATTCCCAGACGGCATGAAATGGGAGTTAGATATAAACAGGAGAGTCATAACAAAATCTTGCTACAAGTAAACTAGCTTGACAATTGAATGCATTGATAGACGAAGAGAAAAACAGTTAGAAACAACCGAATGCATTATGATGCAGGTTGTAGAGTAGTGGTGAAGTGTCTGCGATGGAAATGCATTGCTTGTGGTCTGAATGCCCAGTAGATTTGACATTCTCTATCACCACTGAGCCTTTGAGCAACGCATTTATCTCGAGGTGAGGCCAAGGGACTTGTAAAGCAGGATCAGCCAAATCATTTTGCAAGTCAAATCATTTGTAAGGCAATGGTTTGACAAAATCTGAAATACTAGTCATGAAAGCTGTTCCAGAAAGTAGGCAGCAACATAATGACGCCTTCTAAGATTTCCAATTTATGCAAAATCTAGGGCTGCATTGCATGCTTTCTTTGTGGATGAGACAATCCCAGAATGCACGGCAATGAGCATAGCGGGGGGGATTGTCGAGATAATGATCAAGCCAAGCATCTTGCACAAATATTGCGTACTGTGAATTTTATGCTTAGGGTTCCATTAACATGAAACTAACATCAAGGTCTGAATCAAGGGAAAGTTCATGCTTTTGTTTGACACAGATTTGCTATCTATTGAAGGAAATCCAGATCAGTCACTTATGGGGTTTCATATTGGTTGTTCTATATATGCTGCAAAAAACGGGTTTCTTCCTCTTGTTTTCCAGTAAACATATCTAAAATTTCTTAAATGAAGATACATTTACTTGCAAAGCAAAATGTCTTGACATATCAAGTCTTGTTTTCTGAAGAAAAAAAATCATCCAAATAAAGTTTGTTGATTTCACTGAAGCTGAGATGTTCAAACACAAATGTAGTTTATTGAAACATTAAACACAAAGTAAACAGAATCAAATGATGACTTAACTATGAACATAACTTAAATTTGAACTTGGCTTCTCTATGGACTTAACTATGAATTTGAATTGACTATGGACTTTACTATAGACTTCACTTGACTGTTCTTGACTGCAGACTTGACTATGTTCTTGACTATAGACTTGTCTATAGAATTGACTTTGTTCTTGACTATAGACTTGACTATATATTTAACTTTGTTTTTGTCTATAGACTTGACTATGTTCTTGACTATAGACTTGACTATGTTCTTGACTATAGACTTGACTATATATTTAACTTTGTTTTTGTCTATAGACTTGACTATGTTCTTGACTATAGACTTGACTATGTTCTTTACTATAGACTTGACTTGACTATGTTCTTGACCAGGGGTCTCAAACATGCGGCCCGCGGGCCAATTGCGGCCCGCAAAACGACCATTTGAAAGTTTAATGTAAGTGCGGCCCGCGAGTGCTGAATGAATAGCGCTTTACCGCGTTGTGTGCGGAAGATTCCTTTTTCGTGCGAGGTGGAGCTGGAGCTGTACAAACCAACCAATCACAGTGGAGTATATGACTCCCGGGGGCCAATCACAGTGGAGTACATGACTCCCGGGGGCCAATCACAGTGAAGTAAATGACTCCCGGGGGCGGGGCATCGGCCGGGCTTGAGAAACAACTGTGGAGCTGCCCGTGTAACATCACATTTGTCAAAGCCGTCATAGAATTATTACTTCTTATTGTGTTTGAAATTGAGCATGTTTGACTTTGAGCTGGACGAAGTGAATGTTACTGTTATCGGCGTTGGATTTAGCGTCATGCGGATTGTATTTGTTTTTCCATAATTTGAAATGGGCTGATTTGCGGGACATCTGTGTTATAATATAGAAAATAAAATCCAGTAAATATCGCCTCCGTGGCTGCATCCCATTGTTTGTATATAATACATTTATTAATGGTGTCCCACAGTCCCAGCTAATAATTAAAAGCCGGTAGCAGTCGCCTATATCTGTATGTTCTACCATATAAAATATTACGATGTTCATGTCATCAGGAAAGTATGGAAGCCCGTTTCCGCCACAGTTGAGGAAAAAAAAGGATTATTCAAGTCATAATAATGAGAGAGTTTCTCATAATAATGACTTAGTATCTGGACAGAATTAGAAGTTTCATAATAATGACTTAATATCTCGAAATAATGAGAAAATTTCTTAAAATAATGACTTAGTATCTCGAAATAATGAGAGAGATTATCATAGTAATGACTTAGTATCTTAAAATAATGAGAATTTCTCATAATAATGACTTAGTATCTCGAAAAAATTTGTAAATTTTTCCTCAACCTTGAACTTCAGTAAGTCCAAGTACACAGAAGAACCCATTGAAGTTAAAGAACTGTCAATAATGACGTTTGAGAAAACATTTTTTTGTGGAATACTTGATGCGGCCCTGCCTCACCCAAACTCTGCCTCCTGCGGCCCCCAGCTCATTTGAGTTTGAGACCCCTGTTCTTGACTGTAGACTTGACTTGACTATATATTTTACTTTGTTCTTGTCTATAGACTTGACTTGACTACGTTCTTGACTATAGACTTGACTATAGTCTTGACCAGGGGTGGGCAAACTATTTGTGGCCACATTGGTTTCTTAAAATTGACAGAGGGGCCGGGGTGAAGGTCGTATCTGTGCATTTACTTAAGAAATCCTAGAAAACCTGTATAAAGTATAGTTTGGTCTTAAATCACTCGACTGGGACACGTGAAATTACAACAAAACAACATTAATACAATTTAATTGACAGAAAAACCATAATATGCAATGTGACTGAATCGTATATTTGCCTCAGCTCTAGATTGACAATCACAGGCGTCCAATCACAACTGACCTCAAAGGGAAAAAAGGGAACTAACCAATGTCGTTTGATGTTACTATTACAAGAGCAAGCCCCGCCCCACGACTGACAAAAATAAAAGTCCTCGCGCGAGCAAAAACAGCAGTCGAGAGCGGTTGAATGTCACGTGCGCGCGAGTGATTAAAATGAGCTCGCGGGTACCCGTATTTACGTGTAGCTCTGTTTTCTGCTCGCGGATGTAATTTACGCGCGCGCAAACATCAGTTTTGCGCTCGTTCCTTTTTAGCACGGAATTAACGGCATAAAGGGGGGTGTAGAGGGGTTTGCGACACACGCCTACTCTCCACCACAGCTTCAGCGCCACTGAACACACATTGCAGCCGCGACAGAGTGACATTACAGGGAAATGTAAAATTAAGGAGGTTTAAAACAGGTTCGGCAAGTTCGGCGGGCCGGATTAAAAAGCCCAACGGGCCGGATATGACCCGCGGGCCATAGTTTGCCCACCTCTGGTCTTGACTATGTTCTTGACTATAGACTTGACTATAGTCTTGACTATGTTCTTGACTAAAGACTTGACTATGTTCTTGACCAGTGTTTCCCAACCCTTTTCCTGGAGGCACACCAACAGTACACATTTTGCATGTGTCCCTTATCTGTCCCATATATTTCTGGTCTTGGGAGTCTCTACAAACAAGCTAATGAGTTGAATCAGGTGTGTTTAATTAGGAAGAGTTGGAAAACCTGTTGTGTTGGTGTGCCTCCAGGAACAGGGTTGGGAAACACTGTTCTTGACTATAGACTTGACTATATATTTAACTTTGTTTTTGTCTATAGTCTTGACTACGTTCTTGACTATAGACTTGACTACGTTCTTGACTATAGACTTGACTATAGTCTTGACTATGTTCTTGACTATAGACTTGACTATGTTCTTGTCTATTAACTTGTTCTTGACTATGTTCTTGACTATGTTCTTGTCTATTAACTTGTTCTTGACTATGTTCTTGTCTATTAACTTGTTCTTGACTATAGACTTGACTATGTTCTTGTCTATTAACTTGTTCTTGACTATGTTCTTGTCTATTAACTTGTTCTTGACTATAGACTTGACTATGATCTTGTCTATTAACTTGTTCTTGACTATAGACTTGTCTATGGACTTGACGTTACTATGGACTTATTAACATAATTTAATAGTCCGATAGACTATTAACATAATTTGAATATAAACCTGAACTTGACTTGACTTAACTATGAATTTGAATTGACTATGGACTTTACTATAGACTTGAGTTGACTGTGGATATGACTATAGATT
Organism: Rhodeus uyekii; assembly: GCA_037043235.1. Lineage (NCBI taxonomy): Eukaryota > Metazoa > Chordata > Actinopteri > Cypriniformes > Acheilognathidae > Rhodeus > Rhodeus uyekii. Next base: position 2,745,666 of record JAWRVZ010000081.1, read on the forward strand.
TTACTTGACAATAGACTGCACTTGACTTGACTCTGGAATGGACTAAAAGACAATGCTAGACAAGAGACAATGGATACATTAATTCTATTTACACACAACAATGACTAACAAGATAGACCTATAATTAATTTGATAAATCAATGAACTTCAGGTGAGAAACAACTGATAAGAACAGAATTATAACACACAATCATATGGGGGATAACAGGGAATCACATGACACAATAACAGGAAACATGACCATGGCAAATTTCAAAGTTAATATATTTGAAACATGGATGTGAATCCACACCAAAAATACAAATAGTTTATGCTTAAAAATAAGAACAAATATCTGCCATTGGGGTTGGAAAAAGAAACATAATTAAATGTTATGCCTGATCGGCGAATATGTGTTCATGTTTTAAGCACTTTATTTTGATCATTTTTTTAGTAAATGAGACTTAATATCTGAAGTTATTTTGCTTCTCCAGGAAATGTCTCTTGACATAAGAAAGCTTGGATATTTGTACTGGAAAACAAGAGAAGAATAATGAGTTCACAAAACATCAAGGCAGCTCAGTAGAATTTAAAACAGAGCTTTACTCTATACTGTAAAACACTTTGTATTGTGAAGAGCATTTTAGAAATACCTTGAAGACTTCAGTTCCCGAAGGCTTAGTCTTTGAACTGTCCTGTCGAGTGCACTTCACCCCCCCCGCTCCCAGACACAGGCTGTCTCCGACATTATCTGCCCTCCCCCAGTCCTGTTTGTTACACAAGGCTGACCGACCAAGATGATTCACGAGAAGCAGACTTTTTCGATTAAATCATCTGCCAAGATGCATTTGAACAAACCCATTGTCTTCACTTCAAGTGCGTTCAGCTGGCCTCCAATGTTCACATTGTTTGGGTTCTATTCTTTTGAAGAGTTGCGATTTCAGATGAAGACCAGTCATGTTTTTATGCAGAAATACACTCTTTTGCATTTATTGTCTATAGGATCAAAGTAATGTCATCAGAGTGAATCTATATACAGTCCATGTCAAAGAGCATATATGCACTGCTTTCTATTGTTTTGCTTGGTGTTTTTGTCTTGTTTCCAGTACTAATATCTACACATTCTTATATCAAGAGATTTAAGATTGTTGACTGTAAAAAAAAAAAAAAAGGTTTATGTTTGAAGAAAGAAAAGAAAATCTGCTGATGGGGGTCAGAATTCAAAGGGAAAACAGCCTTATTTTTCTGGCCCCACAGGCAGATTATTTGTACTAGACGCAGACTGAGAGACACACAGGGCATTTATACACAGGATAATGGGAAACAGGTGACGAGACTAACAAGGGGAGTGACTGACACGACAGGAGAAGGAAATGACACAGGAAGTACACAGAGGGGAACAGGAAACACGACAAGACTGTGAAAGTCTGGTTACCAGCAGCCGTTAAAATATCTTCTTTTGTGTTCAACAGAAGAAATAAACTCATGAGGGTTTGAAACAACTTGAGGGCGAGTAAACGAATCGATCCTTTCAATCATGTTGCTTCTCCAGTAAAAGTATTTTGATTTAAGAATGTTTCAAAATTTGTGCTGGAAAACAAGACAGAAACACTGAGGAAGAAATCGGTGTTGAGAAATAAAACATGCATTGGTTGAGATGTGACTGACAGATGTGTAATGGACTTTCTGTTAAACCGTAGTCTTCAAATGTCTGGGAATATGGCAGTGCACTGAATGTCAAATTGGGGTTCATTAACACAAAAGCCAGCTCACACCTTCAAATAATCCAAAGTTAATCAAACAGCCCTCTTGCCAAACTTAATAACATGCCACAGGCTTTTCTGAGACGCTTTCAGAGCGTTTTTAACCGCGATGGGGCTGCGTTTGTTACATTATCCTCTTAGTCTAGTGGGATGGAATCTGCAAGAGATTAATAACATTTCACACTTGAGTAGGAGAGGGTGTCAGCCGAGGAAAGAGGCACTTGGAGATTAAAATATACACACAACATATACCATGAGGATTTGGATAAACAAATACAGGCTAGTTTAATACTAGACTTGCCTTAAGGGATGAAACGAGGGGAAGAGATGCTGTCAGCCGTCTATGACCCAACTTTCACTAAATAACAAGCACTGCAAATTAAAACTCATATTCATTGATGTGTTCTTGTCTAATGAGATGTTTAGATGTGCTCAAAGTGTTTTGAGGGAAGATAATTAAATCTGTTCAATGGAATTTAGGAAATAGAATTAAACGAGTTCAATGAAAGTTGGGAAAGACAATTTAATGTTCAAAGAAATTTGGGGGAAGACAGTTAAACGAGTACAAATAAATTTGATGGAATAGATCTAAACGAGTTCAATTAAATTTGGTTAAATAGAATTAAACAAGTTCAATTCCATTTGGGGAAATATAATTTAAAAAGTTCAATTAAATTTGGTTAAATAGAATTAAACAAGTTCAATTCCATTTGGGGAAATATAATTTAAAAAGTTCAATAAAAGTTTGGGGAAGAGAATTAAACGAGTTTGATGAAATTTGGGGGAATAGAATTAAATTAGTTCAATTAAATTTGAGGAAGTATAATTAAATGAGTTTAATCAAATTTGAGGGAATAGAATTAAGTGAGTTCAATGACATTTAGGGAAATGGAATTAAATGACTTCAATGAAATTTGGGGAAATATAATTAAACGAGTTGAATGACATTTTGGGGAAAAGAATGAAACAATTACAAATCAATTTTGGGAATAGAATTAAACGAGTTGAATGAAATTTTGGGGGAAGAGAATTAAACAATTACAAATCAATTTGGGGGAATAGAATTAAACGAGTTAAATTAAATTAAGGTAAATAGAATTAAACAAGTTCAATTACATTTGGGGAAATATAATTAAACAATTACAAATCAATTTTGGGAATAGAATTAAACGAGTTGAATGAAATTTGGAGGAAGATAATTAAACAATTACAAATTAATTTGGGGGAATAGAATTAAACGAGTTAAATTAAATTAAGGTAAATAGAATTAAACAAGTTCAATTAGATTTGGGGAAATATAATTAAACAATTACAAATCAATTTTGGGAAAATAATTAAACGAGTTGAATGAAATTTGGAGGGAGAGAATTAAACGATTACAAATTAATTTGGGGGAACAGATCTAAATGAGTTAAATTAAATGTGGGTAAATAGAATTAAACAATTTCAAGTACATTTGGGGAAATAGAATTAAACGAGTTCAATCGAAGTTGGGGGGAAATAATTAAATGAGTTTAATGAATGGTGGGGGAAGAGAATTAAAACGAGTTTGATGAAATTTGGGGGAATAGAATTAAGTTAAAGACATTTGGGGGTATAGAATTATATGTGTTCAATTTAAGAATGTTTAGATATTTTTAAAAGGAAAACAAGACATAAAAGGATGAAAAAATTATATTTATTTGTGATGCATGATTCATAATAATGTCAAGATGGTAAGCACTGGCGGTTGGAACATCTTTTTTGAAAATGATCCACATATATAATTTGTCATACTTTTGCGTTTGTGTGTAAATTGAGCCTTTTACTACATGAATGACATCATGACATGCAGATCAACCATGTGGCACTGCACTAACAACTCTCATCTGGTTTCATTAATGTTATAGTTAAACATTCAGGACAGTGGCGATGCAGTAAGTGGAGGAGATGCATGACGTCTGATGAGTGTGTGTGTCTGAGACACTTTCCCCGACAGCTGCTGGCATACAGGACTGCATCCGTCGCTTTAGCATCGTCTGTAGAAATGCCTCTGAATCCACACCTGTCACCCAAGCCCTCTTCATCTGCTCACGTGCCAACCGATTGACTTTACTCTGAATCGACGTGAGATAAAAGACAAATCCGTTTCTTGAGGAGGACAGCTGCATTTCCACAGCAAAGCTGCCACCGTTTCCATGACACCTTTATGGATGAGACACAAAAGACGCTTAAACAGAAACGCTTCAACATGTCTCAGGCCTGTGTACTGAAGCACTCGTGTATCAACAGCTCTTGAAGTGGAAGCGTCACGTGTCAAAACACAATGACGACTCTATGATGCTTTTTGCCAATGCATATTTGTGAATGGACTGTGTGAGAGAATGAAGAGGCATTTCTCAGTCTAATACAGACAAGCCGAGTCTCATCCATGCAATAGTAAGACAGCTGGATATATTTTCACATTATTTACGATATTGCTTATAACTGTAATGACTAGCAGAGCAATGTTAACTAGAATGTACATTTCCTGAAGAAAATGTGAGTGGTGCTCGCAGTGGCAAAATCCGCCCCGGGCCAGGTGAGGCAGTAGCTAGGGTAACCATGATGTTGCTAGGCAGTTGATAGCGTAACCAGGGTGGTTGCTAAATGGTTGCTAGGGTAAATGGGATGGTTGCTAAGGTGTTGCTAGGTGGTTGCTAGGGTAACTGGGATAGTTGCTAAGGTGTTGCTAAGTGGTTGCTAGGGTAACCAGAGTGGTGGCTAGGGTGTTGCTAGGTTGTTGCTAGGGTAACTGGAGTCGTCGCTAGGCGGTTGCTAGGTGGTTGCTAGGGTAACCAGAGTGGTTGCTAGGCTGTTGCTAGGGTAATCAGAGTGGTTGCTATGGTGTTGCTAGGTGGTTGCTAGGGTAAACTGAGTGGTTGCCAGGGTGTTGCTAGGGGGTTGCTAGGGTAACTGGAGTGGTTGTTAGGCTGTTGCTAGGCAGTTGCTAGGGTAACCAGGGTGGTTGCTAGGTGGTTGCTAGGCGGTTGCCAGGGTAACCAGAGAGGTTGCTAAGGTGTTGCTAGGCGGTTGTTAGTGTAACCAGAGTGGTTCCAAGGCAGTTGCTAAGGTGTCACTAGGTTAACTGGTTGGTTACTAGGGTTATGCTAGGTGGTTGTTATGCCTCATCTAGGGTGTCCTGGGCCGTTTCTAGGTGGTTATTAGGTGTTATGGGGGGTTTCTATGGCATTATTAGCATAATTTAACACTTAGTTAATCACTATTAGCATGTAGCTATTCACTGCTAGCATATGTAGCATGTTGGAAGTCTTGTTTGCTAGCATGAGCCAATAGAGCCAACCCCCATGTCTCTACGATACTCAGAAGCAGAGATATGGGTCTGGCTAAACGGTTGCTAGGGTACTCTGTTTGGTTGCTAAGGAGTGGCTTGGTACCTGACAGTCATGTTACTCCAAAGGCTGATTGTCAAATTGACCCAACTCCCATGTCTCTACGACTTTCTGATGCAGAGATATAGGACTGGCTAAATGGTTGCTAGGGTACTCTGTTTGGTTGCTAAGGAGTGGCTATGGGTCTTTCAGTGATGTCACTCCAAAGGCTCCTTATGAGTATGAACAATATAAACCAACCAGAATGCCTCTACGGCATTCAGAACTGAAGATATCTCATTTTGTATTTGGTTGCTAAGGTGCTCCATAATGGTTGCTAGGGCGTGGCTAGGAAGTGTTGAAGACGTTGGTGATTGGCAGTTTGCTGCCCCGAGTAAAACGGGCCCACCCTCAAATTTCTATGACTTTTCTATCCAGAGACAGAAGTCAATCTATTTGAATGGAAGTCTATGGGATGGGTTGCTAAGGTGCTCTAAATGGTTGCTAGGGCGTGGCTTAATAGCTTCCCAGTGATCCTGAGACACTCATTGGTCGCCTGAGTAAAATGAGCCCTCCCCCTTGTCTCTGTGACACTCTGCTGTAGAGCTATGTTCAATTCAAAATCCCTATGCAATTTGATGGTGTTTCATGGGACGGCCTTCCCCATTCATTTCAATGGGGAAAAATTTGGGGAGCTCTAACACCCCAGGGGTGCAACTTTTACCCCATTTTGTGGTATGTTCTCACAGAGCCAGCCACCCTCTTCAGATGTTGCGAGTTTCGTCTTTTTACAAATTTCTCGCTCCGAGTTATTAATCTTCAAAGTCGTTTGCAACGCGTATAAATACTCTTCTAGGATTTTCATTTTTCATTGATGTCTATGGGGGCAAGTTTGGGCAGCTCTAGCACCCCAGGGGTGCAACTTTTACCGCATTTTTTGGCATGTTCTTACAGAGGCTGCCAGCCTCTACAAATGTGGCGAGTTTCGTCTTTTTACAAATTTCTCGCTCCGAGTTATTAATCGTCAAAGTTGATTTCAATGCGTTGTCTATGCGTTTTTTTTCGCTCCTTTTTCGCCCCTGGGGCAAACATTGTACCCCCGATCGCTTAGAAAAGATATAGCACACCTCTCCTCAATAGGCCGCACGTTATGACGCCTCATTCATGGGTCTAGGACAAACGCCCTAGGAGGAGTAGCGCGCCGAAAAAAAAGTGGAAGAAGAATAATAATAACTAGAATGTACATTTCCTGAAGAAAATGTGAGTGGTGCTCGCAGTGGCAAAATCCGCCCCGGGCCTGGTGCGGCTGGTGTTCTGGGTGGTTTCTATGGCATTATTAGCATAATCTAACACTTAGCTAGGCACTATTAGCATGTAGCTATTCACTGCGAGCATATGTAGCATGTAGGAAGTCCTGTTTGCTAGCATGAGTCAATAGAGCCAACCCCAATGTCTCTATGACGCTTAGAAGCAGAGATATGGGTCTGGCTAAATGGTTGCTAGGGTAAACTATTTAGTTGCTAAGGAGTGGCTTTGCAGCTGCCATTGATGTCACTCCAAAGGCTCCTTGTGAGTATGAACGATACAAACCAACCAGAATGCCTCTACGACATTCAGAACTGAAGATATCTCACTTTGTATTTGGTTGCTAAGGTGCTCCATAATGGTTGCTAGGGCGTGGCTAGGAAGTGTTGAAGACGTTGGTGATTGGCAGTTTGCTGCCCCAAGTCAAACGAGCCCACCCTCAAATTTCTATGACTTTTCTATCCAGAGATAGGAGTCGATCAATTTGAATGGAAGTCTATGGGATGGGTTGCTAAGGTGCTCTAAATGGTTGCTAGGGTGTGGCTTAATACGTTCCCAGTGATCCTGAGACACTCATTGGTCACCTGAGTAAAATGAGCCCTCCCCCTTGTTTCTGTGAGGCTGTGCTGCAGAGCTATGTTCAATTCAAAATCCCTATGCACATAGTAGATGGTGTTTCATGGGACGGTTTTCCCCATTCATTTCAATGGGGAAAGTTTGGAAGCTCTAGCACCCCAGGGGTGCAACTTTTACTCCATTTTGTGGTATGTTCTCACAGAGCCAGCCACCCTCTTCAGATGTGGCGAGTTTCGTCTTTATACAAATTTCTTGCTCCGAGTTATTAATCGTCAAAGTCGTTTGCACCGCGTATAAATACTCTTCTAGGATTTCCGTTAACATTGATGTCTATGGGGGCGCGTTTGGGCAGCTCTAGCACCCCAGGGGTGCAACTTTTAACAAATTTTTTGGTATGTCCTTACAGAGCCTGCCAGCCTCTTCAAATGTGGCGAGTTTTGTCTTTTTACGAATTTCTCGCTCCGAGTTATTAATCGTCAAAGTTGATTTCAATGCGTTGTCTATGCGTTTTTTTTCGCTCCTTTTTCGCCCCTGGGGCGAACATCGTACCCCCGATCTCTTAGAAAAGATATAGCACACCTCTCCTCAATAGGCCGCACGTTTTGACGCCTCATTCATAGGTCTGAGACAAACACTCTAGGAGGAGTAGCGCGCCGAAAAAAAAGTGGAAGAATAAGAATAATAAACCGAGGGGCATTTTTGGGCAGCTCTAGCACCCCAGGGGTGCAACTTTTACCCCATTGTGTGGTATGTTCTTACAGAGCCTGCCAGCCTCTACAAATGTGGTGAGTTTCATCTTTTTACAAATTCCTCGCTCTGAGTTATTAATCGTCAAAATTTCGTTTCAATGGGACGTCTATGGGGGTGTTTTTGTTCCGCCCCCTGGGGCGAACATCGTACCCCCGATCGCTTAGTGAAGATAGAGCACCACTCTCCTCAATCGGCCGCACGTTTTGATGCCTCATTCATAGGTCTGGGACAAACGCTCTAGGAGCAGTGGCGTGCCAAAGATTTCAGCATCATTATTATAGGCTTGGTAAGATAGTAATAGTAGTGCTCGCCAACGAGCACCACTAATAAATAACATTGAGGTCTATGGGGGCAAGTTTGGGCAGTTGTAGCACCCCAGGGGTGCAACTTTTACCCCATTGTGTGGTATGTTCTTACAGAGCCTGCCAGCCTCTTCAAATGTGGTGAGTTTCATCTTTTTACAAATTTCACACTCCGAGTTATTAATCATCAAAGTTTGTGGCAATGCGTTGTCTATGCGTTTTTTCGGCTGCTTTTTCACCCCTGGGGCGACCATCGTACCCCCGATCGCTTACAAATGATATAGCACACCTCTCCTCAATAGGCCGCACGTTGTGACGCCTCATTCATGGGTCTGGGACAAACGCTCTAGGAACAGGGGCGCGGTGGAATCACCATCATTATTATAGGCTTGGTAAGATAGTAATAGTAGTGCTCGAGGCGAGCACCACTAACTAACATATTACACACACACACACACACACACACACACTCACTTACACTCACACTTACACTTTATAACAGTGCAATCCCATACTATAAATTAATGTCTCAAGAATGTTAATACAAAATTTTAAGAAGGCAATTTTTATCAGTTCCTTTTAAACACTCAGGGCTACATTAGTGCATGCCAGAGCCAGTCGCGTTTCCACTGGCACTTCCGGGACTTGAACTCAGGGTCAAAGGTCAGGGGATTTTGACCCTCTGAATATCTTGGTGCCAAGCGTGACAGTTGGGGTTTGAGGAGAGGTTATGAACAAAGGTTCAGGATACGGTCAGCACCGCTGCTCACTTCCCATGTTTTCTTATCAGGCTACCAGTTTTCCTCAACATTAAAGACATTTTAAACAATTTTCAGCTCAAAACTCACTTTCAGACACCAGCCACTGTTTGAAATAACTTCCTTGCCATCCAATGGGGATTCTGATCACTGTATGAGGCAGAAATATATGTGCGATGCTAAAGGTCTTTCCTGTAGCTCAATTAGTAGAAAGTGCTGCTTGCAACATCAAGGTCATGGGTTCAATTCCCAGGGAAAGCAAGAACTGACTAGAATGTCAATGTGTTTCTTGAATGCGATGCAAGTCGCTTTGCATAAATGTAAATGCTACTTATGTGTACCATTGCGATAATAAATACACGTGTTTATGAAAAATAACTGAGACAGTTTGAAGTGCTTGACACAAATGAACAAAATACTGCCACTGAAATATTTTTTTTGCTAAAATATTGTTCAAACATCGATGCTGGAATCAAAGTAAAGACCAAGCTTTTGCTTTTGCTCATGCATTTTGCGATCTGGCAAGTTGTCAGTCAGCTGGTGTAACGGTGAGGTTGTGTGACGTCATTCTTTGGCGAGCTTTAGGGTCGTGCTGCGACTACTGGCCCGACTGTCACAGTTGTGTCATTCGGTTCACTTCCTGTTGCCTTCTTTGTACTTCCTGTGTCATTCCTGTTTTGTCAATCCCTCGTTAGTAATCCAGGTGTTCCCTATCTCCTCATGTTTAAAGCCCCCTGTGCTCTCGTGTCCTTGTCGATCGTTGACGTTGTTATGTCGTGGTTCCTGAGTATGTGGATGTCTCTTTGTTCTCCGTGTTCCCGAAATTTGCACTAGGAGTGGCGTTTTTGTTTCAAGTTTTAGAGTTTTCTTTTTCGGTTCTGATAAAGTGGGTTTCAGCAAAGAAACCGGTCTCTGTGTCTCTCCGCATTGCACACGAGCCTCCTATGTGTTATACCAACATTGGAAGCAACACTTGATTTTGGCCTCGGCGTTTGAGGTCCAAGGCTATTTTACACCGTTAACCCGCACTTTAGACTCACACTGCCACAACAGCCAACTGAGAGAATTCTCATTGCTTCAGCTGGTTTTGGTGTACTTTCTAAATCAGTGAATTCTGGATATTCTGCAGATGTTTTATTGATTTAGCAGGCAAACCAGAAAATAATGCGTTGAAGGAACAAATACATGAATAAGCATGAATAATAATTGAATTCTTCTTGGAAGAATTTAATTTAAAAAATGATGGTGCATCTGCATTTTTATTTCCTGAATTGTAGAGGTAACAATAATATCAAATTTATAGCTAATATAAATTTGAGTATCATCAAAATAAAAACATATATTTAGCATATATCAGCATACCCTTAGCCATATTTCCTAATGATTTATCCCAAAAGAAGCATATAAATGCTAAACAATATAGGATCCAAGACAGATCCCTGAGGAACACCATGGCAGACTTTCCCAAGATAAGATTTAAACCATTTAAAAAACAGTGCCAGTGATACCTATCCAACTTTCTAGCCTATTTAGCATGATTTATCTATAATTACCCAGCCACATACTCAATTATAAAAGGGTGTCACATGCCTGCAAACAATCTTTTTTCTGAAATGTGTCACTTTCGTTGTCACTAGCATTTGTCATTTTTATATTAAAATCGGAAAAGATCTGATATGATTTCTGTTTTTTGACAACACTAAAATCAACTGTTTCATCAGAGGCATGTAGAAGTGAGGGATTACGTAGATTACGTAAATTACCTAGATAATGCAAACACAATACGGAAGTGTAGTGTTTCTTCCCGTGTTGTGTATTGGATAGACTCAGAAGCTCATATTTTTTTATTATTGAACACTCATAACTCGTGCTGCTCAATACTCGTGAATCACTCATCACCCTTGGTAACCCCCGCTGTAAAACCAAGCTGCCTCTAGTGGAGATCATATGCAATTGCCCCATAAATGTATATAACACACACCACAGGAAGACTCGCGAGAGATGCTTATGGAAGTCAACGGACATGTGATGTGAAGGAGTGAGGCGGCTTGTATCTCAAATCTTTACTCGTATCTCAAAGCAAAAAAATTGCTCGAAGGCTTGCTTGTATCTCGGAATACTCGTATGTCGGGACACTCATATCTCAAGGTATTACTGTGCTTGTTTTACACTTTCAGTGTCCTGTTAATTACCTCAGTAAATCATGAGGTCGTGGTGACATGCAGCACATGAATATCTGCAATACAAATGACTGTGATTTGAGCACGAGAGGAAGAACATGACTTTAAGAGCATTCACAGAAAATCACTGTCCTCATCAGAGAATGAGCTTGCTCTCTCAGTCTTTCGTCCATTTTATTACAGATATTCGGGCTTATGCAGCAAATCCTGCTAATCATTAGTGCATAATTCCCTGGCTTCCGTCTGAAGGCACGTGTCTGGTGCGTGTCTCCCCTCAGCCCTTATCGCTTCTGACAGCGCGGCCCACAGAGAGGATGGCATTATCATAGGGGGCGGCCACTGATGTGTCTATCGCACGCAAAATGTGACACTGTAGACGGAGGTCCAGGTTCATTTTTTTGAGATTGGATGTGCAGCAGAACTCGTCATAGGTCAAGAGTGAATCAAAAAGAATTACACAGCTGCCAAAGCCCATTACTTCAGCAGAGCGAAGGCAAACACACTCCACATTCAGCGCACAAACACTGTATACATACAGTGCACTAAAAAGGTGATAAGGATTTGCATGTGTGTGTGTGTGTGTGTGCGTGCGTGCATTTTTCAACGGATCTGAATGTGTCTCATTGAGGATTAAAGGTGCTGATGTCACAGCGTTTGACCTGTGCGCTCTTCTTATTAGCATGATAAGAGCAGAAAAAGAGGATTCGCTTCAAATCAACACAAGAAGCCTTCATTCCCTTTAGCAAAAGACTCTAAATTGGATTCCTTTGTTCTTTATTTTCGAGTATCTGTCCATCTTCACCCACTGATAAACCGTTTATTACCTCAAAGTGAATCAATTTCAACAGAAGAAAAATCCATATGCTCCCCCATGCAATCTAGGAAAAATCATTTAAAGGGCTATTAATGGATCAAGTCCTAAATTAATGACGTGATGCATTATCCATATTTGCTCTCAATAATAAATATTGCCATCAGGCTATGGATTATTTATGAGCATGAACAAAAGTGAAAAAGATAATCATGATGTTTTATTTTAAATGAATCAATCAATACAATAATCTTCATCAGTAGCAGATATTATATCACAGACATTATTATATGAGATGATCACAGGCTGTTTATGACCTGATGGGGTTAATAACAGTTCCACTGTTTCAACATTACATTGACTAACAATTAAAAATACTTAATCTCAGTTAATGATAACACACGCAGCGAAATAGTATCAGTCCAAATCTGATATTTATGTATCTGGATTTAGTTACACATTATTAAAATCAAAAGTTGAATATTTTGATATTCTTTAATGAACTTTAGCTAACATAAATCAATAACTAATGTTAACAAAATACTGACAAGTCAATGCCAATGTTGGGTAAGTTACTCTCTCTAAAAAGTATTGGATTACTTATTACTTTCTAAATCCCAAATCAGCCACGACCAGTTGAACAACACAAGGATAGACATGAATTCTGTCAAATTATAAATTATTTAAGTATTTAAAGAAATTATTTTTAGTATTGGAGGAGATTCCATAATAAGTTTAAATAGATTTACAGCAACATGATTATATGATATGATTACTATGATTTTTGTATGATAGATATGGTGATTATTGTTAAGCTCAGTGTTACGTGATTTTTAGCATATCATGCCAACAAATGGAAAAGTCATCCAGTTGTTTATTACCATGTTTATTATTGTGTCTTTCTCCCCAAATTCCATACTTTTGCATTCCATTGCTTTTCCATTCCTCCACTATTGAAAAACTGTAGCTTTAATGAGCTTGAATAAAACTGAAAACCATATACATTGATCATCATTGTCTCAATAATTTGAGCGATTCTCATCCATCTCATTTTAAAAACCATAACCATTTTAACCAGCTCGGTTAAATCGCCAACCCTATTATGTTGACGTTTTTGAAGTGGAACCGCCAAACTCCAAGTATTTTCTCATCGGTTACGTCGATTCTTTTATGTCGCCGAACCCTAGTATCTCAAGCACAAAAGAGGGACAAATTCGCCACTTCACATGGTTATCTCGTGACTAGTGATCGTACCTAGTTCACTGCGCATGCGCTGAGTTCGCGTTGCACGCGGATCGCACGTGAATCTCCAGTGACGCTTCACTCTGCAGCCGCAGAAGAACTTGCGTACAGTGTTGCCAACTTAGTGCCTTTGTCGCTGTATTTAGCGAGCATTCAGACCACATGTTCAAAAAAGCGACTAGCGACAAATTTAACGACTTTATCTGAAGTCTTTTGGAGACTCACTAAAGTGAAAGCACATATCGTTCTTACGCTTCTCAAGGAGCAGCAAGTGCTGCCGTGGGCCCCACCCCATCCCAAAGCCTCATCCGCTTCTGTGCACATAAAGCCCGCCTTCTCTGATTTTATTGGTTTTCTCAAATATTTTGACATTGATGAGCGGTTACCGACCAATGAGTATGAGGCTTAGATAAACACACTCCTGCTTCTGTTCTGACGCGCACTCTGCTCAGCGCCGCTGTGGATTGAAGAACACAGTTATTAAAAGACGGGACGAAGCCGAATTTGTTGAGAAAGCACATTAGACAGGCAGAACGCAAGAAAGTATGCAATCTAGTACAGCGTGATGACCTCAAGAATATGTTATGAGCGAATGTGTTTACACTGTGAGCGATCATTGTGTTTGCAATGTTGGGGAATATAATTAAAGGTTTATATGGAGAATGGAAGGTGTTTTTATTGTATACGCTTCATCAAATAAATCGCCATATTGGCTGTTGGTTATCTCGATCCTCGGTTATCTCAACGCTTTTTTGCAACCCCCGAGGCCGTCGACATAACCGGATTCCACTGTATTATATTCTGTCAATGTTAATTTTTGGACTCACTATAGTATTATTCATTGGTGGCATATAATTTTTTTTTTTTTTTAATTGTCTCAGGAGATAAATGAGAAGCATTTTCACTCCTTATTCTCTTTCGAACCCCCTTTTCAACATGACATCTAAAGTACTGTTGCATCTTGGCTATCTATATATTGTTCATCGGTTGTAATATTATATTCTGTGGAACATTCATTTGTGGAGTATTATTCATTGGTGGCATATGAATTATTATTTTATAACTATCTTTATTTTTGTCTCGGGATATTTCACCTCATTTTAGACTGGTGATTTATACAGTTCAAGAACACAAGAATGAGGGATGAAATGAAGAATGAAAATTTTGACTTTTGATACACGTCTTACTGAGAATAACAGAGCGTTTTTATTGAACTTTTGCAGGTGCTTTTACTGACGTTTTATTGTACTTCTGTCCGCCTCTCAACAGCCGCCTCTTTGTGCGGCCCTTTTGCTTTCATTCGTTTAAAAATAGCTCTTCAAGAAGAACTGCAGATTTCTATGGAGAGAGGGATTGTCCCTCGGGCCGCTCTGCCTTTGACCCACGAAACCGCACTTCTCACGGGAGGCTCCGGGGCCCGGAGACATTTCACCCTGCTTTTCACGAGCCCTGCCGGCAACAAGACAGCAAACGACCTCGTGCGTCTCCATCACGCTGCCCTTCTGACCCGGGCTGACACAGATCTATACTTCACCTGATCCCGTAATAGCTTTTATGGATTGGCTGTGAATTGACAGTTCATTGTGACACAACTATCACAGTAAATAACTGCATGTGTTCATTCCCGGTGGTAAAAGCGTTCAATCTTCTGCCAGCCAGAGCCACATTTTAAATCTCAAGCACATGCAGGACGTTTCAGCATTTTTCCCATTATGTGGAAAATGGTCTTTTCCCCCCTTTCCCCCCCACACATTGTTCAGTTACTATAGAAACCCGAGCCAGAATTCACTGCAAACTGAGGGCTGACAGACGAACAACCTAAAGTGCCTCCAAATCGTTATTTATGCCACTAAATGTTACACATTTGGAATCTGTTTTTCATTTTATCACAGCAGGACATTTCCTTCAGAAGTCGATGTTGTTGTTTTTTTTAACTTGAACCAGCACTGGAACCTAAACGGTATAAACCCCTCACTCTCTCTCGCTCTCTCTCTCTCTCTCCAGATTCAGGTCTGCTTTGCTGTGCAGTGATTGTGCACCTGACACACTGTGTGCCCTGGAGTTACTATAGCAACACTGCACAGATAGTGCTGTCCTTCACACGCATGGCTTTGAAATCCGGGAATAATTTCAGACGCGTTAAGCGAAGCTTTAATGTGAAAATAAAATACTTAGGATGTCACTGGAGGAAATACTACGCCTTTGATGTTGCCACTGCAGGCTTGAGAGATTGTCGCACCAAAAAATTGCTTTTTAACAACAACATTTCTTGTGTTTGCTGCCCTCTGCTGGCTGATGCTCTCTCTCTCTCTCTCTCTCTCTCTCTCTATCTCTCTCCTACCTTCAGTCTTTCTTCTAAAATATAGAACAACAGAGTTACAATATAACAGAATTGTTACATTCAGAACGCAAAATCATTGATTGTCACACGTCAGCATTTTTCTATTGGTTTTTCTTAAACATTTGGATAATTCTGTAGCAATTATTCTTGTTTTATTCTTTCTTTTATTTTATTTTTCTCCCCCGAAGCTGCACTACATGTTTAGTGAAATGCCCTTTATCAGAAGTCTTTTCGTCTTTAAAATATCACACTAGTTTTTGTCCCCAAGAGGAAAATTAAATCTGGACAATCTTGGAATGTTTAGCTTGGAATGCAGCTCTTGTGACTGTCAGCAAATGTTAATGTAATTATCATCGTTCTTGAAAGATAATAACGATGAGTGGATGATAATCATAGGAATAATGGCAAGTCATCTTTCTGTGAGATATTGCTTGTTAACAAAAGAGAATGAATCTTTTCTCTCAGTTTGCTGACGCAAGTCCTCTCTCTCTCTCTCTCTCTCTCGCTCGCTCGCTCTCTGTGTCTCTCTCTCTGTCTGTCTGTCTCTGTCTCTGTCTTTCTCTCTCTCTCTCTCTCTCTCTCTCAGATATTACTGTCAGACTTGCACAGTCTTTGGTTTGCCAGCAGACATTAGTGTATGAATGAATCAAACGCTGTTAACTCAGGTTCCTCATGTAATTAATTCAGCTTCAGCATCCTTACAAAATACAAATCATTTCAACCTCCTGAGAATTTAGGTCAGGCCTAAGAATCAGAAATTCGCAATGGTGGTGGATATTATTTACCCTGATTCTTCAAAAGATAATCGAAAAGAGATATAATCGAAAAGAGATATAAAAAGAGAGATCAGAGCAATGCCAGAAAGAAACTTTAAAAAGCAGCACTTGAATATTACAGTCATGGTTTAGTGTTCATTATATAAAACATTTGCCTGTTCAGACCGACCGAAGCCGTGTCAAGGGTTAATATCTGGAACAACTGGATTGCTGAATGCAGATCAGGTGATCCTTTGCATGTTTATCTACCGCTCTCGAAATAAGATGCAAAAACACATTTAGGGTTGGGTATCGTTTGAATTATACAGATTCCAATTCTCATCCATTTGAACTGCGAAGAGGCGAGTGATTACTGTATTTGTGATTCATGTTAGTCTTACTGTGATCTATAAGCTTGCGCTCCAAAACAATGACAAAATTCACATTTAGAAAATATAAGCATTCAAAACATAGAGACTCTCACTTCTTCCAATAAGGATCAATGATTTTGATGACATCACTTTGCTTCAGAATTTCCATCCAATCAAACACTCTAGTATCTGTAGCCCCGCCCCTTTCATTATAAACAGAGGCTGAAGCTGCGGCTGAAATCCGTCACTCGTTCACACACTGTTTTCTACATGATGAACGGCTAATAGTCACTATATAGAGCATTCAGACAGTGAGAATATATTTCATTGGAGGAATGAAGTCTGGATTGACGTTAGTGTCAGTGAAGCGCTGCAGATCCAGAGACTCGACAGACCAGAGCGGATCATGTGATGGAGAAACACATCCACCCGTTTGAGTTCTGCACACAATCATGTGTTTTAGAGAGAGATGGAGGAGATTAGAGGAGAAACGGTCAGAGATCAGGAGGAACTGTGGCTTTATCGAGCTCAACGGCTCAAATGCTATTAGCTTTTTTAATAAAGGGGAGGAGCTGCTCAATATGCCCCGCCCTCACTTCCTGTTTCATTGGAAACACACAATATAATGCTGCATGTTTCAAGGCACTTCAGTTGACTTTTAGTATCTGAACCACCTTTATTTTCTTTTACTCATTGTCCTTATTTGAGTTTTAGGAAAACACTACGTTACGAGTTCTTTTTTGCATGTTTCTGTCTATTCTCTGCTTGTCCATCTACGCAATTCCTGTTCTCTGTGAACTTTGCTGAGCTGAGGCCAGCCATGTAAGAGGCGATGGGACCGGCTCGTCCCGCTGACCCTCCGCCTGCTTATCATCTCTGCTTGATGTCATTTGCATTCCATTAGAGAGCACTCATTCTCCCTTTCTCTGGCTCTTTCTGCCACCAAAGCCTCATCACTCGCATTATGCAGCAGAATCACTTCATACGCCTCTGCATTCGCCAGCCGCTCCGAATGCACAGTGCCAAATCAAGCACATGTTTCCGGAGGAAAAGGGAGGAAATGCTCTGATTAGCGATTATGTATGATTAGAGCCTGGATGTGTGGATTTTTCTGCTTTTCACTAAAACGCCTTTCCTGAGCACAAGTGACAAATCCAAACAAAGAAACACATACTGGAAATTTTCAAATGCAAATGAATTATTTTCTGAAAAATACAAACCTGATTCTCCACACTGGTCGGGTTAAAACATCAAAATGTTAAAGATATAGTTCACCAAAAAATTCTGTCATCATCATAACTGACCTTTGGTCTTGGTCTTTTTCATACATCTAGAGAGTTCAAAAAAGATGCACAATTGATAAAACTATATTCCTTGTCTTTAGAAGCCATATGATAGCACTGTGTGCCTGGAATTTGAGGACACAAATTGCCAACATCTTTAGGCAATAGGTTGGGAATTGTCACTAGTGCATCTTTCAGCCTACATTGTCAAAGCAAGTGTGTAAATTATTTTTTTTAAGCCTGGAATGGTTCTGAGGGTCCGAGGACTAGTGCATCTTTCAGCCTGCATTCAAGTAAAATACGTCAGTTCTGATAAAATCAGATACTGACTTTCTTCTCAAGTGTTATTGGTGACTTGTCACTTGTAAGGGAATCAATTTCAGTGTAAGGCATCTCTACTTTTATTTAAGTATAGTTTTCAGCCACTCCTTATACCTCTTATTGAATCTATGAGTGAAGAGGGCTGGATCAGAAACTAAAAAGGAATGGAGGGATCAGGAGAAGATGAGGATGATGTGGAGGTAGGATGGACATTCATATTCATGCATTTATCATCGCATTCAAGAAACACATTGACATTGTAATCAGTTCTTGCTTTCCCTGGGAATCAAACCCATGACCTTGATGTTGCAAGCGCCGGACTTTACTGTTAGAGACACAGGAAAGCTGAGTAGGACATGAGTAGAAGATACAAATGAGAGTATGGGAGAAAAAATAGGAAAAAGGGAAGGCAGGATGACTCGAAAAGAAGTTCAGTCGACAGTGAGAGCGAAAATGCAATTAAGGATTAAGGGTTGTCAAGAAGTTTAAAGGAGAAGGTGTTTCTAAAATAAACCCATTCATCTTGGCAAAGGAACTGTAAGATATAATTGGCGGTTATGATGGAGATCCGAAAGATTTTAGGGTATGAAATACCAAGAAATATCACAACAATGTATCTCAGAAACATCATGCACTCATTTACACTTGTGTAGCATGTAAGAAGAGTATTATGAGGCATTACATCCCATTTCTCTGCGAATGAATAGAAATTGTTAAAGAAATATACAATATGGAAGAATAGATTTCTGTTTTGAGACTTAAATAGGACCCGTTTCTAAAATGCTGGAAGAAATGGACTGAGAACTGTAATGTAAACAGTCAATGATTGCATATGTGAATCTGTGTGTTCTATTAGTTTTTCTCTTTTTTCATGTTTTCATGTTTTCATGTTTCATGATTTTCTTGAAATCATCAATAAAAATACAGAGAAAAAAAATAAATAAAGAAAGATATAATTGGCAATGTTAAAATGGCTCAAGCTCTTCAGGATGAAGCGTTGCTGGTAGCAATAGCAATTTTATCAGGTGAAAAAAACAATAGACATTAAAACGGTTTGTGAACAGGAGAATAGGACAGAGTGATAGAAGTAATGATGGAAAAAACTAAAAAGGAATCTGGAAAGAGCTACAAATCAAAAAAGAGATGAGCTCGATATAGAGAGGAACATGACTGTTGAAAATATGGAGAGGGAATGGAGGTGAAATGCTGTAGTGTGGGATTTGGGGATTGAGAGGTGAGGAAAAGAGCGACGGAAATAGAGAAGGAATAATCTTTTGTGGATCCTAGAGTATGTTTGGAAACATAAAGAAAGCTTTAGTAATAAAGAAACAATGGTGGCAGAAGCTTTTGATACTGAAAAGGCGTAGAAGAAAGGATTGGTTATAAAGTTAAGTCAAATGAAGATAAGAAGAATATTTAACTAGATTAAAATCAATAATGATTTGCTAAGTTTTCTCACCAGTTAATGGTAGAATGGGAAAGTCGTTATTTGCAGATGATGGAGTAGAGACAAGAACACGCCATGTAAAAGCCACAGATGAAGGGTCTTTAGAAATGGGATTATAATTGTTGAAAAAAAGTCAAACTATCTTCTTTACTAATAAAATAAATAAATGAGAAAAATCTGATCTAAATGGAAAAAACTATTTGAAATGGAAAAATCTCAGGGTTTTGGTTTGAGAGTAAACTTAATGTGATGATAATATAGTGGTAAAATGTAAAAATACTATACATTTGATGAGATGTGAATTAGGATGAGCATTGAAGACTACATATGAGGCACTGATTAAATCAGGACTGCATTGCATACAGATCAGCCTCAAAGTCTCAGTTAAGCAGATTGGATAAGATACAGTCACAAGCATCAAGGGTCTGTTGTGCAGCGTTTCCAGGAGTGGCACTGCAGTTACAGATCAGACAACAGCACTCGCAAATCACACACTGGGTTAATCTATCCGGACAGAATGAGTCTCACCCAACAAAAACTGTTCTAGACCTCTGAGGGGAACATGAGAAAAGTAAGAACAATAGCTTTGGTTGGGTAATCAAAAATGTTGTTAGTGAGTCAGAGTTGAACTACCCTGGAAGAAATCGGACCTATAAAACCATTGTAGATGTTATCAAAACACTCAGATCTATACAGATCTGTCATTCCAAACCTAGAAGAAGGCTGGGATTTTTAGGCCATCTGAGGGTTATAGAAGTCTTGAGGAAGAAGAAGAAGAAGAAGAAGAAGTAACAGTTCAAGCCAGGGATGCCAGATCCGCGTTTTCCCCTACACCAAACCTTATTTGTTGTGCACTTCCCGTCCAATAATAAATCATTTGTGCTTTCTTACTTGTGTTAAGAACCAGAGTCTCAGCTTTCAAACTCTGTCCATTTTTTCATGAAATTCATGCAATAAAGTTTGAAGGGCTGTCAGTGCATAACAAACATTTGCTCACACACTTCCCTACTATATATTTGGCGAAAAACAGTACGTTACAAACAAAGGATGTCAGAACTCAAAGCACTGGAAAAAGAATTGTCAAAAAGTATCTGGATGACCTACCATTTCTTGAAGTGTGCATACGATGAACGCTTTACTATCACATAATGCCACAGGAGGGGATTTGTGAATGACAGTGAAGCCATGCAACTGATGCTGGTAATCACGTGACAATGACATCATGGTGAATGTAGAACGTCCAGATTAAATTCAGACCACACACACTCATTCAATATAGATTTGTAGTTGTTTAGTGGTTGTGATGCAATTACTTCCTAAAAATAAATACAACCAAAATCCTACAAAGGCTTTTCTTCTTTGGGATTTAATGGTAGTCGGTAAACCAGTGTTGGCAAATTTCCGCCACCTACTGACGTGGAGTGTGAGAATTTAGAAAATAATATTTAAAAGAATGCATGAAGAAGGAGATGTAGAAGGGAAATAAATGAAAATAATAAATTCTAAATCCTTCAAATCAAACTCTTTTCAGAAGATATTTTAATAAAGCTGTGGTCACCTTTGAATTATTGTTGTAAGTGTCTTTCCTTTCGTTGCTGTCTCCACAACTTTTGCATACTGTTATTAATCTTTTTCATTTATTAATTATATTTAATCTTTCCCCAGAGGAACATTAACGTTTATACTTGAATACTTTAAAGCCTTTTGCCAAATCCCCTCACACGAGCAGAGATCCACAAAAAAAAGACTTTTATTCCTAGATGTTGAATTCTGAACAAGGTCTGAAGGGTTTCTACAAGAAAATCCTGCCTCGGGTCAGATTTTCCATTTTTAAGCTTGGCTTCCATTTTAGGATTGATAAAGAATCAGAGCAAATAACAACTTGAAGCAAATGAACCTCTTTCCCCTATTGAAAGGCCAATTGAACTGCAATCAATTCTATTTTTCAGGACTTAGTTGTTTTTTATTTTGTCCCTAGCACCTAAACTCAATAAGGGCAATTGGGACAGTGCTTAAAGGCTTTGTTAATTAAGAAAATTAACCTTGCAATACAGAACTATTGTGTATGATCTGTATGCTCTGAACTGGTGCTTCTCAACTTCTTAATCTGCGCAACCCATGACAGTTACACATTGTACTGATTTTGTTGCTATTCATGTTTCCATGAAAGGTTGTGCAATATATTAGCAATGACAATTCACCCTAATACACTGACTAAGCTAAACCCAAAATTAAGTTTAGCCTATTGCAAAGTAGAATGGCACCAGTGGGATGTGTGAAGACTGATGAAGGGAGATCACAGGGAAAGAACTAACAAACAGCAATACAAAAATACAAGAAGTTGAATTAGGAAAGGAGGACGGGAGCCATCGAAGAGTACAAGGAGATAATGGAGGCAGGGAGCAAGTTAAGGTTCTTGGCCAGAGAATGTGCACAAATCAACTTGAGTTAAAGTAGTTGCAAAGGGTTATAAGCACAATGTAGGAAGTAAGTCCCATATTCCCCAAGAAGATCCAGCAAGCAGAGCTAGTCAAAGATCTGTGAAAGAGAGGGTTCCCCAGAAAACCTGTGAAAAACACAGATACACAGAACATAGAAGTTCTTGCCACCCAGTTTGCAGAATCCAATGGAATGAAATGCCTTGTCCCTAAAAAGACAGTTCACTATTGTTTCAATGCTTTCTAATGAGAAACCCAGGCCTCAGTATGAGGAAGCCAGAGACCTTATCTTCTACCCAAGCATCCCACTTTAACCCTGTTTCTGTGCGAAAATGGTTTGCTTCTTCCAAGGCGATATTATTGCTGGGGAACACAAGAGCTCTCAGGACACATCTGGAACTTTGATGAAACAAGCCTACAGGACCACTTAGTCTCTGCAGGCATTGTGGCTCGAGAAGGATATCCGTGGTTTGAAATCAGTGCAAATGAACGGGGAGAAACAACAACACTGATAGCGTGTCACAATGCGGCAAAAAGGCAAAGGAAAAAGACTTAGGGCTGGATGGAGTTTTGGGCTACCGATCAATACATTTGTCAGAATATCAGGCAATGGATGTGTCACGGTGCAAACCAGTGACTATGTTTGTGACTGACGCACGCACACACAAACACAACACCAGCACGAATACACCCATGCCCTGTTAACACGACTGACACTGGCATTGACAATCTTAACTGTATTGTGTATTGTCTGTATAAATTACCAGGTCTACTTGATCTACCAGCATTTATTGATAAGTGTTGTGAGCCAGTATCAAAGAGACTAATTTCAGACAATAGCAAAGAGGCATTTACCAAACCTTTTATAAAGTTTGTTAAAGTTTGGTTTATTGGTAGATCTGAAATTGTTGCCTTCTTAGTGGTGCATCACACTTGCGTGTGATGTCACAGGGGATTCCATTAGTTGTGTTTGTAAAATTTATATATTTATTTTTGATTTATATTGGTTTTGTATGTCTGTATTATGTATTGCTTATGATATGCATGTTGTTGTTGATATTGTTTATTATTATTTATGTGGTTTTATGTCAAGTATGTTTGTCTTTAATGTTTAACTGTAGGATGGTACAATCCAGGGGGAGGAGTCAGGCCTATAAAATGGCTCCAGTAACACAGTGTGGGGAGGGTAATGGTAGTTTGTCTTGGCTGTGTGAGCTGCTGATAAAATAAAAATCTCTTAAAGTGGAAACAACAGTTTTTCCTGATGTCATTTTTGATTTACATCTGCCGGTCATCCTAACAGGATGGATCAACTCAACAAGTGTTTTTGGACTGGAGAAAGCACTTGTTCAAAGAAGATCGATGTAAACATGTGCTTCTGCTTGATGGACACGGCAACAATCTGTTTAACACTAAGTATCTTACTCTAATGAGAGACAACGATGTGTATGTTGTGTGCTTCACTTATCATAAACCCCATTCTCTGTTCAGCTGACAGGGAATTCTTCAAAACTTGAAGCATACCTGGAACTTGAAGGGCCAGATCTACATCGGAGAGAATGGTGGAAGGAGGCTGGAGAAACCCCTCTTCCCGTCCCTGCTCTTAAAGACTTGGAAAACACAAGCAATGCCACAGAATGCATTGGAGGCAAATGCAACTTTAAGGCCAATGGATCTACTCACTAGATCTCACCTACATAGACAAAGCTCTCTTTGGACACCAGAGTGGAAATGCAGCACCTGAGGCCACCAAGGCCCCTCATCATCATCATCAAGTGTTCTCCAAGTCACAGTCCAAGTCCTCCTCCAAGCCCTCATCCAGGTAATAACTCATCAATACCTCTTCCAAACCCTTCTCAAAGCTTGTGGACCTGGTTCATATACACATACAAAAGTGTGCATCCCTATATACACTCACCTAAATTTCTCATTAATGCAATTATCTAATTAACCAATCACATGGCAGTTGCTTCAATGCATTTAGGAGTTGGTCCTGGTCAAGACAATCTCCTGAACTCCAAACTGAATGTCAGAATGGGAAAGAAACGTGATTTCAGCAATTTTGAGCGTGGCATGGTTGTTGCTGCCAGACGCGCCGGTCTATTTCACAATCTGCCCAGTTACTGGGATTTTCACGCACAACCATTTCTAGGGTTTACAAATAATGGTGTGAAAAGGGAAAAGCATCCAGTATGTGTCAGTCCTGTGGGAGAAAATGCCTTGTTGATGCTAGAGGTCAGAGGAGAATGGGCCGACTGATTCAAGCTGATAGAAGAGGTTACAATCGAGGTTTGCAGCAAAGCATTTGTGAAGCCACAACACGCACAACCTTGAAACGGATGGGCTACAACAGCAGAAGACCCCACCGGTTACCACTCATCTCCACTACAAATAGGAAAAAGAGGCTACAATTTGCACGAGCTCACCTAAATTGGACAGTTGAAGACTGGACAAATGTTGCCTGGTCTGATGAGTCTCGATTTCTGTTGAGACATTCAGATTGTAGACTCAGAATTTGGCGTAAACAGAATGAGAACATGGATCCATCATGCCTTGTTACCACTGTGCAGGCTGGTGGTGGTGGTGTAATGGTGTGGGGGATGTTTTCTTGGCACACTTTAGGTCCCTAAGTGCCAATTGGGCATCGTTTAAATGTCACGGCCTACCTGAGCATCGTTTCTGATCATGTCCAACCCT
The DNA here is from genome assembly GCA_037043235.1 of Rhodeus uyekii. NCBI lineage: Eukaryota > Metazoa > Chordata > Actinopteri > Cypriniformes > Acheilognathidae > Rhodeus > Rhodeus uyekii. The sequence continues at coordinate 2,770,335 of JAWRVZ010000081.1, forward strand.
TTATGACCACCATGTACCCATCCTCTGATGCTACTTCCAGCAGGATAATGCACCATGTCACAAAACTTGAACATGACAATGAGTTCACTGTATTAAAATGGCCCACAGTCACCAGATCTCAACCCAATAGAGCATCTTTGGGATGTGGTGGAACGGGAGCTTCGTGCCTTGGATGTGCATCCCACAAATCTCCATCAACTTCAAGATTCTAACCTCTCAATATGGGCCAACATTTCTAACCTTGTTGAATCAATGCCATGTAGAATTAAGCCAGTTCTGAAGCCGAAAGGGGGTCAAGTCCGAACTCCTTGCAGGCGTGGGAGAGGCGACATACCAGTTGCTGCAGTCCATCTTCCGAGTGTGATGTCAAGGCTGCATCGTCCGCAAAGAGCAATTCACGGATGATAACCTCTGTGACTTTAGTCTTAGCTCGGAGACGGGCGATATTGAACAGCTTGCCATCAGTCCTGGTGTGAATATACACACCCTCACTGCAGTCCTTGAAGGCGTACTGGAGGAGCATGGAGAAGAAGATGGCAAAAAGCGTCGGCGCAAGAACACAGCCTTGCTTTACTCCACTGCTGACTGGGAAGGCCTCCGATGTTGCACCGTTAAAGCACACTGTGCTGTGCATGTTCTCGTGGAATGATCTTATGATGGTCAACAGTCGAGGAGGGCAGCCGATCTTCTGCAAGAGCCTGAAGAGTCCACTCCGGCTGACCAGGTCAAACGCCTTGGTCAGGTCTATGAACGCAATGTAGAGGGGCATCTGCTGCTCACGACACTTCTCCTGTAGCTGTCGTAGTGAGAAGATCATGTCTACAGTTAACCGGCCTGCTCGGAAACCACACTGGGACTCTGGATAGACGCGGGAGGCTAGGATCTGCAAGCGCGCCAGGGTGACACGGGCAAAAGCCTTTCCAACGATGCTGAGGATGGATATGCCTCGGTAGTTGTTGCAATCACTGCGGTCTCCTTTGTTCTTGTACAGAGTTACAATGTTTGCATCTCGCGTGTCCTGGGGAATGTGTCCTTGTCCCCAGCAGAGACAGAGGAGTTTGTGCAGGGGTTGGAGTAGTGCTGGTTTCCCGATCTTAAGGACTTCAGGAGGGATGCCATCACTCCCAGGGGCCTTCCCACAAGCAAGGCAGTCGATTGCTTTTCTGAGCTCTTCCAGGGTGGGTGGTATATCTAGATCCTCCATGACTGGCAGGTCTGGGATGGAATCTAAGGCGGTGTCGGTAACAACGTTTTGGGTTGCATACAACTCAAGATAATGCTCAACCCAGCGCTGCAGCTGCTTCCCCTGGTCTTTAATGACATCGCCACTCTTGGACTTGAGTGGGACAATCTTGTAGGTGGGTGGGCCTGTTGCCTTCTTAATTCCCTCATACATGCCCCTTGCATCGCCGGTTTCGGCAGCTACTTGTATACTGTTGCAGAGTTTCAGCCAGTAGGTGTTAGCGCAGTGGCGGGCGGTCTGCTGTGCATTTTTCTTGGCAGTCCTGAGGGCTTGTAATGTTTCAGGGCTAGGCGCAGCCTTATAAGCCAGGAGGGCTTTCCTCTTTGCCTCAGTCATGGGCTTCATCTCCTCCCAGTTAGCCTCATACCAGTCAGTGTTTTTTCTCTCCTTCTTTCCGTAGGCATTAATGGCTGAGTTATACACAGCATTTCGGAGGTGGGACCACTTGGAGTCGATGGTGTCACCAGATGTCTCTTGGGTGAGAGCCTCATGAAGCTTGCAGATGAACTGCTGTGTCTTCTCTGGGTTGCTTGCACAGAAGATGTTGATGCGTGGGCGTCCCTTCTTCTTGGTGTGGTGCAGTTTCTTGGGTAGTATTCGTACCTTGCTGGCCACAAGGGAGTGGTCCGTGTCGCAGTTGGCACTGTGGTAGCTGCGGGTGAGAAGGACGCTAGCTAGTTCCACACGCCTGGTGATGACGAGATCTAGCTGGTGCCAGTGGCAGGAACGAGGGTGTCTCCATGACACCTGGTGGATCTCCTTGCATTTGAAAAATGTGTTTGTCACACATAGACTGTGGGAGCAGCACATCTCCAGCAGTCGCTGACCATTTTCATTGATCTTACCCCTTCCGTGCGAGCCGAGACAGGTGGGCCATGCCTCATAATCAGCGTAATCAGCTATGAATATATATATATATATATATATATATATATATATATATATTATACACATCCCTGACCACAAGTAAGTGCTCAAAACCCCCAAGTGACACACTCTTTGAAAATGTGGAAAGTAAATTCAAAGGAAGAGGAAAACAAGCAACCCAAAAAGCCAAGAAAGAAGAGGTTTTATTGTTGTCGCAGTAATAGACAAAAAGGTTTAAGGTCAGTTTAGATAAACGCTATTAATAAATTTCATACCAGAATAATTTTTTGAAAAGTTTTTAATACCTTTTGGACTTCAAGTCTTCTTTGACCTCAATTAAATTTTTGGGAGGAGAATTAAGTGTCCAATGATATGGTGGGAATAAGGTTTAGTGACCATTTCTCTTTTTCAGCTTTTTAGGGGCTCACTGGAGTTGGCATGTTGAAAGAGAAAAATACACCACATCTTTCACTTTTCTAACATTGCTACAGAAGTGATTGGTGTTTAAACAGCGGCTGAAATGAATGAGACACCCAAACAGATCTGTCCCTTTTTAACGTTTATTTTTAAAAATGAGTAAGCACACAATTCATATGTTCTGTGAATACCAAAATCTGTGTAAACAGCACATATAATAATTCCATCATATACCTAGAACTTGATTGTTGAATGACATATCAAAAGTCCTCAGAGAAAGTTGTTTTTTATCAAGAAATAGTACACAAATAACTAAAGAAATGTAAAAAATATACATCTGAAAAGTTAACCGGATATTAAAACATACACAAGTTTACTTGCACAAACGTATGATGTCACGATGGAACAGACCAGACCAAAGATTGCATGCATGTGCACAGGCTCACAGCGCATCCTGAGTGAACTACCAACAAAAAGTGCTCTTCAACATCATGCTACATTACAGATCCAATGCACTTTTATCAAAGTACTAATGGCTGTTGAATTGCATGGGTTATTCGAACACATTTCCACTGCTTCCTAATGATTTAATGGATGCCAGGAACCAGGCTACAACCCCTCAAACAAGCATGAAAGAACTACACAAAACATTGATCAAAATGAATTGAATTCATGCGTGAAACAAATTTTTGCCAATGGGGTCCGAAAAATAATCTTGTTTTGCCTTCGAATTGCCTAAGTTGATTTTCTGACCCCATCGGAAGATGTTGGTTCTTGTTTTAAGCTTAAACTCACTTCATTTTGATCAATTATTCACTTCTCTAATATCCTATGCCAGTAAATGTATCTTGATTTAAGAATTTTCTGCTGGAAAACATTTTTTATCATGTCGCTTGCACTTTCTTGCTAGCATCCAATTATTGGCCTTTTATACTGTGGACGGTATCAATCTTTTCACTGCAAATCTAATTATTACTGCATCCATACCATTACAAGAATATTTCACTTGAATATTCGCTACACTGTCATCATGTACTCACCCCCCACCTCTAGCCCGCAATTGCGTTCGCTAAATAACAATGCATCAATAACCTTTTTTCAATGTGGAAATCTGACCATGTACGCAGACTAGATTATCAGTGAATATAGTGAGCTGCATAAATTAGCTTTATGGTACTGTTATGAAAAGAACTGTGCACTTTTGCACCGATCCCTTTTGTGTTTTGTCCTTCCATGCAAACCATCAGACAGAAAACATCCCACTATTAAGACTAAATGTTCATGAACTGTAATGAGGGTTCATGATGAGATGACTCTCTGGATCACCAGTCTGAAATAAAAAATAAAAAAGTCATAGTGATAAACTGTTTGGTCTGTCACCTTCAATCAAACTCAGTTTAATTGGTGTGAAATGGCCAAGAATTCGAGCCGCGTAAGACAGCGTGGAGAATGGGCTCGCTACGTCATGCTCGCCCCGCGAGTCAATGCTAGCTGAAGGACAACGAATCCCAGTGTATCTGACAACACTGAGCCTTATCAACAAACATACAGCCAACGTTTGGAGTGGTCATCAATACATCTCCTAGCCATTAGAACAGAACTCTACAGTCATCTGCACTGAGCCGAGAGGCAACGTAAAAACATTTCACAGTACATTATACCTCGGCTTCATTCTACATGTACAGAAATGAACAATTTGACAAAGAATTATGCAATATGACAACAGTTTTATCTAGATTTAGATACACTCTTGATAGAAATCATGATGTTAAATTGTGATGTGTTACCTGTTTGTGCAAAAAAAGCAACGCTACAAATGTGATAATAGTTTTCTCTCTTTAAAAATAAAGGCAAAGATATTTGTTTCTTCACGATTCACGTTTCTTTTTGTTGTGCCAGTGATGTCCATGTCTTGGGTTTAGAAATGCGTCTCCTTCTCTGTGATGGTGGAGATCTTGCCATCCGCCCGCATTTTGGCTTCAGCATCATTGATAGCGCAAGTACCCCTGGAGCTGAGGCGGCCCCTCATTATTAGATCAGGGCTGGGTGTGGTCAGCTTCTTGATCCTCTGCAAAATCACACCCGTATTATTATAATAAGCAATCTGAGTGCATTGTGAAACATTTAATCATTTGGACAAAGCACACACACACAGTTACTGTAAGTTACTGTACTTACATTATTTACTCTAAAAAGGTTCTTTATTGGGATCAGTAGTTCTGTCATGACAACGTTCAGAGTGTTTGGCATGGTAGTGAATATAACAATAGATCTATATTTCTATTATTGCTGTTGCTGCTGTTATTGGAGCTATAAATGCTGTTCTGCTGCCGCTATTGCTTCTGCTGTTGCCTCTATTACTGTTAATACTACTGCTGCTCTTATTAGCAAACCAGCTCCAAAACATCTTTCTGGGAGTTTATAGTAATCCTGAAGAAAATGACTAGCTAGCTAACAGTGGCCATCCCGGAACAGAGTTTAACACCCATGTTCTATGCCACGAAAACAAAAACAACTTTATGAATCTTTATTTTTAACAGTGTACAGTGTACAATGTTATGAGAATATTTTCTGATACAATCCAGGGTCTAAAGGGCCAGTCACACAGCGAAAACGCATGAATCACGCACGAATTACGCAAAGATTTTCGTTTCTGCGCAGAGCGTGCGTCATATGCGTATTTCGTCGGTGGAACGAACGTGGACCATCAGTGATTGTAAGTGGATGTGCGTCGAAGGCGGTTTGTGCGTGATTTTGAGTTTTGAACAGTTCAAAATTTCCCGACGCACAGTTAATCATGAGTCGGCGTGCGTAGTTTATGCGTCGAGTATGCATGACTATGCGCGGGACACACGTCGGCTGTCAGTGCTTATGCGTCGGAACTGGTTCAAACCGTGCACGTCCACTGACGCCCCACCCTTCATATCTCTCATGAACCTATATCACCGCACATATCACGTTCATTCTACTGACTGTGGATTCTGAAGGTATTTGTACGTGGAACGTTCGCGAAGCATGCATGTTTGGACGCGCTCCGTCAGTGATTCATGCGTCGGGTGTTCGTGGAATACTTTGGTCAATTTCTCGACGCACAAGCACGCACAAACCCAATCTGTGCGTGATTTGTGAGTGATTCGTGCGTGATCGGCTGTGTGACTCGCCCTTAAGGCAGGTTCCTCCAATCCAGCTTTGGAGGGCAACTGTACTGAATTTAGCTCCAACCATAATTAAAGACAGCTTAACAGCTAATCAAGACTCAGAGGGCTGGTCACAATACCCACACTTATGCTCTTTGCACTTCACCACTTTGGACAGACCAAGAGTAACAGGTAACTGAGTTTGATCAGGATTTGAGAAATGCTGCTGGTGATGCTGTGATTCTTTTTTGGAGGGGCGAGGGAAATGCATTTCATGACATCAAGTTATTTAGTTTTGTCATACCATTTTCTTGCTACTCCAGTGTAGTTAAATCACATGAAATCTATGGCTCAGGCAATTGGCCCAAAACATTGTGTGGTCTCCTAAGCAAAGATGCCAGAATCATGCACCAGATGGGCAGCTGCCATTGAAATGAACTGGAATGCTTCTCCTGGTATTATAGACCTACGTGATATTTTATTTTTTATTGTTTTATTTTATTTTATTGTTTCTTTTTTTTCGTTTTTTTTTTTTTTTTGACAAATACTGTAGTTTTTTCCTTGCTTTAAACTTAAATATGACCCCCAAAAAATCCCATGGGGTAAGAAAAATAAATATAATCTGAAAGCAGAATGTGATTTTGCTGTTAAAAGTGCAAGATGCAGGTCAGTGGAATGATTTAAACTTGAGCACTGTGTTTCTAGAATGCCGTGCCTTAAACGAGATGCTGCAAACGATGCAAGACGTGAGCACAATGGTTAAAGTTGTCTGTCTAGTGTATGTTTACATAGAAAAATAATGGAAAGGCAGTAAAGTAGAATGTAAAAACCTGTTCTGACCAGCCCTTTTTGTTTTTTTCTTGTTTGTTGTTTTAAAGATGTTTAGATGTGTTAGTGGAAAAATATTTCTGCAGTGTTGCACACTAACCTCATCACACAGCTCTGTATGTTTTATGAAGCAGACACAATCAATAAGACATGGCACAATGGGGTCACGTCAGGGCAGCGCTCGCGTCACGCCCACACTGTGCCATCAATTCTGCGCTATGCTCACTACATCTCTACTCTCTGCAGTGCTAGAACTCCTTTCATCTTCGGCATGTCACGGCACCTCAAGAGATATGATGTTTTCTTTCTCAAGTACATGCTGAAAAATACTTTCCACCTCCTACCTAATATAATTGGCAGAAATATGATGAATATGTTCAGTCGGGTGAATCGAGGACAGGGAAGGGGGTAGGAAATGATGACTCATGTCTTCAGTGATGTTTATCAGGTACAAAGAGCAATGCAGAATATAAGAATCAAAGAAAGCATGCTCATAACTGATAGTTTAGCTTGATTTGAAGATAATAATAAATATAAATTATATAAAATATAAATTAAATAAATTAAATCTAGAAATAAACAGATTGCATTTTGAAAAATTGAAAAGAAAGAAATGTTTCGGATTGTCTATTTAGACAAAGCGCACCTAAAGTACCTAAGGCTATTTACAACAGCTTCACCCACTTTTGTCTGATTGAGCCAGAAAAAATGCCAAAAGAAACCGATAACAGGAATCCAGTTGTCGGATTAGTTAAGGGATTTAGGGACAAAGACAAGTAATGTCCCAATAAAGCAGCATCTATTTATGACTTAAATAAATATAATCATACACACTGAATATCAGTCAGTCACATTTGACGTTAACATGAATGACTGACCAATTGGGATCTCTCCTAAGAGCCCAATCACCTTCGAGTGGTAACAGAACAAGACAACGCCCATTGGTCAGTGAGAAATGCATTGCAAGCTGCTCTCGCTTCCTGGTATATATCACAGTGTGTGAATACTCTCGTTAGACATTTGATTTGTGTTGAGCAGATGCTAATTCACTCTGTTCTTCATTCATTATTCCTCTGTGATAGGACACACGGTCACTGTCCTTGTTCCTGTTTGTGTCGAGAGGACCATTTCCTGGCCCTCTCGGACAGCCACGATCTCTGCCTAATGTGTCTGGGCTGTAATCATTCTGAGGAAGAGTTTGTTGATGAGTCATATAACCACTGCGGAAAGATGACCATTGCGATCTTGAGATCAAGACTAAGATACCTTGAGAGAGGTGGATTCTTCAGCAGCCATATCAGCCTGTAGCCTAAGACTGGTTGCCCACTGAAGCTAAGCAGGGTTGAGCCTGGTTAGTACCTGGATGGGAGACCTCCTGGGAAAAACTAGGTTTCTGCTGGAAGTGGTGTTAGGAGGCCAGCAGGGGGTGCTCACCCTGCAGTCTGTGTGGGTCCTAACGCCCCAGTATAGTGACGGGGACACTGTACTGCAACAAGCACCGTCTTTCGGATGAGATGTTAAACCAAGGTCCTGACTCTCTGTGGTCATTAAAAATCCCAGGATGTCTTTCGCAAGAGTAGGGGTTTAACCCCGGCATCCTGGCCAAATTTGCCCATTGGCCTTGGTCCATCATGACCTCCTAATCCCCCCCCATACTCTAATTGGCTTCATCACTCTGTCTTCTCTCCACCAATAAGCTGGTGTGTGGTGAGCATTCTGGCGCAATATGGCTGCCGTCACGTCATCCAGGTGGATGCTGCACATTGGTGGTGGTTGAGGAGATTCCCCCCGTACTATGTAAAGCGCTTTGAGCTCTGGAAAAGCGCTATATAAATGTAACATTTCTTCTTCTTCTTCTTCTTCTTCTTCTTCTTCTTCTTCTTCTCTGCTATTCACTGATCTGGTTCCTCTGCCCAGCAGAGAGGACACTTTGGTTAATACGCAGGGTGATCTGAGAATCACAGTGGGAGCACTCCAACTAGGCGAATCCTGGCGGCTCTCATACTCCTCTTTTCCATTGCAGGATGTGGATCTTCTGGCTGCAGTTGCTGAGTCTTCTCATGGAGCTCCCAGCATCTTATTCACTGGTCTATGTTAGCTCGACCGGATGTTGACCTGATGCTGCATCAGAGAGCAGGTTAGAGCCCTCTGTGGATGAAAATTCGGCTGTGTTACACCCATCAGGAAAAATAGCATTGTTCGAGTCCAACCCGGAGCTACTACCATGCTTTCCTGGGCTGCCGCAAGTAGTGGGTTCGACTGGAACCCTCCACTATATCCCAAACCTTAGTGGATGAATGATTGGATGGGTAATCTAAGATGGTGCCGCCATGTTTGGTCGCATTCAGGTTGCCCCTCTAAGACGTTGCTTTTATTTATTATTCTACTCTCTTTTGTTCTCGTTTTTTTAAACAAATTTATCATCTGCCTTGATCTGCTATGACAGCAAAACACTTTTGGAAATTTTTTACCGCTACACTGACCTGTTTCAGGACACTTTCACCAATCCTCTGTGGCCCCCTGAGATTCCCTGGAACGCCAAACTGAACGATGGCCACTCGAGTCAAAGGTGAAGATTCAAAAAACACCGCGAGAAACGTGCTGGGATTTGCAACAGACTGAGGAAAAGAGCATTCAGCCCTCCTCTCCCGAGCATTCTGATCGCAAATGTCTAATCCTTCGAGAATAAGATGGACGATCTTAGAGCCAGGATAAGTTCTCAACGGACATGAGAGACTGTAATATCTATTGTTTGTCCGAAACATGGCTCACGCCTGCGGTCCCGGACACAGCTGTGACGCCGTCTGAGAACTTCTCTGTTTTTCGGATGGACAGAACATCCGAGGCCAGTAAATCCAAAGGCGGTGGAGTGTGTTTCATTATCAACAAGAAATGGTGTGATCCAAGGAACATCTCCATTCTTTCGCGATCCTGCTCGCCACATCTGGAACATATAACGATAATTTGCCGCCCATTCTATCTGCCAAGGGAGTTTTCATCGATTGTCGCCACTGTGGTTTATATTCCACCACAGGCAGTCAGGACCAGTCGGGACTGGCTTTATCTGGCTTCCTTGATGCTATCAGCGGCTCCATAAACAAACACCCCGATGCTGCTTTGGCACAATGGTTGGGCAGCCTTGGGCTCCTGGACAGAACATCGTCTGCAGTGGCATATCAATGCCAGAACTTGTGCTCCCCATCACAGCCCCTCCCTGGGGGATTCCCCTGACAAAGATCCTGCTTTCCAAGGGATTGGGCATTTATCGCTTTGTAGTGGAGCCCCTTCATTGATTGTGTTCTTGCCACCAGGAAGACCCCTGTAAATGCCAAATCAGAGTCAGGCTTTTCAGCCTAAATCTGAATGAATTCTTGCTCCCCAGACTGAGTTCTGGGTTCTCCCAAAGTTTTTTTCTCCATTCTAAGAGATAGAGTTTTTGTTCCTTGACATTGTAGCTTCTCGCTTGCCTATTTGGGTACAGCTTTCTTGTAGTTCAAATAGTAAAGCATTGGTGCTTGCAACATCATGGTTTCGATTACCGGCCAACTCTAACATAATCTTGAGACCCCTGCTTGGATATGAGTCCAAAGTTGGATACGTGCCCACGGACCAGGCAATGAACTTGCAAAGCGCTGCCTCTAGAGGAGGCAGACACAGCCATTGCGTTGCTGTTTCCTGTTTGTGCCTTACCATCCCAAGAGCTCACTTTACTCAGAGTGTTGCTTCCTCCTGGGCGTTGGTGAACAGCACCTCTCTGGCAGATATATGTAAAGGGCTGTGTGATACCTAAACACAAGATTCAACAATCTCTGAGTGGAGCAGGTGCCTTCCGGTGTGTTGTGTACAAACAGGTAATATGAGGGAAGGTTGGCTCTGTGTCTCCCTAACTACGCCATTCCCCTCTAAGGATTGGATATGAGCACCTATTCTGCTTCTCAGGTGAGTTCCCCAGCCGGTGAACCCTGGTGGAGTTTCTCCAGTATCTTCAGCTATCAGATGCAGCGGAAGCATCTGACACCAGGTCTAGTACTTGTGTGTATGCCCGGTTGGTCAGTCCCTGTACAAGATGGCCATATGTTGTGATTCCCCTCAGAGGTGATCCCATTTGTGTATTCTTCCACAGTACGGCTTCCCTGTTGGTGTGCGTGAGTCTTTCCCTTGGTAGAGTCCATTCTGCCCTGTCTGTAATGGTATTGCCTTCACCCCTGAATAAGACAGGATCTACCACACATCCTCTGCCCCAGCAGGTACGTGGGTCCAGCTGGCTTGCTCAGGGCACTGGAAGGGGCAGTATTTGTGGCGTCTGCCGTAAGGATTCAATTTGTCAGTCACTAATTTTAACATTGAATGTGACTGACTGATAGGGAACGTCTTGGTTACTAATGTAACCCCCTGTTCCCTGAAGGAGGAAATGGAGACGTTTACTCCCATCGCCACCACTCCTCTACCTCCTGTGGCACGGCCGGGACCCCTCAGTGAAAAACTTAATGGGAGTATTCACATTCTGAGAAGCCGGTCTGAGTTGTTGGTGTTATGTCCCTGTTTGTCTGGTTGTGTGTCATGTTACTTGTTTCCCCACCCCCTTGTTACCTTGTTATGTCTCATGGCTTGCACCTTTTCTTTGCTCATTTGTCACCCTTTATGTTTCTCTCTTGACTTCTGTCCTGTGCCAGATCGAATCACAGTCTTTACAGATCTCACTGGCTCTCGTTTCTCCTAGTCTCTGGTTTAACCTAGTTCTAGTTTAGATCTTGTCTTAGTCTTGTTCAGTGTTTGTTTTCTTAGTGATTTTTGCTTGGTTTTTTCCCCTTTCTTAGCCCTTTTCCGGTTGCCTTCCTGACTAGTTTAGCTTTCGTTTAATTTTGTCTTTTCTCCTTCCCCATTACTTTTTTCTCCCTAGGTCCCCTGGCTACCAGTCACTGCGCCCCTCTCGCCTCCTGCCTTTTTGATGCTGCGCCACCTGACACTGTTCCCCAAGTTTCATCCACCCATTTCATCCACCCCTGGGACTGTATTCTGCTCCTTCCTTTCCCTCAAGCTCCGCTACCACCATTGGGTCTGAACCACAGCTCTACGGGTCTCACCTCTCCACCTTGCCGTCCATTTAGATGCTGCACTGCAATCTCATTAGACCATCCAGCATTTTCTGTGTGCATATCAATTTAAATAAGCTTTTCCCGCAATTGATTCCTCTCTCCTCACATATCCTAACAGCTGCCTTATATACCCAGAGGCGGGGAGCGGCTTGTGAGGCAATTCTCACTCGCCAATGAGCATTGGCTAGTTCTATAACCACTCAATGGTGATTGGGCTCTCAGGCAAGACCCCAATTTGCCAGTCACTGATGTTCCCTCAATGTCAACGTCTGTTCCCTCCTTCAGGGAAGGATGTTATTATTGCATACTGTGTTATAATATACTTCAACACTTTGAGGTGCAAAGAGTATCACTGTTCACTATTTGCATAAACAGTATTGCATAAATGGTGCAAATAACATCTTGCTTAGTGCAAAGAAAATAATTATTAAGTAAATTGCATTTCTGCCGGTTCAGAAACATGTAATCTAATGTAAAATAAAGAAAAATGTGTGATCAAGGACATGATCATCAGGTCTTTTTCATGTAGCTCCAGTGTCATTAAAACAGAAGACAAAGCAAATGTGCGCACATACTCATATTCATAGATAATTTTTCAATGCAACTCAATCTGTTATTCTGATACTGTAATTAATGATGAAAAACACATTAGAAATGTGAAATACAAATATTTTCACTAGTGGTCTGAACAAACTATAATATATGATTCACATAATGACCATGGTTTACAAAAAAAAAAAAACGTTTACCTCACGGAAAGTTCCTTTTGTTTTCCAGATCTGGAATACGATTCCCAGAGGGATGCAAACCATAGAGGACATGGCCATCATCCAGCCGATCCCATAACCCCAGTTGGGATATGTGTACACATTATTATATTTCAGTGGTTTGTACTTGATCAAGAAGAACAGAAAGATGCCCTGAAAAGACGATCATATGACAAAGAACTTAGCATTTATCACTCATAGACTGTAAGTATCTCGTCTCGTTACATCAAATTGAACTCACAGCACAGATGCCGGGTGTGAAGTACTTCCAGCACCACTTGATAAAGAAGATGGGCTTGTATCCAATCATGTCCTCAATGTTCAAATAAAACCTGTCGCCACCTGAAGATAAAGATCAATGATTCTATTGTTCATTTAAAAATGTCTCTCAAGAAAAAAAAAAAGATATGTAAAATGGATTAATTTGCTAAAAAAATGTATTCGTATACTACAAACATAAAATGTATATTTAAAGGACACTGAGGTGGCTGTATCTCTGCTTGAAAACATATTTGAATAATTCATTACATGCACTGTCTGACTCTTGCCAGCAGGTGGCGTTACAGTTACAGAAATCTGATAATACTGTAAACATTAGCATGAATAATTCAAACAGAAAAGCATCTGCTGGCATGTGCAAGTCTATTAATGACAGAATCTGATAGATTACAGCTGGTCTTGCTACATCATGTGACAAACATGTGCTACAAAACCTTATTTGATACCCTTATTTCATGGTAATTGGATTGATTTTCTCCTAGTCATAAATATACACTATAAATATCATACATATGCTACAAATTTCTAAACATTCTTAAATCAAAATGAATTTACTTGAGGAGCAAAATGATGAGTTATTAAGGCTTGTTTACTGAATAATGTATCGAAATGAAGCATGTTTATACTAATGGACAATTATGCCAGATTAAAACACTTTTTTTAAGTGAAAACAAGAGGGTTTTTCTGATCCCATTTACAGATATCTTTTCTTGTTTTAAGCATGAAGAATTTGGAAGTTAAGAAATGAAAACTGAATTTGAGAGAGTTTACTTGGCAGAAGTTTGCTAGACTATAAAGAAAGATGTTCATATTAATGGGTGATTTTTAAGACAGAAATGAAGCAGTCTTACCATAGATCCAGCCAATGCAGATGGACTCAAAGATGGCCACAAACAACAGACACATGCCACTGGCTGCATACGCGTCAAAGAGCTGGAACACGTACATGCCACCCTAACAGAGCAAAGCCAGGCAGTCAGACATATTGGACAAACACACAAGACAACAGAGACTGTGGGAGTAGCATGATAGGTTTGAATCCTGCTATTTGTATGTGAATTTTGAAATATTGCAACAAAATGCTGGATGGAAATGCCAACATGCACATAAATTATACAAATGCACATAAAAATTGCTCAGTTGAGGCAAATACATTACATATTTATCCGATAAGAAGACATGCACTTAAACTAAAAGGGAAACACATATACCGAATGAATCCCTTAAAACCTCACGTGTCTTTTCCTCATCAGAGGCTGTGATTGGATAACTGGAGTAACCGATGGACCAATGGCATCGCAGCGTCTCAAATGAGACTGTGATTGGTTGACTAGAGTAACCGGTTGGACCAATGGCATCGCAGTGTCTCAAATGAGACTGTGATTGGTTGACTAGAGTAACCGGTTGGACCAATGGCATCGCAGTGTCTCAAATGAGACTGTGATTGGATAACTGGAGTAACCAGTGGACCAATGGCATCGCAGCATCTCAAATGAGTCTGTGATTGGATGACTGGAGTAACCAGTGGACCAATGGCATCACAGCGTCTCAAATGAGTCTGTGATTGGATGACTGGAGTAACCAGTGGACCAATGGCATCACAGCGTCTCAAATGAGTCTGTGATTGGATGACTGGAGTAACCAGTGGACCAATGGCATCGCAGCATCTCAAATGAGTCTGTGATTTGGTTTAATTCTCCAGAAGCGTCACACGATTGTTCCCAAACACCAGCATCCCAACGCAAGACAACATGACAGCGATTATTGAGTTTCATCTGACGCTCTGAGACTCGTTTATGATGGAGGGAAACGAGCCGATCGCACAAACAGTTTATTACTCATAATTAGAGTAAGTTATATTCGTAACTTTGAATGGAAACACAGCTAGTGACAATATCAGATAACCATGGTTATAATATAACATCATAAGGATGTTCACATGCTCACTACACTTTATGGATCAGTTGAGAGCACAACTGCCATATAGAAAATGGCTTTCAAAGCATCTCCATCTCCCTCTCTTCCTAGTAACAGAGAATGACATTCCACTCCGGAGATGCTTCATTCCACAGTCGGATGGCTTTATTCATGAAGCACAGAGTGAAAGCATTCACCTGACTGCACATTGCTGGTGGAGAGTGTCCTCCCTGTCTCTGCCTGAATACAAGCCTATTTTTACCCTCACTTCAGCCATAAAAGCAAAGTGGGAAGCGCAGAAACATGCCAGGTGCTGACAGCAATATGCCAGGACACTGTGTCTGACATTACAGGGAAAATCCAATACAAATCATGCCTTTTTTAACCAGCATTGGTTAACAACAAACTAAATTAATCCAAGCATGTCAAACCAAACTGATCATGTAAACAGCAAATCTGCTTGTCCTTGATGAATAAGACACCAGGATTTTGCATTATCATGTCTTATGTTTATTTTATGAGATTAATTATTGTGTCAAAGCATGCTTACAACAAATCTACGTTAATCCATCTATGATGGAAGATTGTGTTGTATTAAACATCAACATAATTCAGAGGAAATACAGATGTCACTGGAAAGAACATAGAAGGATGACTTTACCTCTGTCAACATTATTAGACCAAGGAAGAAGGAGGCTATCGACATTCCCAGGATGAGAAGCTCTCTCCGATAGCCCACGCGGAAGGTTTTGGGATACATGTCAATGATTGCGGTCACAAGACTCTCCACACACACAAACTAGACAGAGAAGAGCATGACGCAGGGTTATTATCATGAACTAAAACTAGAATAGCTCTCCTAACTTCCTTCCAAACGAGTTTTCTTTCATTACAATCACTGACACTTGTTTTGATATTTGGTATATTAATACAGAGACATTCATTAAGTGGAGCTACAGAGCCTCTCTAAACAACAACACCATCAGTTTTACTGCAAAAAACCTTAAGTAACATTTGTAAAATATTAAATATGAAATGCTGTAGCTGAAATTGTACTATTGTAGTGAATTACTAGCTTTCCTGTAGCTCAATCTGTAGATAGCGGCGCTTGCAACGCCAAGATCATGGGTTTGATTCCCAGGGAAAGCAAGAATTGATTAGAATATAAATGTGTTTCTTGAATGCAATGCAAGTCGCTTTGAATAAAAGCATCTATTAAATGCATAAATGTAAATGTAGTGAATTATTAAAGGGTAATAATGTGTGTATTTGTCACCTGACTGTCGAGTCCGAGGAAGATGAGCATCATGAAGAAGAGGCATGCCCACAGCGGAGCCCACGGCATCATGGTAACAGCCTTAGGGTAAGCTATGAACGCGAGACCAGGACCTGAAATACATTTCACAATAATATAACGAACACTTTTTGACTTTAATTAGTACAAAGTTGGTCCGATTGAGAGGTAAAAAAACTGACCATCACCTTCACATTCTTTTTGGGTTCTAAGAAAGCATAGATTAGATTGTCAAATTGAATGAAAAGTTGTTCGTTTCTCCATCTCCGTCTCTCTTTACCGTTTGATCAGGAAAAGCTGCAGTTCTTCTCTATCAGCGTCAGTGTTTCTGAACACCTGAAACTCTCCATTGAGTATCACAATATTCCTCATTATCATAATTAATATGCAGAATAAAGGGGCGGGGCTTGAGTGAGTTAGTCGTGTGTTGAAACTGTGCGGTTATGGGAAGGGGCGGGGTATTTCCCAAACACCCAATCACAACAAACCAATCCAGCCGACCAATCAGAGCACAGTGTGCTTTCAGAAGGAGGGGCTTCATAGAGACAGGAACTAAACAGAGCGTTTCTGACAGACTGGGAAGAGACGAGCAGCAACAATAGTTGAGTCTGATTTCGGCTACGGTTGCATGGAAACGAATGGCGAGAGTTGGAGACGTGAAGTCGGACACTTTCTGCCTCCCGTAGTGAAGCTTGTATGGTGCTTGTCTATTTTACCACAGATGAAGTGAAATAAATGCAATATTTGTCAAATACATCGATTTTTCAGATATATTTTCAGTGAATACTTTTATGCACTGTTAAATAAAGTGTCTGTTTCTACAAGAATACAGTTCAATATGAGCCTATAGTATTTAAATACCAATGCAGTGGGGTTCTTCATTTTTTATCACTTTTATTTTGATAAACCTGACACAATATATCATTGCATCTATATGAAAATAGATCTTACTGCTAAAGATTTATGAGCATGAGGGGAAGGTCTCAGAATAAACACGAAACACACGTGATCACTATCATGCAGTGAATCCGGCCGATTGTGGAACGGCTGTGTCGTCATCGGAGCTCGTGCAGCAGCTCGTGAGAAGCTGTGCCGTCCAAGTCAGCCGTCTGCCACTCTCGTGATACTTTGATCTCATACGTCACAGTGATGTGGCGTTGGCTCTGTCTCACATGCACGACGTGCACGCTATCTGACAAAATGTTTAACCGCCATGCACTGCTTCGTCAGACGCCGATCAGTCTGCGCGGTATGAAGTCCAACAGGCCTTATGTCAAATTTGGGGAAAATAATTAACATTCAAGCATGAAAACCTGTTCTAGTAGAACCCAAAAACAACATCAAGACTTTGTAAAAAGGCATAATAGGTCCTATTTAATGATCTCAATGAGGGTGCTGGTGAAATAGTGTGACGATGCCATGTGGCTTGGCTCTGGTTTTGCAGCACACAGACACCTGTCTAAAAGCAGCAGGCCAAGAGCAGAGATCACAGTGCCATAACACTAGAGTAATATGCTATAATATGAGCTCAGAGCTACTGTTCATTATATAATGCTGGCTGGAGAAAAACGCCATGAGTAGAGCTCTAGTAAAAGCTCATTAAATATAGTCTATGGATTATTTTTTTAAAGCATAGTGGCTGAACACTTGTTTTTATATATTGTGCAGGAACATGTTTGAGAACGAATGCTATAAGCTTATGGTTGACTTGCTCAGCAAACAGCATATATGGTTTTGAATAAATTGCAAATAAATATTTTTCTTAATAATGTCCGATGATTTCTAAACCCCTTCAAAGTGTGTTTCAGTCACTTGCACAGTCCATCTGGCTCTATTGTAGTAAATAAGTAATGCTGAATTGTTGAATAAGTCATACAATAAAAAGCTTTTCTGAGAAGTGATTTAAATTGCATGCTCACCAGACTTAGAAATCGCACTGTTGCTACTGCACCTCAAGCATAAACTATCTCTCTCACTCATACACATATTACTTTTCTATACAAATGAGATAAAGCAACAAAAAAAAACTAAAGTCCAAACAAGAATTTTTGCATTTTAAAATATATGAAAATATATTGAATAAATTCCCAAAGGGAGGTTTTAGCTCACCTGACTCTGCCACTGCCTCTATTGGCACATTCTGTTCATATGCCATGAAGCCCAACACGGAAAAGATGGCAAATCCTGCCACAAAACTTGTGCCACTGTTCAGACAGCACAGCATGATGCAGTCCCTGTAAACAAACACAGAAGTTGCACAACTGCAAAAGTGTTCACCCCTCTTCAGACGCTCAGCATTGAACCACAATGGACTGACCAACATTAAAAGAACTCTTTCACTTTCATTCAAAGTGATCTAAAATATTAACAAATAAAAACTACATTAATATATTAATTCCATAAGCATGACACATCTCTAGTGCAGCTATTGAAGAGGGAACTTGCTTGAAGAGCGTTGACTGACGCTGTGGGAAGATTCTCTGTGATTGCTTCATGAAGCACGTGTGAATTCAAAACAATGGTGTGAAGGGATGTCATGAACATGAAAACTTTAAAGGCATGCCAAACAATGTAGAGGCAGCTTCTGTGTCTTCAGTAAACGCTATATCTGAAATGTTTGTCTTATTTGGTATTGTCTGTCTACCATCTGAGAAAGATAAGTAGTATGGCGAGCAAGCAGCATTTTAGATTGCATGTTTATCCCTGCCCACACCACATCGCGGGTGTGGAGACACATGATCTTTGTGTTGTTTGTTTGGGAGACGAGCATGTACAGTCAGCGCTCGAGGATGCAGGCTGTGTACATTCAGAATAGCTTCCATTACGGAAGCTCTGCTCTTTGAGGAGAGAGTCCAGGCTCGCAATGCTAAGAGCTTGGGTCCCAGTGTTGCCAAGGCACTGCGGCGATCTAGGTCTTGGTGGTCACAAATGGATCTATCAGAGGGGTTGGAGATGGGCCTGACCTTTTCTCTGCCCTCACCTGCCAGATCCAGTGCCTTTTCCCAAGGTTCGGAAGGCTACTTCCGCCAAGGGTGAAGCACTGGTGGTGCAATTATCAGAAGAGTTGGATGTTGTAGGCACTGAGGCTGCAGAGGAAGATTCGCCCCTTCAGGATCAGCCTCTGAGGAGCTGGTGGAGGTTGTGACTCATGCTGTTGCCAGATTTAATATCGACTGGCCAGCTGAGAAGCAGGATGCTAGTCCCAGTAGTAAATTATATGAGTGATTCCTGCCTTCACAAGCACAACCATCCCGTCTGGGCCTACACTGAGGTGCAGAGATCTTGGAAGAAGCCAGCCTCCTATTGCGTGTACAGTGCACAAACATCAAACTATTCCTAGTTAGTAGGCCATAAAGAGCACGGTTATAGGACGATACATAAGATTGAGAAGGCACTAGCAACTTACCTCACTTCACGTTCAGCATCACTACCCACCAAACCAGGCAGAACAACTTAGGTAAAGCTGGTTGGTTGGTGGGTAAAGCTTACTCAATATTCACACCTTGGCATTGCTGCAGGTCTACCAAGGATGGATCAGTTAGGACACCTGTATGAGGGTGGGGAAATTGGCCCTGATGCTGTAGCTGAACTGTGTCAGCTCACTGATCTTTTCTCTCAGGGCCACCAAGGAGATCTATTAAATGGCAGCCCTGGTGCCACACTCAGCTAGTGTCTCCTGGCTTCTTCGGCAACGCTGTCAATAGAGTCGTCGAGAGGTTTCAGGAGACACCAAACATGCGGCAACATTCCAGAAACTCTTCCCCCAACGCTCTCGGGGGTTGCTGAGTTGGAGTAGGCACAAACATCTAAAGCCAGCTCCTCACAACATGCCACCCAAAAGCAGAGTGGCGCTCTTGTATGTGGATGTTGTATGAGCTCCAAAGAGATCAGGGAGGGGATCAGGGAGGTGCTCTCAAATGCAGCTTTTGAGGGGTAGGACGGATCTAAGGAACACCGTCAAAAAGGCAGCGGAGAAGAATCAGTGGTGCCAGGGCCCTGAGGATAGTCCCCTCTGGTGGGACGTGGTCAACTCTTCAGTGCCCATTTCCCCTCTGTGTCCTCAGGACGATATTCTGCCAACCTTGCCACTTTGCATAGTTCAAGGCATCTCCAGCAGTCTCCAGTGACTCCATATTTCAGTGTCCGCATGGAAACGAAGCGTCATGGATGCTCGCCCCCTCTGAGATGGGTTCAAGAATTACCAGTTTGGTTGTACCCTGCCAGTGCACCGCTTCAGGGCACTGAACTGGTTGCTTGAAAAACACCAGAGACCAGTCTAGAGAAGCTGGCTCCCTTAGTTGAATTTCTGGCAGCGCAGAAGCTTCTACTGAATAAATCTCATTGGTCCCTACACACAATCAAAAAGGCTTACACTTTCTAGTTTGGGTCTGGCCCGCCCAGATTTAAGGGGGTTCTACCCACAGTGGTGGCTCCCGAGCAGTGTCTGGTTATGGGAAAAGCTTTGTTGGGGAAAAGGAACATAGAATGTGTACCCCTCACAAACAAAGAAACTGGTTTCTACAGATGGTATTTAATCTCAAAGAAGCATGGGGGGTTGCATACCATTTTGGTTAACCTTGAGCAGCATTTTGCCAGAAGGCATGTGTGAGATGGAGGTTTCTATGGTCTGATGAGAGCCAAGTTGATCAAGAGCTCAGGGCAATTATGAGTGGACAACTCCATGTAATCTGAGTGAGACTGAGCAGTTTTGCAGGGAGAATGCAGGATGCTTTCAGTGCCCAGAGCAACGCTGATCGACGCACAGATGCATGCAGTGCTGCAGATGCATCTCACTCGAAGAGGATGAGTGCTTACTGAGCAATTTCATTTTGACATGAAAGAATATTTTACACGGTTGACAGAAACTAACACAGTAAAATTTACAGAAGGTTGAAGGCACAGCTCAAACTTAGTTTTATCTCAACAAACACATTTATATGTTATATTTATATTTAATTAGCCTACTAGTAATAATAACGCAACGCTCACCTGTAACAGTTGTTGTTGTAGCTGTTGTAGCTGCCGAGAGCCGTCAGACAACCCAAACATATCGCATACGAGAAGAAGATCTGAGTGCCTGCATCCACCCACACCTGGAGGAATCAGAAATTAAAATCACATGGCCATAAGAGCGTTTGTTCATTATGCTGTCCCTGCGACAAGATCCTAAGACACAGTATCGTTAATAAGATGATGCGGTCAGTTATTAATTGGGAGTTTATTAATGATCAATAAAGAGTCCTTTCTCACACAACCTATAATTTTTTTCTTTGTTTGCATTTTAAAGAAATATTATAATGTTTGGTCTAAATGAATTCTCTGTGAACATCATTGTTGTTTTAAATTCATGTTGTTGGTAATCTTGAATCAGAGTAACAGCGGCATCTCTTCTCTTATGGTGAGGGCGGGGCAATAACCTGTCAATCACATGAGATCCACGAATAGCAAACCACAACCATCCAATCAATTCCCAACAGACACAATCAAGCCCCGCCCACATTTGTTCTTATTCCTGAAGCGATTCACTCGGATATACGTTACAATAGGGAAGGAAAAATGAGTGCAACTTCCCTTTCACGCTGACTTTAACTCTTTCAATTGGAGCAGATAGCTTTTTCTAAAGTTCAGTCATTATTCACTCAGCCTGATCTCATTCTAAATAAGACCTTCCTTCTTTTTCGGAGAATGTCCTGCTTGCACTTGTCCATATAATGGCAGCGGATCCACAGATCCATAGATTCAGAATTTTACAGTAGATCTCTAAACAACTCCAAACTGCTGCTATTTATTTTGTGACAGATCAGTTTAATGATGTTTTAATTATGATCATAATCATTAAAACATAATTTCAATAAAACATAATTTGGGCATGATTTTAGTTTAATATGAGTAATAGGAATTATGTGGAAAAAAAAGATTCTAGTTTTAATGTTTTTGGGCTTAGTGCTTTTTTCCCCAAGCCAAATAAAACATAGTCTTGTTTGCTTTTTTAATATTATTGTAATGACTAGTACAGCTTTCCTGTGTGTCTAACAGTAGAGAGCAGTGCTTGCAACGTCAAGGTCCTGGGTTTGATTCCCAGGGAAAGCAAGAACTGATTAGAATGTCAATGTGTTTCTTGAAAGCAATGCAAGTTGCTTTGGATAAAAGCATCTGTTAAATGCATAAATATTTTTTCTCTGCCATTATATTGACAACCAGGGATTGCGTATTTTGGCTTTTTTATGGTGACTTGTTTTTTTTTTAGACCTTTTCAGTTATTTTTCCAGAGAGATGATGCAGTAGAACAAGAGTGTACAAAAAAAGTGCAGATAGAAATGGAATAGAATATGCATCCTGTGTAAATGACTTCTAAGTTGTATTTCACCAATATGAGAAATGGCATAACATTACTTACAGCAGATGATCCTGATTAAACAAGTCCAAACACTGAACAACATGATACATATTCTTACTTGACATGCTGACTAGAATAAAAGCGTTTGGGGTCCCTCTTAATCACATTAGATTGGTTAAGGATATGTGCACAAAATTGCATCAAAAAATTACTGGACGTAGTTGTTCTTGCAATAATACCAGTTCAATTCTCCCAGTAAACAGCAATTAATACACTGCCCGGATAAAGAATACTAATAAAAATCCTTGTTTGGATTTAAATAGGCAAATGTCTCTTGATGGAAATAAATATTGTAATGTTATTTCCATCAAGAAGCGCATCAATATTTGGTCAAGATCTTGTATTGACAATGCAAGAGTCCTCCAGCACAACCTAAAGATTTTCAATGAATGTCAAAACTCAGAGGAGCCAATTCACGTGTGGAAATGATTCACTCTTCCTCCCAACCATTCCTTCACTTGAGCCTGATGAATCTTGACATTGTCATCCTCAAATATGAACATGATGTGTCTTCCTACATGGTTGTTTAAGAAATGAAAAGCTACACACTCCAATTAGGGTTAGAAGAACTGTTGTCAAACATATAACATGCAAGAAATATAGAAATCAATGCAATAATGATCTTAAGCATTTGCTTACTTAAATACAAACAGCTACTTTTCCTTTTGGCCAGGAAGAGTATATTGGTAAAATGCAATATCACTACATCAATGCTCAGAAATATTAACATTACACTTAAATGACACACTGGATCTTATTATTTCAAAAATCTTTATTTATATACATTCTATAATTTGTTAAAATTATGTGACAACAGTCAGAGGAAACCAAAATCATCAACACACTAAGGACTGGATTCAAAATCAGACCAAAAATCTATGTAACAATCTGAAGATACAGGTTGATCTGACATGCATGATGCATACATTAACTCACGACAACATTTGGGCTCCTGATGGGATTGAGGATAGAGTCCTGATCTCCTCCCAGACCTGAATCAGGGCATCCGTGAGCTCCTGAACAGTCTGTGCTTCTCCTGACGCTTCAGATGCTCCGATACATGATGTCCCAGAGGCTGGGACAATGGGACTTAGTTCTGGAGAATGTGAGGGATAGTCAATGGCATTAATGCTGTGTCATCCAGAAACTACCTACACGCTTGAGCCACATGAGGCCGGGTGTTATCATGATCCAGGAGGAAGCCAGGGTCACGGCACCAGCGTAAGCTCTGACTCTAGCAAAAGCTAAACTAAGTTGCCAGTGCTGATCTGTGATCCACTAGAGGATATCCGGCCCTCATGCTGCCCTCATGAAGTCAGTTTCTGACAGGTTGGTCAGAAACATGCACACCAGTTCCTGCTGGAGGTCATTTTGTTGGGATCTGAAAGCTCCTCCTGTTCCTCCTCACACAAAGGAGTAGATCCCAGCTCTGCTGCCGGTTGTTGTCCTTCTCCATCCCTGTCCATCTCTCCTCGTGTAACGCCTGTCTCCCGGGATCTCCTCATGCTCTTGAAATTGTGCTAGGAGACACAGCAAACCTCCTTGTGATGGCTTGTATTGATGATCATCCTGGAGGAACAGGACTGACTGTGGATCCGGATTGGTTTGCAGGAACTGTCTCAAGATACAGACAGAGACAAGAACCCTAACAAATCACAAAACTAAAGACAAATCAGACAGGAAGAATAAGGTGAGAACAATCATCTCTGGCCAAATCACCCCCTTTGTGTGTGTTGTGTTGCCGTTTCCTCTCCAGTGCACCTGTTCTCACTTGGATTTGAAGCAGAGCAGATGAAACTGCTTCACAATCAATTCTGCTTCCTAACTGGCCAGATAAACATCCCTGAAGTTGAACTGACTTCATACTGTGTTATACAGTGATGATTAAGTGTACCCTTATTTTTTTTAACACTGTAATGTTATCTCGTTGCGATGTTATCTCAGGGACAAAGTAAAACAAAAGAAACTTTATGACATTCAAGTTAGATTTTCATGGGCAATGGGAAGCTTCAAGCTCCTGTCTTCAACAGTCATTGACTTTCAAGAACAACCATTTTCTTGGAAAACTGGCTTCTGATTCTGATGCATGATTCTCTCACCTGCAACGGGCTCAAACATTCTCATAGCGCCCGAATCCTCTGAATAGAGTCGTTCTGCCCCACAGAGGGCGAGAAGTGTAAAAATGAACCATGTGAGTGGGTGGAAAACAAGCCAGCACCTCTTTAAAACACTCTCACATAACCATTGAGCCACTAATCTCCTTTACTGGGAAAACAATTGACAACTCACAGTATTTGCTTCCTCCAGCGGGTAACCAGGGTAACCCCTCTGACCTCACCAACACGGAGCAACTTCCCTCCAAGAACATCCAGTCCATGTGGACGGTCATTTACGTCTTCTCTGTTTAACATTCGGCCGGTGCGAATGCTCTGGTTTGCCATTACTCGGACATGGCGCTACATTCTTTAAAAGCTGCTTATTGATGTTGTGGCTAATTTGAAGGTTTGTTTTGTCTTGTTTTAGCCAGGAAGTGCATCTTGCTATGCTACTTGTTGTTCATTACGATTCTAACACTAGACAGTCGCCAATGAGGGGAAAAAACATTGCTTAATGCATTTATTGTATTTTACCTTTTATTGAATCTATGCAGTTCATGACCATATTAGTCCATTTCAATGGTGCTATTTGTCATATTACCATAGAAATCACAAAACACCAGAAAGCTTTAGCCACATTCTCTGAACATGCAGTTTCAAACAGAAATGGAAACTCTCTGGCACAGAAAGCAGAATTGCGTGGTGAGATTGTAAGGGAAGATGCTGAATAAAACAAAGCATAGAGAATGTGAACAGACCTCTTATTGTGTGGCATGAAAGCTAATTAAACATTGGTGTCGGAGGCGCCCCAACCGCCAAACAGCAGCTCTTTCTCTTTCTCCACGTTTCCTTTATGTCGCTCGCTCTCTCAGGCTATCGATGCTACTTCACATACATTCCTTCTGTCCTGCTTTCTGTTCACTGGGATGATGGAGCGACACACTGATCTCCACGTCTGACTGGACATCCTGTAATCCTGACACTTCCTGAACAACCTGACACAGCTTTCTTGTTGTTCATCAATCCAGTTAGATTTGGAAAACAATATCTTTTTTTTACGTTTTTTAATGTCATTCTAAATATCTGTTAGATTAAGAAAAATAATGTTTTGCTATTTTTTCTATACCTTATTTTTGCAGCTATAGATGTTATTTATGGAAAGTAGTTGTTAGATACCATTTACTGTATACTTGGAGAAAATAATGACATATATTATTTTCACTATACCTTGAGATACGAGCGTCCTGACATACGAGTATTCCAAGATACAGGCAAGCCTTTGAGAATGTTTTTGCTTTGAGATATGAGTAAAGATTTGAGATACGAGCAGCTTACAGACGCCGACGCTAGAAGCACTTGGAGCCCACGCCGCCTCACTCCTTCACTTCACATGTTCATTGACTTCCGTAAGCATCTCCCGCGAGTCTTCCTGTGGTGTGTGTGATACACATTTATGGGGTAATTGCATATGATCTCCACTAGAGGCAGCTTGGTTTTACAGCAGGGGTTACCAAGGGTGATTCACGAGTATTAAGCTGGGAGCAGCACGAGTTATGAGTGTTCAATAATAATAAATATGAGCTTCTGAGTCTAATACACAACACGGGAAGAAACTCTACACTTCCATATTGTGTTTATCTATGTAATCTCTCCTCTTCTTCATCCTCCTCTTCCTACGCAAAAAACACATTTTATTTTATATCACAGGAATCCTTATATACTATGTTTTTCTGTGTGTGTGTGTGTGTGTGTGTCTATAGCAATTAAAAACATGTTTTTTTCATTGTTATTAGCACTAATAAGGGAGTTTTTTAGAGGGATTAATTTATTTTCTGTTATTTCTTATGGGAAAAATGATTTGAGATACGAGCAACTCAAGTTACAAGCTCGTCCTGGAACAGATTATGCTCGTATCTCAAGGTATTACTGTATTGCAGGATATTATAAAACAGTATGCAATAACAACAACATGTTCAATGTAGGTTATATTATATTTATTAAAATCATAAATGGATGCTGCCTTAGTGGGATAATACTTGTCTCTGTCCTTAAATCCTTACACCCACCCTAAACCCTATTTGATAAACATTTTATTCCCACTATTAAACACCCATTAGGCACTTTATTTCCCCTTTTCAAATATATTCTTACTTTTTAAGTAAAATGAACGCTACTCCAAGCTAATATGTGATGGGAAAAGGGAGAACAATGAGTTTGGTGAAAGTAATAAATAAACACTCTGAAATTTTTTTCATTTTTAACTACCAGGTTTCATTTGATTTTTTGGTAACAAGACTATGGACTTTTGGAGGTTTGAATTGAAGCCGTGGCTATCTGGGTATTTTTTGTATATTCAGCCTATGTATACCAAAATATTGATTTTTATGTTTGTATTTGATGTACTATTGTTTGGAAACTAGCACATCTATATAAGAATTTTAGCCAGGGATTCAATTATATTTGGATTCCGGCGGTACCCTAAAATCTGATGGTGATTAATCTTTAACTTACAGAGAATATCCTGAGCCATGGCTTAAGCTAAACATTAACTGGGACAAAAACACCTCGATTCGCCTTCAGCAAAACCAATATTTCAGCTGAAATATAAGGCAGATTGTCACACTCATTTAGGAGGATCAGCAAATAGAGTCACAGTTGAGACAACAGTCTAAAGAAAGCAATCTGGAAGGATTTACAGGAGATAATTGGTTTAATGAGACGATTAGACAAATCTTAATCTCAAAAATCTTTTTTTATTGATTCATTTGATTAAATTGATTAAATCTATTTATGTTGAATGAAAGATCTTCACCTCAGAAGTTCCATTAGTTCTCATTAGTTCCACCAAGAATTTCACTAGCGCATCTCATGAAATATAAAAATATTTTTTTTATACTTGTATAAAAGATTTATACTTGTGTTACTTTTATCTCTGGCTATACTAAATCTATCCATCTTTGGTTTCACTGTCATACTTTAAGGCAAGTTAAATTTTCAGGGGCTGAATTTCTCTTTCATAAGTGCATTTCATAAAGCAGATATTACAACCTGGTTGTCACAGTTTGAGTGTTTTGATTCTTGATTTCCCATGTGATTCTTTGATCACCTGTGTCCTGTACTAACATCATTAATCACGTTACTGTGTCTCGTTTCTTTGATTAGTTATAAGCCCTGTTTTCTGATTGGATCTCGTCGATGTTACTTGAGTTTAAAGTGGTGTATTTGACTTTTTGCCTGTGTTTATCTCCATGGTCCTTATTCAAGATCTTTCCTTATCCGCTTACTTCCCACAGCCATGTGTGACACTGCTAGATCTGATAATAATTTCTCTGTTTCTCACAAGAGTGTGATTGATGGACCATTGATAGGGCATCTCTAAGAAAGAAAGAAATTTCTATTCATCATCAAATACATGCTGTATTCATCATCCGCAGAAACGGTGGAAATGATCTGAATGTGAAAACAACTGGTGCATGTTGCTTCCCCAAACGCACATCAAACTAGCAGCACATGCAAAGATGGAGTTTGCAGCAAAAACTATGAACCAAGCCGCTCTAAGATGCTAAAAACAGACAGATCTTGATCTGCAAGAGTGTAACACCCATAACAGAATAGACTTATTCAATTCAATCACAGCATTTTGTGATTTGACAAGCGCATTTATCCATACGTGATTTCAGTTTTAGTTCGATTGACACGATGCTTTGCTAAAGAAAGTAAGTAAAATAAACAATGAGAAGTATAAAAATACTTTGTTTTGGTTATGAACACCAGGATATATTTACATGTCTGCATTTGGCAGACGTATGCATCCATTGCATTCAAGAAACACATTGACATTCTAATCAGTTCTTGATTTCCCTGGGAATCGAACCCATGACCTTTGCGCTGCAAGTGCCGCTTTTTACTGTCAGAGCTACAGGATACACAGAAATCATTTAACATTTCATCTGTGTAATGTAACTCCTACATAATCAAACACACAATAACAATTTCAAAGATTTGATTTGGAAACTGGTGAATTTTCCATTCGCTATTCTCGTTGAAGGAAGCGTTTCCCAAAGCCAACTATGGTCGCGAGCTCCGTGGTTACCAGTGCAATCCAACACAAATTGCGACCTTGGTTGTCTAATGATGCTTTTGGAAAACAAACCCCAGGTTGTTAAAGAAAGTCCAAATCAGAAAATGGCTGAAAAACATTAACTATAAAAAAAGACAGCTGAGTGTTAAATCCATTAAAAGTGCTGTAAGATTGAATAAAACGGTACATACCTGAGGGTCTGACAGACGGGAAATATCAGGGTACAGGTAGAACTTAATTCCATTAGCAGCTCCTGGCAGTGTGATTCCTCGAAGAAGAAGGATCAACAGCATGAAATAAGGAAAGGTTGCGGTGACATACACCACCTGCGGAGGGAAACCATAGGCATGAAGAAAGGTCAAGCTGCACCAACCACATGTTCACGTTCTACTGCATATAAACTCTACGTAATCCCTCCCTCCTCCTCCGCCGCTACTGTATCATCTGTCTCGAAGGTAAGAACTAGAGGTAAGGGAGTTTTTTACAGGGCTGGAATGTTTTCATTTTTTTCTGTTATTTTTTTATGGGGAAAAATGATTTGAGATAAGAGCAACTCAAGTTCCGAGCTCGTTACGGAACGCATTATGCTCGTATCTCAAGGCATTACTGTATAATCAAAATGTCATCACTAGATCCAATGGAAAAGCACACACTGCTTCTATTTCATTACAATTTTAATTACATTCCAAGACTCTGTGGCACTGACATACACAAAATAAATACAGTGTACCTGTACCAGTGTGCCTCCTTTGTCGTGTCTATGTGAGAGCGCAGAGCTTTGGTTGCCACATTACTAGAAGTGTAGCTTTCAAATGAGATATTGCTACCAAATTACACACACTGGTTCCTAACTGATGCCAAAGACGTAACAGAGCAGCCTTCGAGTGTTAGAGAGTATTCTAGGTTATTACGTTCGGTAATTAATTTTTTTTTCAGAATTTAGAAGTAGGAAATTACAAGTCGTTAAATTTAAAAAAAAAAAAGTCAACTATCTATACCATTAGTTTTGTGAATTGGAGTATTTGTCAGGCCATGAAAGAATATAGAGCTGAGTATCATCAGCGTAACAGTGAAAGCTAATGCTTTCTCCAAAAGGAAGCATGTACAGGGTGAAAAGCAACGTTCCTAGTACTGAACCTTGAGGAACTCCATACTGAACCCGCATGACGTAATATGACAATATGTCAATATGTAATATGACATCTCCTCATTTACTGCTACAGACTGATAACGGTCAGATAAGTGTGATTTGAACATGTCAACGTATTTTCATAACATTATTAAAGGTACTGACCACACATTTTACAAGATAAGATATTTGTCATTGACACTCAGGATCTGTTGCACACCAAATCCTTCCACATCATCCGGTCAGTCATCACTCCTCACTATCTCCTTATCGCTTTGCGTGAAAAGTGAGATCTGATGCACTGTAATGTAACAGACTACAGCAGCAAGCCTAACCTTCAGGGTCTCCGTAGAATGCGTTATTTGTTTTCTGGTACATCCCTACTTATTTATAGCATCCCTACTCAAAACTGCTCTATGTTGAAAACAGAGCATATATAAAGCTGCTTTGAAACTTTGAATGTTATGAAAGGTGCTGCACAAAGAAATTTCATTTAACATATTAGAAGATTGTTCTTCACTGCAAATTGTTCAAATCATTCTACATATTCAAACACATGCATTGTGTTCACTGTGATTTGCATGAGGACCAATTTGCTACTCAAAGTGTGGCATTATTTTTAAATCGGAATCTGAATAGTTTATCTGTAAAAATCAATTTTATGTTGAAAAAATTCTTAAATGAATTCATTAGAAACTGGTGCATAGTATTTTTGGACTTTTTTGGTCACTGACTGTCATGGTTATTGAAAACAGCAGTGAAGATTGTTCAAAATTTCTTCACATCAACAAAATATCTTTTTTTCCCTTTAAAATTCAGCTAATGGATCGAACTGTCTGTGATCTGAAGACCAAACACATTTTGTGATGGGCTATCATGTGCAAATAAGATTCTCACTAGTGTAAGGTACTTACTTATACTTCAATAAGATACTTATAGTCTTACTACTATACCTTTCAAAGAAAGAGATTCGAAGGAATGAATGAGTGAGTGAATGAACCAGTGCACTTAACGTGAAGGGGTTACAGAATGCTCTGAGGGTCTGCCAGAGGGGGCAGTTACTCTCTCAAAGCCTTAATTGAGCGACGATTGAAAGAGTTACTCTCAGGGGGAGGAAAGGATGCAGGTTTGAGCCAGAGGTTTTGATGGAGAAAACACTCAATAGTGCAACACAGCAAATAAAAAAAGACAAAAATAGAATAGCCACGCCACCATCATGTTGTGACTTGTCAACATGATGTTCACAGTCTTGAATTATTACCAAGTTTTAACCAACCAGTGTAAGAGCTTTGTCTCCCAAGTAACACAGAGGCTTGAATCCTCGGCGCAATCAGACCGACAGCGTTATAAGATCACGCCGTGATTCTTCTCTACTATACATTCAAGTTTGAGAACCTAAAATGCTTTTGCAAAATGGCATTCACGATCCACAGAAATGGGTTCAACATTTTGAAGCTCTTTCAATCCCGTGAACAAAACCACCCTTGGGGGCAGCACTAGGTTCTTGTTCCTCTGGCACCCGGTCAAGACCATACGAGGACAAGACAGAGTTCGGATACAAAAGCTTCTACCCTGTTTCCCTCCAGAAGGAGCCCAACTGATTTGTGTTGGCAGTGTGGGAAAATGTGTGGCACAGAAATGTACAATTGCCGAAGACTTCAATCTGACCCGGATAATTTACTGTACCAAACGACAACAAACGCATCTTCACATTAGTTAACAAATGCGTCGCCCTTTGAAGATTTTGTCTTTTATGCTTCCTTAACAAAATCAATCACTCTTGCTTGTTTACGCCTAAATGCATTGAACTACAATATGAGAATCAATTCACATTTTTGTAGCGTTTGTTAACCAAGTGATCCAATGGAACAAACCAATCAACTGTGTTAAGAAGAGATCTGAAGAGTTAGTACTTCGACAAAGGAGATCCTTTAATCCCAATGCACCACACAGGCAAAGCTCGTCCAGCTCACTAATTCACACCCTTTTCAATTAGTCTTGTAAAATGATTACATATCCATATCCAAAAACCAAGGGCATTGCAATGAGCAAAACCCCCACTAGGCTTTCAGAGGCATGCGTGTAGTTTTACTAAATGAATGGACCAATGTTTAAACTCGCCATGAGACTTTGACGCACGCTGATTTTCTCCCAACTCTCCCTGGTCAAACATTTAAGCCTCACATTCACAGGTCAGCCCCATGCCATAAATCTACCGCTGGCTTATGGGAGACTCGCAAACAGCCACAAAAGACCTGCGTGAACAGCTTAGCAAATGTCCTGAATGCGGCAATCTGTATAGCGGTCAAAGGAAAGGAAGAAAGTAGTTTGCTATCCGCCAGACATAATTCCTCACAGAAGGGAAGAGGCGAGTGGAGGAACTCTGCATGCTCCTCATGAACGCTCCACTTTCCCCTTGTGAATACAGAAATCAATCTTGGACAGGCTGCTAAAGCCTCGGCATGAAGGAGCATTCTTTCTCCTTGCTTCACGGCCAAACAAAAGCCACTTCAGGAGATATAGGCCTTGCTGCCGAGCTTTTCTCCTGGACCTGTACAATGTGAACCCATTTATTTTTCCCCACACATCCCTCTTCCTTTCTTTCCACTTTCTTTCTGGCTCATTGAGTCCGTTAGACTTTCTTAAAGGCTGCTGGAAGAATAGAATCCAGAGGAAGGCTAGTGACTGAGTTGCAGAGATTGGCAGAGGGACACAGGCCCACATAATGCAATGGATTGTGGGTACAAGGCGAAGGTAGAGGAAGGCCAGTTGCATTTTGCGGTCCAGACACAGGAATAATGCAAACTGTTTGTTTTCCAAAGGCACTTTTTCACAGTAGTTTGGTTTGAGTTTACCAATAAACCATTTAGTTATTGTGAGGATGCACCTTTGTGCATTTACGTTTCCGTTCGGCTTCTGGAAGGCTGCCGATTTCTGTTCAATGGCCTTTTTGATGCCTGCCTGTCTGACATGCGAGTCGGCAGTTTTGACAGCTGACATTCTCTCTTTATATGTCTAAAGCCTCAAAGTGCCTCAAAATGTAGCACTTTATGCACGGATTATGTTTGCATTCGTGACTTTTCCAATCAGTGGATCCACATTGTACGTGGACATTGTGACAGACTGTTTGAGCGTTCCACATGTCAGAATTGTGCTGATGACATAATTTGCAAGGATGGAATGCATGTCTCATTTACCCAATTGATTCTGTGCTGAATTGACTGCATAACATTAGGGTGCAAAGTTCTCCTATTCATCCAAGTCTCTCATTGAGACATCTCCAACTCAGCCTCCTACTCTTTGGTTAACATCTACACACATTCAACACCATTTCTGGTCACTGGACCTTTTGTTTTTACCTTTCCAGTTGATTTTGGACCTTTCCAAATGCAGAAATAGCATATGATCCAGGCTAGAAGTAGACAGAAAGCGAGCTCCCAGCGAAGGCTGCCAACTTCCTCAATTCCAGAGGATATACTGAGAACACGGCGTCTAGAAGGGAAAACATTCGGAAATTAACAATTAGGACAATAACATACTGCAAGTTTCAAAGGAGCATGTTTCTAAGGTTGGCTTCAGGTATTGGCATTAACGTTTTTGCTCACCAGCCACTGTGGCTAACGTTTCTAACGTTACTAGCCACTCAGCATTTTCAGTGGCCAAAATTTTTACATTGATACCATTGTGAAAAACTACCATTTAGATATTTTTAATATTATCTCACAATTTTGTAGCACTTGGTGTCACTTTAAGACCTTCTTTCTCAACCGTTTACATTAACTTAATACAGAACTGACAATTTGCGTGAATGCTCGCCAAGACCAGCATTTTGACATTATTTAGTGTGTATTTGACTGTTTAAGTGCAATACATAATGAAAAAGAACTCAATTTAGAACTGAGAGGCGGCTTTACACTCACCAAACGCCTTCAGAACTGCCTTAATTCTGCGTGGCATTGATTCAACAAGGTGCTGAAAGCATTCATTAGAAATGTTGGCCCATATTGATAGGATAGCATCTTGCAGTTGATGGAGATTTGTGGGATGCACATTAGGGGGAATGACGCTCCCGTTCCACCACATCCCAAAGATGCTCAATTGGGTTGAGATCTGGTGACTGTGGGGCCATTTTAGTGCAGTGAACTCATTGTCATGTTCAAGAAACCAATTTGAAATGATTCAAGCTTTGTGACATGGTGCATTATCCTGCTGGAAGTAGCATCAGAGGATGGGTACATGGTGGTCATTAGGGTTGGACAAGGTCAGAAACAATGCTCAGGTAGGCCGTGGCATTTAAACGATGCCCAATTGGCACTAAGGAGCCTAAAGGAGCCCAACACCATTACACCACCACCACCAGCCTGCACAGTGGTAACAAGGCATGACGGATCCATGTTCTCATTCTGTTTACGCAAAATTCTGACTCTACCATCTAAATTTCTCAACATAAATCGAGACTTATCAGACCAGGCAACATTTTTCCAGTCTTCAACTGTCCAATTTTGGTGAGCTTTTGTAAATTGTGCCTCTTTTTCCTATTTGTAGTGGAGATAAGTGGCACCCGGTGGGGTCTTCTGCTGTTGTAGCCCATCCGCCTCAAGGTTGTGTGTGTTGTGGTTTCAAAAATGCTTTGCTGCAAACCTTGGTTGTAACGTTATTTCAGTCAAAGTTGCTCTTCTATCAGCTTGAATCAGTCGGCCCATGACCTCTGACCTCTAGCATCAACAAGGCATTTTCTCCCACAGGACTGCCGCATACTGGATGCTTTTCCCTTTTCACACCATTCTTCGTAAACCCTAGAAATGGTTGTGCGTGAAAATCTCAGTAACTGAGCAGATTGTGAAACACTCAGACCGGCCCGTCTGGCACCAACAACCATGCCTCGTTTGAAACTGCTGAAATCACCTTTCTTTCCCATTCTGACATTCAGTTTGGAGTTCAGGAGATTGTCTTGACCAGGACCAACCCCTAAATGCATTGAAGCAACTGCCATATGATTGGTTGATTAGATAATTGCATTAATGAGAAATTTAACAGGTGTTCCTAATAATCCTTTAGGTGAGTGTATGTGCCCACACTTTTGGTGTGTGCACAAAATCTGAATCTGAAAAATGAATACAGTCTTGCACAATACACACAATACCAAGCTGAAATGCAAGTCTTGTTGCACCCACAATCTTTATCTGGAGCAAAATAAATGAGTGAGTGAGGGGAGGCGGGTTTGTGCGCTACTATGGAGCTCTTGGCGGGTGTTAATGTAAAACCCTGGTTGGCTCTAATTCTGACTACATTGGAAACTTTCTGATGCACACAACAAACAATGACCACAAAACATTGATACAGTCACAATGATATCCATCAAAATTCCAAGAGCCTCTGACTTCCAGGAGAGCCAACTCCACATGCCCAACTATTTGTCCTAACTTTAAGGTGGTCCGAAGTTTTGTTTAACATTGACTGCCTGTGACGCAATCAGTTGCAAGTTTGCGAGGGAAAAAACACAATTCTCTTTCTTGCACTGCCATTTATCATCTTTGACATGTTCTTGGGTGACATCCACTGCCGAAGCCATGCCCCCTTTGAACAAACCTCCACCATTCAACCTCAGAGCTGACAGCTTCTGTGCCTCTCAGTGCTAGAGGCCTGCATGCTCAATGTGTGAGTCTGTGGCCAGCAACATGCGAGAACTGTCTGACTTCTTCCTCTGTATTTGGCTTTGAATATAAAACTGCATGGAAAAAACAAGCCAACTTTGGCCAAATTTGTGTCCATACCATTCCTAGCTGTGCAAGTGCCCTTTTGATGCTTGTTGACAACAGCAATGCAAAAAGAATGACAAATTATCAGTGAAAAAGGTTATGGATTTCCATGGATAATAAGCAGTAGACAGCTCTGCAGAAGAACTGTGCCAAAAGCTGCCTGGAAAGCCAGTGTGCTACTCTGCATATTAATTTTTGTGTGAATCGCTGGTGATCCCAGAGTTTTTAGTTGAATTCATAGCTTGATCTTTTTAGGGATTTGCAACAAACATCTACTGATGTTTCTAGATTTATGAACAGCACTGTGTCCGTAATGTTACTAAACAGTTAGAATCATACTCACTCCCAAAACTCTATGACTGGTGATGTGGCATATGGGTTGGTGAAGTTGGCAATGCTTTCATTGTTAAAATCCACACAGTTTTCTAGAAGGCAATTGTTGAAACAATTTTGTCAATTTTTCATCCATGCATTAAAACATTTTACTTAATTGTTAGAAAAGCTTTCTTGAATCCTCAAGTGTACCGACCGGTGTTCCAGTAATGACCACACGACGCCCAGGGCAGCTCCGATGTAAAGCAGTTAAACAGGTAGAAAATGGCCCAAGCCAATATAACCACATAATAAACATTCAGGTGGGCTTCGATGACTTGGGTTGCATAGCCAATTCCTATGAGAGGAGACAGTACCATTGCTTAAAGACAGGAAACATGTGGTTTTAAGGTAATCATGAGTCAAATCCGAACCAGGCCTTACCTTCAAAGAGAGGGCAGACTTTTCGCCAGCATGTGATGCCCCCTTCGCTGGTGAACTGACCTAGTGCTGTTTCCAGGAAGAAGACTGGGATCCCACAGCAGACGAAGAAGATGACATAAGGCACAAAGAAAGCACCTACAACAGACACATACCGTTACACCTCTCAACCCATGGGATTAAACATAAGCGATCACATTTATTTAACGAATTCACAGACAGTAACAATGTATCGTTGACGGGAATTCATAAAACCAAGGAGAGCTGTCATATTCAATGAAGATTTTTTTTGCAGGCTGTGCTAATATAGTTACATTTATGCATGTGGCAACTTGCATTGCATTCAACAAACACATTGACATTCAAATCAGTTTTTGCTTTCCCTGGGAATCGAAACCATGACCATTTAAACACCAACGCTCTACTGGTTGAGCTACAGGAAAGCTCTTATTCTCTTGTTATTCTCATCTCAATCTAGTTTCTGACTTCTAAATCACATGGCCACAATAAAAACACCTGCATGCTGTTATAATCAACAACCTAATTCTCCAGGCTTGCACTACTTGTATGTGTAATGTTCTAAACTCTATATTGCAAGCACTCTTGTGTACTTTTGCATCTTCAGGATGAATTCCTCTCTGTACTCCTCAAACTTTAAGTCGCTTTGGATAAAAGCATCTGCTAAATGAATAAATGTAAAAATGTAATTGCAACTACAACTAAAATGTACCATGGCACTGCCATATTTTGTATGTTTACTGTTCATTTAAAACCACTGAAGTTCAACTGTGGGAAGTAGTTGTGGGTGGACTTTAACAGCTTAGGAGAAATATCTGTTGCATAAATAAGAAGCATGTTCATATCTGCCAAGAAGAAGAAAAAGCTGCATCAGCCTTTGATAGGAGCTGGTGAAAGCTGTCACTGAATGAGAAAGAAAGAATGAATGAATCTCTTACCTCCGCCGTTCTTGTAGCACAGATATGGGAACCTCCAAACGTTGCCAAGACCGATAATCTCTCCGGCCACTGACAGCACAAACTCAATCTTATTATTCCACTGTCCTCTCTCGTTCACCACCTTCTTATCTTTGCTCGGGCTCGGCGCTTCGGGGTCCATCGAATCCTCCGCTTTTCCATTTATGATGGGAGTCGTCTTTTCGGCTGTCATGACGTCCTACAGCCTGAAACATATGGAGTACACCTGTAGCTGAAGCAGCACTGGAACTGGAACCATTTCTTGTCGCTCGAACGCCGGAGCGCCATATGGAGCGCAACGCAACGCCACGGGACGCGCTTTTAAATCGGCGATGCCACAAGAGAAAAATCCCACGTTATAATCTCGAGTCTCGTGCGTATACTCTTTGCCTCACCGTGTCAAGTTACAGAAGGTTAAACCTCTGCGTTTTGTTCTACTGAACTTATGCAACTTCGCTTCTAAACGGATTCTGGTTGACCCTAAACGTTTTGATTATAATGCAAGCTTGCGTTGTGTCTCTGGGAAGGGTTACTTTAAAAGCACTTTAACGCAATGTAGAGCAAACCCCACTGAAGCAGCTGAAGCTCACTTACCGGTATAGGTGGCACAGTGAACCTCCTCAGATCACCAGATAACCACCCGCCTTCAGGGATGCTTCAGTCTCAACCCGTGTGATAGAAAACAAAACCAGACAAAAAGAAGAAAGGTGGAAATCCCTGATGGATGTCACAGTGTTGTGACTGTGGCAGTGAGCAGCTCACTACTGCTGTGATCAGAGCTCAGATGATCTGATCTCCACCGCCTCTCCCTGGAGAAGAGCCATGAGTCTACAGTACAGATCACACCTCCTGAAATACCCTGCTCACTCAGAGCCAAAGTCCTCACACTGCTCACACACACTGGGAGAAATGTGCTGCAGACAATAAATACATGCTGGTATTGCAACAGATTTTGTGTGAACATATATCATAAAAAGTGCATTATTTGGATTAAAAATCTTATAAATGCATGAGTGCTAATGCATTCAGCTAAAATAATGTTCATATGCGTTAAAACAATTGCTTTGGCAAAGTTTGAACTATTTTCTGTTGAATAAAATCATTCGTTTTTGTCATTAAAATGTTCATATAAATATAAATCTAAAAACAAAATCATTTGAAAAAGTAAATATTCTGAAAGTATTGGAGGAGATTCCATAATAATTTTAAATAGTTTTACAGTAGCATGATTATATGATATGATTACTATGATTTTTGTATTATAGATATCGTTAAGTTCAGTGTTACGTGATATTTAGCATGTCATGTCAACAAATGGAAAAGTCATCCAGTTGTTTATTATCATGTTTATTATTGTGTCTTTCTCCCCAAATTCCATACTTTTGCATGTTCTTCCACTACTGAAAAACTGTTGATTTAATGATGCTTGAATGCTTGAATAAAACTGAAAATCATCAACACTGATCATCATTGTCTCAATAATATCATTTTAAAAACCATAGCAGAGAATCAACTTTGCACTGCAATCGCAACAAATTTCCATGTGCATCTTAAAAAGCGGATGTTTAGAAAAGTGCTGTGGAGAGTTTTTGTGGAGGTTTAGAGGAAAAAAAAACCAGAGGCGTCTTTTACCCCGGTGCAACTTTAGACCCGTTGCACTCAATATATTGTTCATCAGTAATGCGAACATTTGTAATATTATATTCTGTGGAACGTTAATTTGTGAACGTGAATTTGTTAATTTGTGGATTATTCATACTATTGTTGGCATATGAAATATTATTTTATAACTATCTTTATTTTTCTCTCAGGATATAAATGAGAAGCATTTTCACTCCTTATTCTCTTTCGAACCCCTTTTTTTAACATGACATCTAAAGTACTGTTGCATCTTAGCTGTATACACCTCTGACATTTTGAATGTTATTATCTCTGTGTGTTCCATGTTTTATATATTATCAGACAAATATTGTGGCACTAATGGATTTAGAATTGCATTGAAACAATTGCTGCCATGAAAGGTGTATTCTGTGACAAGGCCTCTGTGTTTCTCATTCACTATTACTGCCTTGACATAGTCGGGTAATTCTCCAGAACAACTAGCCTCAAGCTGCAAACCGCCACAAAGGCTTTCTCCATGCAGCTTAATGAGTCTCATGGATTTTTTAGCTCGGTCTCTCAACAGGAAGAATTGCTTGTATGCCGGGAGCTCTTAGCTCCTCTAGTGTTCTGAGCAGCATGGAAAAGAGTGACCCACTCACTATACACCCCTCAATTAAGGGTCAGTTGTCATTTTAACTTGAATGAAGCAGGACGCTGCATAGAGAGAGGCCACCAAAGATGCTGGCAACCGCTCTCTTGAGACGCTAATAGCTGAGTTTTGCAATATAAGTAACCAATAATTGAAAAAAATATTTTTTGTATGTGTGTCTACTTTGTCAGGAACTTCTGGATTGACAGTGATGTTGAATCACCACTGCTGAAATTATCATGCAGTAGCTTTCCAAAAATTTCCATTTCTAAATGTGGCCCCTTGACCTCTCAGGTCATTCATATGCTCTTATATTTATGAATCAAGGCCAAAATGTAAGTAAAATGTAATTCACAAATGCATATATGTCAGTGTACATTCTAACATATATCAAAACTCTTGTATCGTATGCTGGGACCACATATAATGGAGCTATTGTATACAACATGTAACACTATGTCCAGTGTGTTAGTGCAATCATCATGAATGTGAGGTTAACATGAAAGGTCAAGCAGTGTCCAGCAGTGTGGCATGCAGTCATTAATCTATGATTTCTAACATTTTTTTTTAAATTTTATAGTAACTGAGAGTCTTTATGTAATTTTTGAACTTTATGTGTCAGCTGCGAGAAAAAAAAAAGATTAATATGATGTTATTGTTACACTGCGGCTGGCGTGCGATACAGAGAAAAGCAAGGAGAACACGGAGATGAGAACTGAAAATACTTTAATTGAAAACAGAAACAAAATAGCACTTAATAAGGGCTTGGGAGCCAGAACATCCACACGACAACGTCAACAATCGACAAGGACAATGGGGACACACAGGAGGAGCGTGACATGACTGTGACAGTAGCTCCCCCTTCGGGAAGGGGGAGGACAGGACAGAACATAGAACAAGAAATGTGAGCCCATGAATATATTACAGAGTCCAGGGTGGAGCAGGTGGGAAAAGGGGCCAGGCAGAGGGAGGTGTCCAGAGAGGAGCAGGCGGGATCAGGAGGAAGGCAGAGGGATGTGTACAGGGAGGTGCAGGTGGGACAAGGGGCCAAGCAACCGAGTCAGTCCATGGTGGAGCTGACAGGCCGAGGAACCTTGATAAAGCTGGCTTCAGAGGCCGAGAAGGAGCTGGAGCAACGAGCCTCCAAAGGCGGAGGGATGGAGGACAAAGAAGGAACTGGGGGGAAGGAGGAGCCAGCCGGAGCCGCATGTGGAGGCCAACCGACGACCGACCAAGGTGACGCCAGAGGGACAAGGGAGCCCGCAGGAGAGGCAAGGCAGATGGACGTCTGTGGGAGTGAGGGAGCAAGGAGTGGAGGTGACGCTGATGCGTCAACGGGCCGAGGTGAAATGAGGGGCACCAAGGTCGGAGGTGAAACCTCAGTACCCCGCGATGCCAGTGTGCCGCCGACGCATGGTGGCTCCCAGGTGTTGAGGGGAGCCAGAGTAGAGGCACAGGCACAGGCTTAGATGGGGCAGGGTACAGACTGGGTAGAGGTGGTGGGAGAGGGAGGCTGGGTGGGAACTCTGGTGGCTCCGGTCATAGGAGGTCCAGGTCGGCCGGTGGCTCCGGCCAGGGGAGGTCCAGGTCGGGGAAAGAGGCCTAGGGACACAGTACAATGGAGGCCTATGGACACAGTTCAATGGACTCGGCCACGGAGCTCGGGAGCGATGACCTGGCCGCGGAGCTCGGGAGAGATGAAGTGGACTTGATCGCGGCAGGCTAAGGCGCTGGAATGGTGGCTGATTGGGCTGGCTCTCTGGACCGGGGATAGACTCTCTCCAGATACCGCACAATGGCTTCCCGCCAACTCAGTCCAGCGGTGTCCGGTAGATGTCTATGATGAAGAAAGTTTGCCCCGATCCAGAACAGCGAGTTCAGCGACAACTCGTCGAGGGGAGTGACGGCAGCGAGCAAACTGAACTCCAATGAAAACTAGTGGAAGTTCTTATTTCTCTCAGCTATCGCAATGGACTACCACAAGATGTAGAAGTCCTTTGTGGGAGACATCCCCCGGTTGATTGTTCCGTTACACTGCGGCTGGTGTGCGATGCGGAGAAAGGTGAGGAGAAAACATGGATGAGAACTGAAAATACTTTAATTGAAAAAAGAAACAAAATGGCACTTAGTAGTGCAAACTTGGGAGCCAGAACATTCACACGACAGGTACATGAAACGTTAACAATCGACAAGGACAATGGAGCACATGAAGGTATAAATAGCTGGGGAAAAAACACAGAACACCTGGCAACAAACAAGGGGGAGTGGTACATGACAAACTACGGCAACACAGGAGGGACACACAGGAGGAGCGTGACATGACTGTGACAGTCATACATAAAATAAATGGTGACCCTCTCAAATGGTCACATTAACAAACTTAAATCCAGATGTGGGGGTGGGGGGGCATCATTTTACACCCTAGGGTCAGTGTAAGATGCCCACAGTATTATTACATAAATGAAAATATGGGTCTGTATATAAATCATAGAATAACTTAACCATTCACATGAATCTCTATCACTGGGATTCTGTTTTGTCTGACATCAGTTATTACATTTTTAAACCAAATTGTCAAAATACAATTTCAAATAGAAAAGCTGATTTCGTATTTTACTTTTCGTGACACTTAAAATATACATAGTAATAAGACGGATAACAAAAGTCATTTATACATTCTGTAAAAGCATTGCCTAGTAATTGTCACAGTTGTAGGGAGAGACGAGGAGACGTGAAGGTCCAGGAAACGAGAAATGATATTTTTAATACGAACTTAAACAAAACACTTTAAATATACAAACAAAATGGCACATATCATGCAAAACGTGGAATAGAAACATGGAGAACACTGACTATACACTGGGAAACACAACTACACACTGAAAAATACCGACACACACTGAGGGAATCATGGGGTTTATATACAAAAGGAGGGAATGAGACACAGCTGACAAGACTAATGAGGAGTTGATGACGTGACAGGTGGACGGAAACACATTAGAGAACACAGGAGGAAACAGGATGTAGACAAAAGACATGACTGACATGTAACAGTAACAGTCTGAAACGTGAAAGATCTTATCACATAGATCTTTCTCTTTAAATAATTTCACTTGTTCTGCAATGAAACCTACTTTATTTTGTTCACTTTAGTAACACATTGGCTGAT
Source organism: Rhodeus uyekii (assembly GCA_037043235.1). Classification (NCBI taxonomy): domain Eukaryota; kingdom Metazoa; phylum Chordata; class Actinopteri; order Cypriniformes; family Acheilognathidae; genus Rhodeus; species Rhodeus uyekii. Next base: position 2,812,789 of record JAWRVZ010000081.1, read on the forward strand.
GCTTTATACATATCAAAGTATGTTACAATTTAAAATGCACATTGTTCTTCCTCCATCTAACAACTGGAAATTAATTTATATCTTGAGTTGTGGATCATTTAATGGCATGATTGACAGTTTATGGACTGTAAAACGTGTGGTTTGTGTTTTACATCAGAAACACATTTATTCACAAGCTATTAATTTGGCAGTTATGTGGTGCTTCTGTTATTTAGTTAACTAAGTAATATATTACAATTGGTTTCATTCCCCAGTAACATTAACATATTTTTTTCCTTGCTACGGTCCCCCTTGAATTGCTAAAGGAAGGCCTTATGGAATTAAACACATTCTTACTGTAACATTTTACTGTAAAGGTGCTTTGACAGTTCACTGAGACTGAATGAATACAATTGAATTGACTTGCTTTCTTGTCATATGGACAATAATCAATGCGGTTATAATTCACAGATAAACGTTTGGTAGGGGAATGCATTTAGAATAGATGGAGTATTTAAGATAAAGATAAGACAAGATAAACCTTTATTCGTCCCACATTGGGGAAATTTCTCTGTTTCAGCAGCAATTTTACAATATATTACAAATATAAATAATATACAGCATTATATATATATATCATATATAAATACAGCATATACAAAACAAAAACAATAAAAGTATATCAAGGATTGCAGAGTAGTGATTGCACTAAAAACAACAACAAATTGCACATATTATTGCAGTGAAAAAAAGAATGCATTAGCATAATACCATGCATTAGCAGCAGAATCAAATTAAATGAATTTGTCTGATCCTGGATCAGGCTGAGGGAAGTGTCGCGTCTCTTTCTCCTCCAGGAGGCGCTGTATACATGACCTGATGCAAGAAGCACTTTAATTTCCCAGTAGAAACTGCTAATGATGGAGAGAGAAGAAAAAAGGAAAATCATTTTTGGATAATTTTTTTTGTCGTTTGGAAAATGACAATCCAAAAGTCCACATTTATAATTAAGCCTCACATGGAATTTTGCACCATTTACAGGGGATAATCTTTGGAATGGATTTAAACATTGTAAAATGTGTTTAACGGAGCTGTGAGCAGTCATTAGTAGCTGAAAGCAAAGTCAACTTAGTCAACATATGCAATAAATAAACAGATCAGGGCAGTGGATGTGTAGAACTTTGTGAAGGACAATCAATTGTGTGTAAATCCACTGAGCTTGTTCATGTGTACACACACTCTCATTGTGTTGCTCATTCAATGCCTTTTTCTTCTTTAGTTGCACATAAACACAACGACTATAATCGAGAGTTTGTTTCTACGCTATACATGTGAAACATGCCAACGATTAAATCCCAGATCTGTACGACTGACCAATAGGCTATTTCCTTTACGCATTACTAGCACAGACGATTAGGGTTATGTGACTTAGATAATAATTTGTGACTAACCCTGTAATCTTTTCTAAAAGCTCCGGGCCCCTGCCTGACCACCGAAAGTCAGAGAAATGGACATCCTCAGCCATGAGGCTCTGTCTCAGAATCAGATGTAATTAGGGAGCATTAGAATTTGGACGTTTCTTTCTTTCATTGTGTAACCGAGTCCATGAAAAGGATGGACAGGAAACACACATATATCACGGCGACATGATGTATAAAAGGTGGCCCCTTGCTGAGCATTCAAAACAGCCCCTTTGAAGACTTTGGAAAGACGCAAAGTTGAAAACAAGGTTGAGCAATACAAACAGTGTGAGTCTCTATGGCAATGTTGGTTCCAGGGAGGAGAATAACTAGCCCTTGTGTTCTCTTATTCTCCCAGGCTGTTAAAGGGTGGAGGGGTGAGCCGAAAGGGAAGTTAAACGTCAGGGAAATGTGTGTGCTTACAGCGGAGAAAGTCAAAGATAATGATGTCTGGCAACAACTGGACCAAAGAGCCTTTATCAATGAAAAGTACGTTAAATATCATATGGAAATGTCACTTTTATTTAGTATTACTCTGATTCATTTTTCCACACACAAACAAAGTTTCAAATGACAATGAAGAGGTATATACATGAATATTGAGTGAATATTTATGAATAAATATACATGTATTGAGCTATCTACACTCTGAAAGATTAAGTCTGCATGTGAAATATTCAAACATCACCTCAAAAAGTGTAAAAATGTAAAAAAAAAATTAAATAAAAAAGTATTCAGAGAAATTGTTCCTACTGGCAGATATTTGTTCCCCAATATCAGGGGGAAGCCAGGAGCAGGGGGCGCCAGTAGGTGTTCGAAAGACCAGCCAGGATGAGTGTCAAGTGATGTGTTGACGGGCTGAGGTGGAATGATGTGCACAGAGGTTGGAGGTGTAAACCAGGGGACCTCTGTGCCTGGTGATGCCAGTGGACCAGTGGCACATGGCGGCTCCCAGGTGTTGATGGGAGCCGGTGATGGGGCGTTGGACAGTGGCAGAGGTGGGGCCATGTGCTGGGTGTGTAGAGGCAGTGGGAGAGGGAGGCTGGGTGGGAAGATTGGAGAGGTAAGGGGTTAGGCAAGCTTGGGTTCTGGGCAGAGTCCAGCAAGCTTGGGTTCTGGGCAGGGATCAACGAGCTCAGGTTCTGGTCTAGACGGGACCAGTGGGGGCAAGGAGAATTCAGAGCTGGATGGGACCAGTGGGGACAACAAGGGAAACAACAGTTTGTATAGTCCAAAACAGAGTCCAAAGAACAAGCAAAATTCCTACACCGCGATGGTGTCGTGGGTGGGCCCTCCACTAATCCCCCCTTGTCGACTGGTGGCATTGCCAGCTCACGCACCTGGTCAGACAACTGTTGTGGGATGGGTTTCGGGGGCGATGACACTCTCCGACCTCTGTCTGGGATGTGGCTCGTCACTCACGGTGCTGCGGTCTCCGCGGTCTACGGTGGGCTCTGGCAACGTCATCTCATCGATCATGCTCGGAGATGGCTGGTCTCTGGCGGTGGAGTTGGGCTGGGGTTGTCCTCGGCCTGGTAAAGACTAACAAAGGAAGTGGCTGATGGAAACACAATGGATCACACAGGAGGAAACAGGAAGTGACGAGACACGACATGACTGTGAGAGTAGCTCCCCCTCCCGGAAGGTGCGACCTTGTGCCTATACTAGACCAACAGCAGAGGAATGAGTGGGAGCAGGAGGAGGACAAGACAGAACATGAAACATGAGTCCAAAATAATCTAAACAGTCCAAGGGGGAGTGGAGGGTGGGAGGAGCCAGGGGGAAGCAGGGGGCGTGGCTGACGTAACAGCTGACAGAAACACAATCGATCACACAGGGGGAAACAGGAAGTGACTAGACATGATATGACTGTGACAACAGCACTGCTTGAGATCCTCTCCATCTAAACTGCTTATATCTCTGGAGATTAGCAGATAATGATTTATGAGCAGCAGGAGAATCATATTCATCTGAAGCACAGCCAAAACTGTTCTTCTCCAAAATGCATGCAGGTTTATTTAAAAATTTCTTGTCACATAGTATAACTTTAATTTTGATCTATTTTACAGTAAACATTACTGAATATCTTACGTAATGTATCTTGTAAATGTAAATGTGTCTTGATTTAAGAATGTTGAAATATTTGTATTGGAAAGCAAGAAAAACATTTTTTTTTGCAGTTCAATCAAGGAACTGGAATCAAGGAATCAAATAAATGATTTTAGTTTTACATAAATGTTCCCGTTTTTTATTTTTACTATATGTTTAAAATAATGTTTCAAGTGAAATAATACATAATTTATCAATCTGAACGAATCTGTTTATATGTACTCTCATTTTTATCAAAATCTCAAGATCAATCTTTAATGATTCCTAAAATTTGATAAAACATGCACAATGTGCAACTGGTTTAAGCTAATGAATAACCGGTAAGATCGTTTTATGGAGAATAGGTGTAGGGACAAATGTCAGATGGCCAGAGGACCATCAACAGATACTCATATGTTACAATTTTTCTTTTATGCATTAAAACAAATGTTTATAAAAGGTCTGGGTACCTAGAAGTTATATTTTTGTAACTGTATAATCGGCTCCTGAATTCTACTCTGATCTTTGTCATTTATAAATAAATCATTGGCCCTTTTCTACAGATCAAACTCTTTAGTTTCATTTATTGGTGTTACTACACTCTTCTTCTGAGGGCTAAATTGCAAGAAGACAAATCTCTCAGCGTCAGCGTACAAAGCAAAGCACTTTTGAAGATTAGTGAGTACTTGGCCCTGTAAATTATGCAGTTTCATAAGCCTGTGAGTAGACATCATTGTGCGTATTGTATACAGTAGTGCTGTTGTGAGATATGTGTGGGTAATGGGAGCTTGAGTTCAGCTGCCGTGTTTGTCTTCCCTCGTGAGACTGACGTTCACCGGTTCACTCGATAAATACACACAGAAAAGAGCTGCTTCAACTTCAAAACCGCATGGGGAAGTTACTTTTAGAAGTAATGCATTCCAACATTGTGTAACTCACAATTTTTTTTGCATGAGTTAATTGTTATGGAAAATAACATTACTTATTCTCACCTGGGCCAGGCTTGTGTGTTTGCTTCTCAACAACAACAACAACAACAACAAAAGTGGCAAATTAAAGGCTCTTTAACATAAAATGTGAAATGAAGAAGCCTCAGGCTTAAGGAAATCCAAATCCACAAACCTTTGTGCTGGATTGCAGAAGAAGAAAGAAGACAGCTGTGTCTCTGATTTGAGACATGAATTGAGAGTTTTGCTAGTTTCAGTGTCAGGGTTCTGTCCCTTCGGTCATGTTTTCTAGTGTTTGGGTGACAAAGCTCTGGCGCTGCCCTATTGTCATGTCTTTGACTGTTTCGAGTCACATGCTCTCTTGTCTGTGAAGCGTCTTGTGTGCGGGGCGTGATGTTCGATCCCGACACTTTGGTCTTGTTCAGTATGGGTTAGGGATTCAGTCATGGCCCGTGTGTTTGTCCCTGTTGTGAGTGTTTGCTCATCCTCCTGCGCTCTAAGTCATGTGAGTGTGTGTGGTTTTGAGATTTGCTTGGGCTGCACGCGTTCTTGTCCACGTGTATTGTTTTGAATATTTTCGTATTTTTTATGTGTCTTGTGCTGCATGCAGTTGTGTTGCGTTCAGTTGTGTTGTGTGCAGTTGTGTTGCGTGCAGCTGCGCACTATCTTGTTTTGTGTGGATGCGTGGCTTATGAGTGTTCTATTTGGCCGTGTGTTCGTGTCGTGTTCATGTCCTGTCATTGTGTAACTCTGTCCGTCTTATTCCCTCGTTATTGTTTAATTTGGCCCACCTGTCCTCCCTCATTAATCCTTCCTCATGTTCCCTATTTACCCCCTTCAAGTTTGCTGTCCTGTGCTGCTTCATTGTCTTTAATGTCGGACGTAATTTGCCCTGTCCCTGTCTAGTCGGTCAGTCCTGTTTTTCCCCCTCTGGGCTGTTTTTATTGAGTTTTAGTTTTGTTTTTCTTATTAATAAACTACCCTTCCACTCTGCACTTGAGTCCTCACTCATCCCTTCCACAACCCTGACATTCAGTGCATTTGAATGTGATATGAACTGCTGTGTTAGTGTTGGTTCGGAGAACTCTGTGAAGAATTTTGAAAAAGCGACCTAAATATTGAGAAACGTATCTGTCACAGCACAGTTCATCCGGGACTCTTATTTTGTCTTTTTTAGTGACATGTTCTTTTGTTCTAGATCTTTCTGTCACTCATCAGTTGCCATGGTCACTTATCATCACAGGTGTTTGTCATTTGTTCATCACCACTAGTATATGAAGTTCCCCTTCTCGGTTGTTGTTTGCGTATTACACTTGTTTGTTTACACAGCTGTTGCGTACCCTGCACTTATCATTAAAGTTCTATTGGATCTCAATCTTCGTCTTCGTCCTTGCCTACCCGTGACAGTATCCTGGCGGTTGTTAAAAGGTGAACAAATGAGTGTCAGTGAAGGGCAAAGGATGCAATGATGTAAATGCACCGATGAGTTGCAGCTGAGGCGATCATGCGCTAATGTTTTCATTTATGCGTTGTGAAAGTCTCAGTTTCAGAAACTGTTTTAATAGTTTTATAGATCAAGCAAAATTTGATTGGTTATGTAAAAATGTTCCACTTCAAGTGCAGTAAAAACTGCTGCACATGTCGCACGTTCTGGAACACATTATTCCACAAGCAACTTCCTTTCTATCGTCCTCTCCATCAGGACAATGTGGTTGGCAAAATGTTAAATGCATGTTGTACTAAAGTACACAAGCCCACAGTTACGCAAGTTTGGCCTCGGAAGGCTATTAGCTTTCCCATCATGCCGTGTAGCTGATCTCTTAGTTAAACAGCTTTTATCGCGGATCTTGAGGTGACCTACAAACTCCATCCAGTTTTTGTATAATTGAACGTGGTGGTAGTAAAACTCTCAGAATGCCAAAGCAATAAAAGCTGAAGTTAAGAAGTGTCTGCGACAGAGAGAGGGAGATGGAGTACTCCATGTCGAAGTCTCTCCATGTCAGGAGCGCTCCATTTGCATGCAGCGAAGTGCCTGGCACTGCTGATGAATATCTAGTGAGCTCCCACAGGCGGCCGTGGATTAATGCAGAATGAATTCAAGTCCATGCGCAGGCTGATTTCCCCAAAGAATGGGCCTTTATCTGGGCCTGCTTGAATCATGCTGCTTTCCTTTCGCAGAATGGAGGGAGAAGTAATTGACAGTCCTTTAGAAAGTGCCAACACTGGTGCTTTTTTGGAAGGGATTGATTTTGAAATTACATTGCCCTGGGGTCTTTAAAGGCTGGGCTGGAAAATGCAAGGCTTTAGTAATTGTTCTAATGAGATCAGCATACCTATGGTTCCTGTTAGGGAAGCCCGTTTGTAGGAATGACATGGGAAAAGAAGAGAACGCCCCAACAACTCCCTCCCTCTCTCTCCATCACACCCTCCACCAACCAAAACTGAGAGGGTGAAAAACAAAGCCACAGTTTCAAGAATCCTGTTGCAATTTTGCATCTAGTTTTTATTGTAGTTTTGTGTTTAAATCCTGTGCTAAAGTGTCCCGCTGTTGCGCTAGAGGACAATAACTGAATGAGGACAGACTTCTAGCGAATTAGTTGATTTTACATAGTTGCTTCAGCTTTGCTTTTCAATTTACAAGTGTTATGATTACGAGCTCCGCGCTTGCCCCGTCTGGCCACCGGAGGGAGCTCTCACACATATACTGACACACACCCATGACTGATTATCGCACCATCTGCGAACCATTACATGAACTATAAAAGACTGACACACATGCACTGTGATCGCAAAGTCTTGTTTTTTGCAATAGCTAACATTTCTGAGCGTTTCTTCCTCTGCCTGATTACCTGTTATCAATTCTGCTGTCTTTCCGTTATTGATTCTGTCCGCCTGCCCCGACCTGTGCCTGGATTATCACTCTTGATTGTTATATGCCTGTCCTGACTTCCCCGCCTGAACCACGATTCTGATTCTGTCTGTCAGCCTCGACCTTTGCCTGGATTATCGTTTATGTATGCTCTCTGCCTGTCCTGACTATCCGCCTGTATGACCATTCGTATTAAAGACACGCTATTGTATCCCTGCCTGTCAAGTCAAGTCACCTTTATATATATAGCGCTTTTTACAATGTAGATTGTTTCAAAGCAGCTTTACAGGAAAAACAATATAAACAAAGTTTGTTTGGCTGAACAGAAGCCCCAAAAGAGCAGGTGAATCAATACAATTGATGAATTTTAAGTGTTAAGTTTCCCCAACTGAGCAAGCCATAGGCGACAGCGGCAAGGAACCAAAACTCCGGCAGGTGACGTAACGAATGAAGAATAGAATGGAGAAAAAACCTTGGGAGAAACCAGGCTCAGTCGGGGGACCAGTTCTCCTCTGGCCAACAGCCAAACAGTGCATGATTATTATACAACAATTCAAGTCCAATATGAAGTCCAATTTGGTCCAGTTAGAGATGGGTTCATGATCGTCACAGGGGAGGGTCTAGTAGAGTCACAATCTCCGCAGACCCTTCAGGGCAGTGCTGTGCTCGTGTCCAGGTCCTTCATCTGATCTGGATACGGCCCGGATCCAGCTGACCACGGTAACCTCGGAATAAACAGAGACCAATATCAGCGTAGATGCCATTCTTCTTCTGATGTATCGAGTACATCAGATGTTATGGGAATGTTCCCGGTTCCGGCTTATCTAAATTATGCAGCCTATCATTTTACATGATTTGGATTAAAAATGTATGTATAATGTGTTATGTGTATGCCAGGTTGAAGAGATGTGTTTTTAGTCTACATTTAAACTGACAGAGTGTGTCTGCTTCCCGAACTGTATTAGGAAGACTGTTCCAGAGTTTAGGAGCTAAATAGGAAAAGGATTGACCGTCAGCAGTTGACTTTGATATTCTAGGTATTATAAGCTGGTCAGTATTTTGGGATCGCAATAGACGTGAAGGACTATAATGTGTTAAGAGATTGCTCAAGTACTGTGGAGCTAAACCATTTAATGCTTTGTAAGTAATTAGCAAGATTTTAAAATGTATTCGGTGTTTAATAGGAAGCCAGTGCAGGTTTGACAGAACTGGGCTAATATGCTCATACTTCCTGGTTCTAGTAAGAACTCGAGCTGCTGCATTTTGGACCAGCTGTAACAACAAGCTAGTTCTTTGATCATTTTTACCAAACTTTCATGGCCCCCATAATATTATTGTTGTCTGAATATCTGAACATGGCAATGTGGGTATGTGGGTATTTAGAACAAAAAGCTGAGATCATCTTCTCAGGAGAACATCATATAGCTCGTCGAGATGCTCCACATCTCATTCAGTGACATTAGACAGTATGATGTATTTGCTGTTTAATGTTGATGATCGTGTTATTGCACATATGCTTAAAAAATGCTTCTATCACTTGGTTCTGCTTCTTCTTCTCCTGTGTTTTGATCAGAAGATTCTGGACTCTTTCAGAAGATGCGTAATAGCACCCCCTAACAGTGAAAATAGTCAATTTATTCAGCAAACTTGTTGTAATTAGAGTCTTTAGAAGAGTTATATTATAACCAGGGGTGCACATAACTTTTTCAGTGAGTTACTCAGGTGAGTACCTGGAGATTGTGTTTGGTACTCACATATGTAGCATTGTCCTAATAAGTGCAGTCTTTCTCACTGTCCTCTTCACTGTCGCGCGATCGACCTGTCCTGCGCGAACGCGGAAGTAGCGGAGCAATCGATCTGTCGACGGGGGGGGCGGCGTCAAAAGAGAGCCATATATGGCTCGCGAGCCATAGGTTTCCGACCCCTGGCGTGAGCGATGCTCACTCATCGACGTGAATGATGTGCACAGTGCGCTCATCGTTAACTTTTCGGCTCAGGCTCCAGTTGGCGTTTCTTTGAAGGTGGTGAAACACCAAAAAAGCTGCTTAATGTCTGTTGCTTTTTGGACATCTCTTACTGTAAGGTTGTGTACGATGAGATGAGAAGATCGGTTAAGTACGCAAAGGCGCTTAGTGACTCAAGTGGGCCTACGCATTTATGATTTTTGTTGCGCATGCGTACCTGCGTACCAGTTATGTGCACCCGTGATTATAACACTGCAATCGCTGAGCTGCTTTTGCTGTGGAAACCAACAATGCCTTCCACATGATTGCAACAATATGAAAGATTTGCTGAGATTCATTAAATAATTTTCAACACATTTCAGATCATGTCATTTCAGTATTTTAGTTTTCCATTTCGCTGTCAGCTGGATGGGGTTCTTTTTCCTCCAGATTTGTATAGCACTATAAAATAAAATAAATCAGAGTAAATATAAAGAATTATAAAGAATAAAAGGAGTATTGCAAATAAATTAGTAGTTATGGCTATGGAAAATATTTGTTGCAAAATCATTTCTGCCAAAAATCTGTCGCAGAGATAAAATAGGATCAAAGTTCTTAAAGGGTCAGTCACACAGCCGATCATGCACGAATCACTCACAAATCACGCACAGATTGGGTTTGTGCATGCTTGTGCGTCGAGAAATTGACCAAAGTATTCCACGAACATTCGACGCACGCCCGACGCATGAGTCACTGACGGAGCGCGTCCAAACACGCACGCTTCGCGAACGTTCCACCTACAAGCACTTTCAGAATCCACATTGTCAGTGGAATGAATGTGATACGTGCGCGGTTCATGCGTGATTTGAAGGTGGGGCGTCAGTGGACGGACGTGGACGTGCGCGGTTTCGAACCAGTTCCGACGCATAAGCACTGACGGCCGACGCGTGTCCCGCGCAAAGTCACGCATACTCGACGCATAAACTACGCACACCGACTCATGAATAACGCACAAAATAACAGAAACATTTTTAACCTTTCAAAACTGAAAATCACGCACAAACCGCCTTCGACTCACATCCACTTACAATCACTGACGGTCCACGTTCGTTCCACCGACGAATTACGCATATGACGCACGCTCCGCGCAGAAACGAACATGTGCGTAATTCGTGCGTGATTCATGCGTTTTCGCTGTGTGACTGGCCCTTTTATTTTGGCTCTTCTTTTTTTCTCTCAATACTTTATTTTTCTTTTGCAACTCTTTCTTTTTAATTTATTTCTCTTTTCCAATACCTTATTTTTCACAAACACTGTATATGTGGAATGGATTTGACTCAATCAATGTACTTTCATTTAACATTGCATTTTCCTCAGGAAAGTTATCCAGTGTTTGTAGTTCATTCGTTAGCTGTAAAGCACTAGGGAGGAGCTTATTTACTGTTAATTATATATGTATGTTTAAATAAATGTGTTTATGAACCTTGAACCTATGAACCTATAAAAATAACTTGAAACATTTCAGGTTTGAAGTGTAATGAATTATATCATTCTGAAAAATCGGTATCTCTATTTTGAAATGATATTATGTTATAACAGATGCTTATACATCACATCAAGGACAAACAGAGCATGAATATGACCTTTAAATAACAAGAAAGGTGACACAAAGTAAGTGCAAAAATGACATTATCAGACAATCAAGCTGCAAAAAGAAAATGGACAAATCTTTTAATTGCACCTTAAATTCCACGGAGATTCATTCATTATGAAGTAAATGTCAGGTTTGCAAAGTAATATTGCAGTTCAATAATACTATAATACAGCAAATATCATTGCAGCGACAAAACAGACAAATATGAGAGAGGGAAAGTTGGTTTGAACCACAAGATTTTTTCAATATATTAATAAAATGCACTAGAACTAGAATTTGTTTCCAAATCTACAGATGATTTCAAGATATTACCAGGTATCATGTAATTGAGATGTCCTCTGGCTTTTGCGGAGGTCTACAAAGACACTGTGAGCGCCAACGCAAACATGGCTTTACTTTATGAGTGAAAGATGTGTGTATGTCTTCATGCTCACATTATGCATTTGGCAGACAGGGACATTTGGAGTGCATGCACACTATCAATACATCAAGTTTTCTCATCCATCCGATTGGCTCATTTCTGCATCTTGATCATGTTTGCTGTGGAAAGTCACTGTCAGTGTCATTGTGGTTTAATACTCAACACTGCTCTCTTGTGTTCTCCGTGTGAATATCAGCAGACATGCTCACATGATGTGAGAGGAATAGAAAAATAGTTAGTAAATTTTTTTTATTTTTTCTCCTTTGATTTTTTGTTGTTGGGAGATTTACCCCTTTATCATAGAAATATGTCTTACACTATAGCATTTAATTGTTTACCTTTTATAATAACTTAAGTAATAATATCATTATTATTACTAATATTATCTAGATGAACAGAAATGGTAACACGTGCAATGCTCAAAGACCTGAAAGCGCACTCTGAGAAAATTGTCAAAATGTCAGAATGGAAGAGATTTGTTTTGAAGGGATCGACATCAAATATGCGTCTTAATTATGACTTTGGTCATGATTGATAGCGTTGACTGGACAATCTGTGTGTGTTTATCCTCATTTGTGCACTGAAATGCTAATAGAGGCACACAATTCAAACTTGTTTACTTGTTTCCTGTTTATGAGCATGCATGAGGTCATTTCATAGTGCGAAGAGAAGAGAAGAACCAGACATTTGTGTTGCACATCAGAGAAATTATAAACAGAGTATATTCATATTGAACTGAACATCTTCTCTCACACACTTTCTTCTCTTGTTGGTTCTTTATTAGATGGCCGTTGTTGCAGAAAAGAGGGTTAATCAGCCTTTGATGAGGTGTGTGTGTGTGTGTGTGTGTGTGTAGTTGTGTGTGGGGGTATGTAGGTGTGTGTTTGTGTGTAGGTGTGTGTTTTGGTGATTGTATGTGAGTGAGTGTAGGTGTGTGTTTGTGTGTAGGTGTGTGTTTGGGTGAGTGTATGTGAGTGTGTGTGTGGGGTATGTAGGTGTGTGTTTGTGTGTGTGTGTGTAGGTGTGTGTTTGGGTGTGTATGTGAGTGAGTGTAGGTGTGTGTTTGGGTGAGTGTATGTGAGTGTGTGTGTGTGTTTGTGTGTGTGTAAGTGTGTGTTTGTGTGAGTGTGTAGTTGTGTGTTTGGGTGAGTGTGAGTGAGTGTGTGTGGGGGGGGTATGTAGGTGTGTGTTTGTGTGTGTGTGTTTGTGTGATTGTGTTAGTGAGTTATGGTGTGTGTTTGTGTGTAGGTGTGTGTTTGGGTGAGTGTGTGTGTGTGTGTGTGTACGTGTTTAACACAGCAAAGGCCAAACACCTTTATCAAGTTTCATACTCTTCTGATGAAGCAAAAAATTCTCTAAACATGAATTGTTGTGTAATAAACGAGCACCAGAAGGATTAAAGGTGTCTTCACTGATCAAGTAGTTTTGTGGACGCTCTACTTTATATCCCAAAATAAGAAAGTTTAACCATAGGCCTCTGGTTATTTCAGAGACACATTCAATGTCTCCTAATGATCGCTAAATGTAATTTTCATATTCGTCTGTTCATTGCATAATGTATCTCACTGAATAATTTGTTCATTATGTTATTAATTTACTGTTGTAAGGAGCAGTATCCAAAAAACCTTAGCTTTGGTTCTCAAACTGACTGTTGCCAGCAGAAAGCCCATGAAACCGCAGCGGACCCACATATCTAGGCATGTCGCGGTTATGGATTAATTGTCAGATCGTGGTTATTTGATTTGAGATAACAGCAATTAAAGTTGCAGTGTTGTGAAGTGTGACAGATGCGGCGTCGTTTGTTGTCCACTATGACACACGAGATAAAATTATCGATTGCATCATCGATACAAATCCCCAACACACCTACGCCTAACGGATCGTGCCAAACACACGCTGATGTCGTCTGGTCTGAACCAGTGGAAAAAGCTGAACTCAATCATTATCCAGCACAAAACTCATAATCATGACAGACTACATCCGTCTGGAGACCGCATGACATTATCAAGAAGAGTTGCAATGAAATAAAGCACATAAAAGAGTAATGCCTTGAGATAAGAGCGTCCCGACATATGAGTATTCTGAGATATGAGCAAGCCTTCCAGCACATTTTTGCTTTGAGATATGAGCAAAACTTTGAGATACGAGCAGCTTACAGACGCCGACGCTCGTGCACTCGGAGCAGCTCAAGCCGCCTCACTACTTCACCCCACGTGTTCTTCCGCATGTTTGTGCGTTCGTATTGCTGCAGATGAGATGTCATGCGCGCGATTTGTTGTTTGTGTCGTTTCTTCTTGCCATGTACTTTCCGCCATAGTCGACTTCGCTACGCAACTCCCCCGAGTCTGCCGTACTGTGTTTGCATTCACTACGTAATCTACGTTATCCCTCCTCCTCTTCCGCACATGTCGTCATTAGCCGCTACTGTATCGTGTGTCTCGAAGGCAAGAACTCATAATTAAAACTACACTTTATTTTATATCACAGGAATCCTTATATACTAAAATTTGTGTGTGTGTGTGTGTGTCTCTATAACAATTAAAAACACATTTTTCCATTGTTATCATCATCAGTTTTTTAGAGGGCTGGAACAGATTAATTTTTTTTTCTGTTATTTTTTATGGGAAAAAATGATTTGAGATACGAGCACCTCGAGTTACGAGCTCGTCCTGGAACGGACTGTGTAGCTTAAACTTCCATGTCGTGCTCAAACCCAGCACATCCACTCGTGCCACAGACGAAACATCACACACTGCTCACGGGACACACTGGTTCATGCTCCTCGGAATTTATTAAGTGCTTGTTTTTTCATTTTTTCTTCCATTTCATTTGTATCACTTGCGCTCCCGTCTGGAATCGTGGTATGGACAGGGAAGCAACAAGAGTCAGTTCATGTTCTCAGGCTAGAAAATCATTTACATCACAATTTTTTTTTTGTCGTTTTACTGACTTTGAGACCACAAACATTCCAGCAACACACTCTAGGGTAGATGAGAAACAATCAGAAAGCTTGACTTTTTGCATAGTATTAAATGAACAAAGACATTGAGTTTTTTATTTACAATTATTGTATAGATTATAAAATTCATAAAAACAAGATGAATGAACACTTTTCATTTACCCATAAATTGCTAGTGCGCCAAAAGTACCTGTGGCGTCGTATGCTCTTTGTTCCACAAAACGCATGCTGCTAAGTACAGTACATAGAAGCTGATGTATTGCAAGAAGTATTATTATTCGTGATTATTAGAATGCTGTCATCCTTCCGATTTATTGGTTAAACATTTGAAACTGCATCCGTCATTTGGCCCGTCAACGCAGGGCGCAGAACTAAACGAAACTGAAGTGAACTGAAGTGGCCAGTCATACCGTAAAAGATCTCGTCTGGAGTCGCAAACATTTTCACGTGTCAGAGGCCATTCTTTCGGTCAGTATATAACAGTTATGGGGGAATGAGTAATGAGGCTTTGAAACGTTAAAGGGATGGTTCACCCAAAAACAAACAGCTGATCAATTGAACATTCATCACTGCATGATTAAAACGTCGCTTTGGATAAAATGCATGAATGTGAATGCATGAAAATGCCAACACTGTAAAAAGTGATCAGTTGGTTTAATCATTTCTAAAAAGCGAGGAAACCTGTTGTCTTAAAATGATAATTAACATTTAATTATGTGAACTTGACAATTTCACATTTTTGTCATTTACGCATGAAGTTTATTTACTACAGGTTTCCTCATTTTTTAAGTAAAGTCAACTGATCACTTTTCACAGTGTGGAGATAATAATGACAGCAAATAATGACTTGCAGATCAGCCGGAGTAAATGATGACACTTTTCTTTGAGTTTTAGGTGAGCTATCCCTTTAGCATGATAGAGGGTCAAAGATTCCTGGGTGGGAAAAAGAAAAGAAACGTTTTTTTGTATATTTCACTCATTGAGTATGCCTGAGCTAACCGTTAAAGCTTGTGCACCTTATCTTGAAGAGGAAAACTGTCAAAATGTAAGAATGATGGAGAAAAATGAGTTGCATATCAAGTGTATGACATCATGCCTTTCCAATAATTGCAAAGAATATTAACGAATGACTTTGTAAGTGTGCCTTCTGATAGACTCCCATTTGTCCTTTAACTTCTAGAGTACAATAAATAGTTAACGACTAGTGAATACTGTTGAGATGCTAGAGTATATTTACTGACTGCAGGAAGACAAGCTTGATTTGAACACAGAAGCACATCTAAATTTACACCACAGAAATTCATTCATATCCGGATAGTGCAGAGAAGGATCATAAGTGTGTGGGTGTGTGTGTGCGTTATATATAATTGTTTTCTCGTTGTGGTTTGGGTTTTTCTCTCTCTTTTGTTAAGAGCAACATTCCTTCTTGGTTTTGTTTCGTTACATTACATAATTCAGTTGTTCAAAGTGTCGTCAGCTCAGCAGCTGGGTTCATTTCCTTCAACCAAAAGAAATCTACAAATCAAATGTTGAAAAAGAAGAATCAACACAATAGATCACAATATTCGAACACAATTTTGATTTCCATACAGAGATGCCAAATATAACTTAGTTTACACGTTTCCAACATAAAAGCCATCGCAGCTTTCGATGGTCACACAGAACTGAAACTATTTTATGTTAAATAGCATGTACTTCTAAAGAAGATATTAAAACCCAACCTGATATATATATATATATGTGTATATATATATGCTCACATTTGAGGCTGACCACAAGTTCATTGCAAGCATTGACTTCGACGAAACCTTCAAATCCAGCAAAACCGATTGGATTTTCTCGAGGGCTGCTCAAAGGAGCCGTCGATCCCGACACTCGACTTTAATACTACGATGCCACATTAATGATATATCCCACTATAGTTTGGTTTCTTTTGTTACCTTCTAAAAATATCTACATTATTTGACAAAATAGCAGGCAAGTCCAGCGCACAATTGGTAATAAAACACCTAGAGTCCGATATTACAGGAGTACTGAACAACGTGAGCTGTTCCAACTACGTCTGCTGCGTGGTTTTGAACCCTACAAAGAAACCAGGACGTATATATCTACAGGTTTTGTAAACAAATTACATTCTCTTTAGGACATAAATAAGTTAAAGTAGTTATTGAAGCAGAACAAGGCAACATGCCAACAAATAAAGATAAACTCTGTAAATATATATTTATAATATGTCTATAAATATATATGTACGCTTAATAAATTCTAATTTCCATGGGTTTCTCTTTTTCCGACAGGTGCAAATCTACTGTGCAAGTTGAGCCCTGCGACCTGGATACACCTTAATCAATAACCAAATAAATCTATACAGTTAGATACATGCCACACACACAATACTCACAGATCAGTGAATCAGATAAGCTGTCGTAAAGTAGCAGTCCACCACTGCACGTCCCACCAAATCAAATCAAACCGTTTAAATAAAAATAAAGGTTTCCAAATAAAAACCTGGGTAATGTACATTCATGCAGGAGCAACGATAATAGCTGAATTTTATTTGAGTTACTCGTAATAGTCTGTGGTTTCCTCAGGAAATGGGAGCGCTGTGCTTGCGCCTCTCGAGTCACTCCGCAATCATCCGGTCGTCGTTCGTGCGTTCCGTAAAAGAAAGTGGCGCGAGCACGCTCGGTCAACAGTTCGCATGCGCTCCGGAGTGCTTTTACGCGCAGAGTTCGAGATGATTATGGAGTGAGCTCCCACGCGAGGTGGCTAAAGCGATGTCTCCAGACTATGAAGCGGGCTGCCGGGACTGGAGGAAGCAGCAGATTTACTCGTGTCGGTCGTCAGGTTTATACCGCTATCGATGGCGTTGTTGTTCTTGTTCGGAGACGTGGGCTGACTCGAGTTCTTCCTGGCCGCCTCGTCGTCAATGTCGGTGTCGTCTATGAGAGGAATGTGAGGTGTGGAGTCCTCTATTCTAAACTCTGGATGAGTCATGAAATTGTGGATGGAGGTTCTGGATTCGGGTTTTTCCAAGCCTTCGTAGAGCGAGCTACGAAATGCGTTCACGACACGGATCTGCGTGAGGAAAGAGATGAGTGTCAAAAGGTTGTAGAGCGAGTCGGAAGACCTCCGAAAGGTGGAGCCACCAAAACATTTGGAAAAATGCACTTACTCTACCGAGACAGCGTTGAAAAGAATGCAACTCAAACTCATGATAAAGAAAACATAGGCAATGCTCTTATGTCCCGTTCCTTACACAATACAGTATACAGTGTAAGGTCCAATGTGTTGTATACCTAGAGACAAGCATTGTTAATTCAAAGAAACGAAAAATAAAAAACATAGAAACAAAGGGGAAAAAAAATGTCATGCAAGTTGAAAACATCTCGTGGTAAGTTGGTAAAAAAGGATAGATTAGATAGGTTCAAGGTATGAGTTTCAAGGTAAACAAAGTCAAAGCCCAAAACAACAACAACAACAACGACAAACAAAAAAGAAAAAGTAGAAGACTCAGGACAGCAGATCCTATGCTTCAAGAGCATAGAGTCACAACACGATGATGGAAGCAACCCAAAAGCTTGACAAGCCAACTCAACGACTACACACAACATGCAACTCGGGACAACACCATGTGGAGATGAACACAGGCACACAGACTGTGGAATAAGAGAAGACGAGAACAAACAAAAGTCTGTTCTTTAAACAACTCCATGCGTCTCTGTGTAAACACTCAAGTATAGGCCGAAAAGTATTGTTGAGGTTCACAG
This sequence comes from Rhodeus uyekii, assembly GCA_037043235.1. Lineage (NCBI taxonomy): Eukaryota > Metazoa > Chordata > Actinopteri > Cypriniformes > Acheilognathidae > Rhodeus > Rhodeus uyekii. The sequence goes on from JAWRVZ010000081.1 coordinate 2,830,879, forward strand.
AACTAAAAGAATTAAGACTCCCTTAATAAGTTATATTACTGTGGAATTCAAACTTTGTAGAAGTACTTTAACAATAGGGGGAAGCTAATATTCCACTTCAAAGGTTTACAATTACAAATAAGCTTTCGGAAAACAAAGTACAATAATCCAGACACTAATTCTCAATGCAGTCTATGGTCCTGTTCCACAACCTAGTGAGCAGCTTACCAAGACAGCAAGATGTTCAAATATAACTCGTTCTAGCCAAATTCTCATGAGACCTTCACAGATAAAGCAACCCACGAATGTACTGCAACCATCTCAGTGAACTGGATCTTTTGGTATGTTGGTTCATTCTAAATTGATTAAAGAGTTTGGCCAAATTAAAATGAACAATATCTATCTCGACAACTTATTGGAGTATTATTTGTCACGGTTCTGTCATCCCTGACTTTGTGGTTGTCAAGTTTACCTGCTAATTCCCCAGTGTTCGCTCCTCATGTCATCTGTTTCACTGATTAGCTTATTAGTCTCGTCACCTGTTCCCTTTCCCCAATCATCCTCTGTATATTTAAGCCCTGTCTTGGCCTTAGTCTGTGTCCATTCTCGTTTATGCTTCATCATGTTTAATAAATGTGATTTGTCTTCTTTATCATTGTCTATGCGCCTTCATCCCACACACACGCCTGACAGCAATATGGTAACTTCAGACCACTATTGTGACCTATTCTTCTGATTCAAGTGGTCCGTCACTTCTGAGGCTCTATTTGACTTAGGATACTGCCTCAAGTCAGGGATGTCCAATCCTGCTGATCCTGTTCTAAACCCAATTAAACACAGCTAATCAGAGTCTTCGGGAAGACTAGAAAGTGTGTTGGGGACAAGTTGAAGCTAAACTTTCTAGGGTGTTGGCCCTCCAGGAGCAGGACTGAACATCCCTGCCTTAGGGATGTTCACAACAGAGGAACGTTTTGTAGTTCCTAAAGTCTTGCTTAGTTCTAGCTTTCATTGGTTGACATGTAAAGAAACCAATCACAGTTTGTTATGTTCTGCATCAAGGGGCATGAAACCGTAAAGTCCCTACTATAACAGACTGGTGTGTAAAACCTTTAGACGGATTTTAAAGAGTCTATATCGCAAACTTGAAATACTTCACGTTTCAATACCTGGGCATGTAGTTCATCCTGATTAGCGCTCATTTGTCACAGCTATAAGCACGATGACTTTCTTTTTCCATAAGAGGGTTTATCTGTTTCCACGCAGTCTGTTAAAGAATGCAACACATATGTCTCCCAGAATTCAATCAATGCTAACAGTAAAGTAATCAGTTAAGATCCGTATGCATCAGACATTCAGTCAGTGGTCTGTGGGAGTGATGGCTGAGGCTGAGATTATAGCTCCTATAACTATTGGCTGAAGTACCTATTTTTAGTGTATTTGCACTGCAAGAACTATGAACTATGTTAATTATGAGAATGCCATTTGGGGGAACAACATTAGCTCCTACTTTAGAGTAGGATCAAACCCAGCACAACAGAAACTCCCAGCATAAGTGCATGTTGACTGCCTGAACGGATGGAAAATAATGACAATATACAGTGAGGCAAATAAGTATTTAGTCAACCACCATTTGTGCAAGTTCTCCCACTTAAAAAGATGAGAGAGTCCTGTCATTTTCATTATAGGTACACTTCAACTATGAGACACAATGAGAAAAAAAAATCTAGAAAATCACATTGTCTGATTTTTACAGAATTAATTTGCAAATTTTGGTGGAAAATAAGTATTTGGTCACCTACAAAAAAGTGACTACTTCACTTCAGAGTTCCTACTAGCGGTGCGAATGCATCCAGGAAAATAGACCTTGGGGAAAATTTAGTTTTCAGAGGATCACCCAGGTGGCTAGTTCATATTACTGAGTTCCTGTAACTTCCCACTACTTGTGTACTTTTCTATAACTACTTGTGCAAAAGCCCCTAAGCACAGTAAAATAATGTAGGCCTCTAATTCTCAGCACTGTTAGTTAGAACGAGACGTTCTTACTCAAACTACATCCCTGCATCTATGCACTGATAGCAGTCACTGCACTCTTGACTTTCCCAATTAAAAATGGCCTTTTATTCACTTTCCATGTGAGACTCACTTTAGAAGGAGAGGGGCTCGCTAGGGTTTGGAACAGAGCCTCTATGACATCACCAACTACTGACATGCAAAGCATACCTGACAACATTTCGTGGTGGGGTCAGGGTAGGCACAATACATGGGTTTGTCCATGGTGATCCATGTCAGCCCGATCTGAAGTAGCCCCACTAGAAGCCATACATGGGTTAGTCCAAATTTTGCCCCGTTGGAAGTAGCTCATACTGGGGATGATTCAGATAGAGCCAACAGAGAACCCATTTACAAACGTATCAAGGGCCCATATCATGCATACATTGGCCCCACTATGAAATGATTGATGGAATAAAATTAATGAAATCCTACAGCAACCAACAAACTCGATTCTAACCTTCTTTTCAATGGAGATATAGCATACTTTCAACCTAGCTAATAGCAAACTTACAAAGCCAACACAAACTGGTCTGGATGACAGATGAAAACAAATGTCAGAAGGAATCACATAGATGAAGACCAGCCTAACATTTAGTGAGATTCTGCAACTGTCAGCATCACACAGCAGACTACATGACCAACAGAGTAAAGCCATGAGACACAATGGGTCGCTGTGGGCCTCGGATCTACATCACACAGACGACAAATAAGACAAGACTATGGGGAGGAAGCGCCACTCTCTTCACAAGTCTCCGTATCTGTGTGGAGAGAAAAAAGCAAAGAAGGACAACAAAACAGCCTCCCGTGATCAATAGAGTAACTTGAACAATGCAACCTAGAGCATTTTAGAGTGGGGAATGGTACCGTTGGCTATACTTGAATGTTTACCCAGCCTGGTGAGTTTATTGGTGGAATATTAGTTCACATCAATTTTGCGACGGACAATGGAGGGACTCACAACCTGAAATTCACTTCGTAGGCTGCACCCTTAGTCCAGGGCTCTTAGCACTCTGGGGAAAACAAACACATGGTACATTGAAACACATGTTCTTCTGAGAAGTGGATTAAAGATGATCTGATAAACTGTGACATGAAGAGCAGGAGGAAATCAGAAGCAAAGCAGATTTTCAGGGATGCCCTTTGACAATTACACTAATCGTTTATGTCTAAAAAAAAACCGTTAGAGAGCTCCGGTGTCAAGCCCAATCTCTTTAGGACCTTAAGGGTATCTGTTTCCAATGCCTTATCAGTCAGATCGTCCAGTCTTGTGTCCAGTGCACTGACATATTGCACAGCTACGCCTTGGGCGACAAGATTTAAGGTCCTCTCCTGGTCCTGAAACCCTCTCACTTCCCACATTGCCTATACTGTCCTATGGGATAAAGGTGAGGAGCCCCCCAAAATATAAATAAATCTTTGTTTTAGAGGCCTTGTGCTGCAGGAGAAAGCTATAGGTCTGCACAGGAACTGCAACTTGAAATCTGCATGTTTAATATTTGAAATCAGATGTCTTCGTTTATCAAAGAACCGTAAATATCATGCAAGTGATCTCGAGTCTAGAGCAGAGGGGTCCAATCTTGCTCTTGGAGGACCACCGTCCTGCAGAGTTTATCTTCAACCCCAACTAAACACAGCTGAACTAGCTAATCAAGGTCTTACTAGGAATACTAGAAACGTTGAGGTAAGTTGGAGCAGGAGAAGGTTTGGACACCTCTGGTCTAGCATCCAAAAACAAGCTAGTATAAATATACTAACTTTGATCAATAAAAGGAAACCGTACACTAAAGGGTCCACTAAATGTCTTCATACTGCAAACAACAGTGTTCATGTTTGTCCAAGGCCATTCGTGCCAAATCATGTCTTGGAAATATTGTAAACTGGGAATTTTATGCTGTTATGTTACAGCTTAAAATGTGGTGTGTGCTTTCTTTGTCTTTCATTTAATTTATCTTGGTAGAGCATATAGAGATGAACTAATGCTGTGATGAAGTATTTTGTTGTCAATAACAAAGCCGTACATGGAGCCCTTTTGGTGTTGCTATAGAAACAAATATTTTCAGAGTCCGTGAATGTGAACAGCTCCGAGTAGCTGTTTTCTCATAATTATGCATAAATATTTTCAACAGCTTGTAGAACAGAGCTTCTTTCTAGAATCTCTGCTGCAGAGCTGCTTCCCTGTGGTGCCTTTTTCACGACATATACTATTTAATGATCAGTCTAAAGTGCCCAATCCTGTTCCTGGAGATCTGGGATGTGTCCGAAATCACCTCTATACCCTTCAGTATGGCACTACTTGAGGGAGCAGCCGTTTGCAGTGGCGTCCGAAACCATAGTGGACGTTATTGAGCGCACTCCTTCAATCCCACAATGCACTGCAATAATGAGCTTATAACCACTGTACACTCATCAGCTGAAGAATACCCACAATGCATTGTGAGTCGTGTGCTAAATTAATTCCCGCGTCTAACAAGATTCGAATGCTCCATCCATCAATTTTCCAAACTGCTGGTCCAATGAGGCTACAGCGTAATATCATAAAGGTATAAACTCCTTTTTAGTGATTATTAATTTGTTTAATTAAGGTTTATGGTTTCCTATGCACTCAGTGCACAAATTCACTGTCTCATTTTCATTCGTTCCCTCAAATGAAGTATATTAGTGGAGTAATATAGGGAATAGTGAGTCCTACCTTCCAGCAAAGTTCAGTTCCAACCAGATCAAACACACCTGAACCAGTAAGGAGGCTCTTCAGTTGGTAATTACAGAAAGGTGTGTTGGATCTGAACTGCAGGTATATGGATCTCCCAGAACAGGATTGGGCACCACTTGCTTTTTGTTTTTTACTGGGCTACGTTAAGATATGCATGTAGGGGCCACATCTCCTATTTTACGGTATCAAAAATCTTGGCTTTTTTACATGCAAAGACTGGTTTTGATTGACAGATCTGTGCTCGTTGTTGTGATTGGCCCACTACAGGTTTGGGGTTCAAGGGCATCCCTGACAAACACCCAAAGAAGAGTGTCACTCACGCCCAGAGGGAGCAGCAGCAGTGCTGGTAGGAGAGGAAAGAGCATTGCACAAGGACACGTGACTAGGACTAGAAACATTGGTTACATCCTGATTTTGACTGGTGGTGGAGGACTGGCGTCTCAGAGCCCCCTGAAAGGAAGTCCCGCTCTTGAACGTGTTCACTACCTCGATCTGCAGGAAGGGGGAGAAAAATACATGGAGCAAAGCGCGTCAAAGACGTGACCAAATGCTTCATCACACGGACATGGTTTAGAAGAGTATGACAGGCCCTTATCACACATGAAACATTTCATCTTAAATTAGCACTGAGGTTTTGATGGCTTTTGAAAAGTCCTCCTCGTTGCTGCTGACGGACGGCCAGACACCCTCACGAGCCTTGCCGCGGGACTGCATCATTAGGCCTAGGAGAGCATTGTTATCAACAGGCAATACAATTCACTGTCAGTGATCTGCATGCACTGCTAAACTCCAGCATGCAAGTCGTTACATGCAGTGCATTACACAACAGTTAGTTCTCGTCCACTAATCCGATGCCGTTCCAAGAGTGCGACATTTCAAATAAGGAGGTGTTTCTGATCACGGGTTCACGGCTGGCTTGCGTTCGTAGCGTTCCAGATCAGAGTATGTGAGTGCATGGAGCGGCTGTGGAAAACCCGGAGTGGAGCTGAAGTGGAGTTACAAAATACACTGGTCAGCTGGTCGGTCGTTCCTACAGCCTGGGGGATTTTTTACAGAGGAGGAACATTTCTGTCTATCATATACATAACTATAAAAACACACTGGTTTGTGTAACCTAATGAAAACATAGTTCACATTCTAGGAAATTATGTCCACGTTGTTACGCCATTTTTAAAAATGCAATATGCAAATTAAAGCTAATAAACAAATTTAAGCTAATAAAGCCCATTACTATCTACGCAAGAACAACATGATTAATATAAAATGTTAATGTTTTTTAATTATGCTTAGCTATTAATTAATGTTTCAGTGTCAGTTGGAGTTTGCGTCGAAAACCATTTGCCGTGAAATGTTATTAACATTTAATGTGAAATATTTCATGGGCACATAAAATCCACCAAACTGTAGTAACGGCCCGGAGCGGAGGAACGGCTCTCCTCGCCACTCCTGTTGCTTGATCACATGATGCTTTTTGCAACTGTTTTCAAACATAATAAACTGGACAGATTCGTCTCAAACTTGTGGTTTACTGAACTGTCATGGGAAGAAGGAGGGTTTGAAATAATCTACTTGGCTTAGCTCATGAATATGCATTACGTTAAAAAGTAGTTCTAACTAACTTAACAAATAGCAGATGTTAGGCAAGTGTTAAAATAACAACTGATTCCACTTACAAAATAGAAGTGAGTTGTCAATAAACGTTTCAGACATTGTCGCATGATGTCATTGCATTACACGTAAGATGTGTGTATTGTAGATATCATCAGCTGAAATCATAATTTCTACTTTCGATTATAACTGTACCGTAAGTTTATCGTCAGATTTCCACTGCTATTTAATAATAATAATGAATTACATTTATATTGCGCTTTATCATAGACACTCAAAGTCGCTTTACATGGACGGGGGGAATCTCCTCAACCTCCACTAGAGTGCAGCATCCACCTGGACGATGCGACGGCAGCCATATTGCGCCAGAACGCTCACCACACACGAGCTTATTGGTGGAGAGGAGACAGAGTGATGAAGCCAATCAGAGAAAGGGGACGGTTAGGAAGCATGATGGACAAATTTGGCCATGATGCCGGGGTTACACCCCTACTCTTTATGAAGGACATCCTGGGATTTTTAATGACCACAGAGAGTCAGGACCTCGGTTTAACGTCTCATCCGAAGGACGGTGCTTATTGCAGTACAGTGTCCCCGTCACTATACTGGGGCGGTAGGACCCACACAGACCACATGGTGAGCACCCCCTGCTGGCCTCCTAACACCTCTTCCAGCAGCAATCAAGTCAGTCTCCCATCCAGGAAAATAACCAGCCTCAGCCCTGCTTAGCTTCAGTGGGCAACCAGTTGTAGGCTACAGGGTGACACTGCTGCCAGCAATTTAGATTGGAATTGTGACTATTCGTCTGGAATATGAAAGTGTTTGTCATGAAAGGTGTTTCGACGGCACATGATTAATGCAACAGTACAAAAGTCTTGCGATCAGCGCTGATGTTTGTGCCAATAATGCCGTTTGGCAGAGCTGAGATGCGGTTCAACCTCCACACTGTTCTAAATCCGGCTGTAAAACACACTGGCAGCCGTGCAGATGGTTGAATCTCAAGTACATCATTACAAACACAATTGATGTACAAGCATAAGTATGGTTACGTCCTACAGATGCCATTTCAGTGCATAAATCATGCTGAATATTTCAGGCAGTCATAATTATCCAAAGCGGTTCTAACCTGAGTCTGGATTCTGTTTAGGCCTCTGAACCAGAGGATCTGCCCTCGCCGCAGCTCTCTCTCCGCGTGGTCGATCTCCTCCTGATCCTCATTCATCTCTTCCTCTGGCATTTCATCCTTCTGCGTCAGCCGACCAGCCCCTTTGAGGAACCTCAGCTTGCTGTTTGGGATTGTTGATATAACCTGACCCAGAATGAGGATGTGCATGGCACAGATTTTAGAACATGGTGGCACAAAAAAACTCTTTAAAAAGAGTTAAAAAAAAAAAATTATGGGAACACCTGGGTAAACATACGGCTGTGGTGGCAGATACTACTTATTACTTTGACACAACTAACATGATTTAAAGAGGCTATATAATGCCCTTTTACAAATCCTTGATGTTTGAGTTCCTGTCTCTATGAAGCCCCTCCTTCTGAAAGCACACTGTTCTCTGATTGGTCGGCTGGATCAGTGTGTTGTGATTGGGTGTTTGGGTTAATGCCCCACCCCTTCCCATAAGCGCCAGTTTCAACAACTCACTCACTCAAGCCCCGCCTCTTTATTCTTTATCCTCTAACCAAGCAAATAAAAGTGAAGTGTACATTTTTTTTTTTTAAAGTAAGACAATATAAACAAACTTTGCTAGAATTACAATGTTTGACAGTCTGTGAAAAGAGTCCGATCATTAAATCATTTGCATTGCATCTGTCAGCCTTTATTTAAGTTATTTAAAAAAAACCTACAGTTTGTAAGCAATGTAAATCCTGTCGTAATTTAATCACAATCATGTCCTTCCGAACTTCCGTGACTTTCTCTCTTTAGTGGAAACAAGAGGAGATATTTTGAAAGACTTTCCAACTGTTTTTATCCATGCAATGAAAATCAAAAGTGACCAAAACAACACTAGACACCGCTGGCTTTCAATGCATGGACAAAAGAAAACCTGTTGAAATCTTTTGTGTTTAAATGGAAGAAAGTCTGGATTGGAAATGGGTGAACAATATGAAACATTAATATGAAACACATGAACAGCACAGCAGGTTTAATGTAGGATTATCGATGCACTTGTGTTGACAGAAGTTCATTACCTGACCCCAGACCAGCTCTCCCAGTCCCAGGAAAACACACCACATCCACTTCTCCAGGTCCAGAGGAGAACAACTGAACGGCTTTCCTCCAAACTGAACAATCACAATCTGAAAGCAGACGTTCCGATGGAAGCGTGAGGAAGGAGAGGGTATTACCTACTGTCCTTCTAACGTTAGTTTTGCATTTACAGTTTATAAACCAGCTATCATGCAATATATGTGGATTAAGAAATACATATATATACAGTATAATTTTACACTTCTGCATTTATCAGACGCTTTTATCATTGCATTCAAGAAACACAGTGACATTCTAATCAGTTCTTGCTTTCCCTGGGAATCGAACCTATGACCTTGATGTTGCAAGCGCTGCTCTCTACTGTTAGTGACTTTATCAAACTCACTGCTTATTAGGATGATTAGGAGTTAGTCATTAATGTTTATTTAGAAACTGTCGTGAATCCCGTCATTCTGTCAATATAATGACGTCAGAAATAATTTCTTCTAATCCATTCCAGATAGAATTATTGTTAGATTATTGACTTGGATAACAGAAAGACATTTATTAATTACATGTAGTGCACAATTCACTCCCATATACATGTAATTCAGTCACTAAATAATTTCTCCATAAGGCAATTTTCCCATATTTCAGCTATAAATTATGATCATGTTATGTATTGTTATTATGACCATATATTGATCATGGCATCTAAGGACTTTATGTTTGAGTTGTGGGTTTCTTCTTCTGTCGTACGGTTCCCACGTGCGCATCCACATTCATAGAACTGAATAGATGTATATGGAATAGATAAAGTGCATAGATTACTGCATGTTTCTGACCGCCGTTCAAACACACACCTTTGCCATGCTGTGTGTGAGCTTTCAGTAAGACAATAGTTTCAGGAAACACAGAATCACTGAAGTAATTAAACAGTTGGCTAACGATACACTTGGAAACGCACCTCTAGCTTCTCAGAACTTTAATGAACAAACGCTCTTTCAGAAACTTTGATCTAACAATGTCATCTGGTCTTTCAACTGGACGTTTTGATTGTAACATTCAAAAGTAACATTTAATGGGAACATTAATAGAAATTTCTTAGAACATATTTTTGTTAGCTGAAAACACTCATAGCAATTTCCCCGACTAACCTGCTTGAACAGAAAAACGCTTTTGAACATGTTTTGGTACCTGAATGGCGAAGGTTCCCAGCACAATGGAGCAGAAGATGGGGTTTCTGAAAATGCCTTCGAACACGTTTCTCTCCCCGTGGATCTTGCGGGCGTTGATCTCGTTGAAGAGCTGCATCATGACGAAGGTGTTGAAGATTATGGTGTAGTGCTCAGACGGGGGGGAATGTAGCGGCGCATGCCGGCCACTGTCGATGTCAAAGATCTGCTCGCCTGCATCACAAGCACACCACAAATTTTTATTTTTTTTACACTTTTTATTCATGTGGTGGCAAAATCTTTTACCAACTCTGAATAAGAGACAAATATCCCAATTGTCTTTATAAAGGTTAATTTTCTTGCAAGAAAAGGTTGACAGTCATACAGACATCCGAAGCAGAGTGTGATGAAGGGAAGGCTGCTCCAGCACTTACATCTCTAGTCAAGGCTAAAGGCTCATGTTGTAATTTTACATTCCATATCAGGAACACATTACCCACTCTATACCTCAACCGAATTTCTTCCAACTTATTATATCTTACTTACTAGTTCTACGGAATAAAACAAACAATTAATGTCATACAGTAATCAAAAACGTCAAGAAACAAAATATAATCATGGATAAGAATTTAAAAAAAAAAACATATTATTTATAATATTCCATCACAGCATTTGACAGATGCTTTTATCCAAAGTGTCTATTTAAACGATTTGTATTAGTATTCTTTATCGAAAATTGAACTGGTATTATTGCAAGAACAACTACGTCCAGTAATTTTTTTGTTGCAATTTTGTGCACATATCCTTAACCAATCTAATGTGATTAAGAGGGACCCCAAACGCTTTTATTCTAGTCAGCATGTCATGTGAGAATATGTATCATGTTGTTCAGTGTTTGGACTTGTTTAATCAGGATCATCTGCTGTAAGTAATGTTATGCCATTTCCCATATTGGTGAAATACAACTTAGAAGTCATTTACACAGGATGCATATTCTATTACATTCCTATCTGCACTTTTTTCGTACACACTAGTTCTACTGCATCATCTCTCTGGAAAAATAAGTGAAAAGATCATAAAAAAGCCAAAATACGTGATCCCTGGTTGTCAATATAATGGCAGAGAAAAATCTGAATAAAAATGCACTTGTTTTATTACTGGAAGAATCAGTGTTTTCGAACCAATGATTCAATGACTCACTCATAAAGATTCACTCGTTTCATTACTGGAAGAATCAGTGTTTTTAAACGAATGATTCAATGACTCACTCATAAAGATTCACTCGTTTCATTACTGGAAGAATCAGTGTTTTTAAACGAATGATTCAATGACTCACTCATACAGATTCACTTGTTTCATTATTGGATGAATCAGTGTTTTTTTAACGAATCTTCTCTCCACCTACTGGTGTAACAATGTAATGGATATAATCTTTATTTGAAGCATAAGCTGATTTACTATTTTTTCTTGTTTATATCTGAATCATGAACTTTTATCCCAGTTCTTCTGTGATGATCCGAATGATTATAACAAAGAAATAATGAAACGGTTTGTGCTTGTGTTTCATGACGATCAGAACACAGATCTGAAAGTTGGCTGTGATTTTGTTAAAGGTTTAATAGAATCATTGTCATTTGGGAATGAGATCACGTGAGTGTTTGAATCCAGAATGCCGTCTTGTATTGATTAATCGTCAGCTCTACTTCACATGCTCTGCAAACCTTTAAGGTAACTTACCCACAAACAGCAGCGTGAAGATGATGATGAGCTGGTACACACCGTGGCCCAGGATGTTCTTGGTCATGGTACTGGAGATCAGGGGTTTGTTTCGGCCGTAGGGTTTCCTCATCAACAGAGACTCAGTGGGCGGTTCGGTGGCCAAAGCCAGAGATGCAAACGTGTCCATGATCAGGTTTACCCACAACATCTGCACAGCTTTCAGAGGAGAATCCTGGACAAACATACAATCTGCTTAAAACGCAATTGATTGTTTGTTACTATCACAAGATATCATCAATGTGCATCATAATACTGGTAAAAAGACTCATCTTCCTCATTATCTCAATGTCCTTGTTCATATAAAACTCTCTGGACATTAATTTCTCATCAAGGTAACTTCACACAGTCTAGCCCTTTTTCTCTTAGAAGAGCTGCATCATTTATTAGGTTAGAGATCCTCTAGGAAATTAAACAATGCTATTTTAGATCATAGGGGTGAGGTCTTTGGCCTTGGCCTACTAATCTAATATGGTTTCTTTGCCAGTGCCCTACGCCTCTGCATAGTCTAATTTGAGATTCCATAGTAGGTCAGATCTGTCGTCTCGTCTCAATTATGGTAGTATATTTGAAGTATGAAGAAAATGTATGTACAAAAGTCTCTGCTACAATGCTAGAGTGTTTTTTATGGTTAATGTGAGGTTGCATGTTAATCTGGTTGCATGTAAGATCCTTTAAAGAATTATTCATGTCCGTATACTAATTATACAGTTATACTACTGTTTTTTGAGGTCAGTACAATTCTCAATGTTTCTAAAAGAAGTCTTATCAAAGCTGAATTTATTAGATGATAAATACAGTAAAACAGTGTAATATTATATCAGTGTAAAACAGCTGTTTTCTATGTGAATATATAGTAAAGTGTCATTTATTCCTGTGATTAAAGCTGAATTTATTACAAAAACATAAGAATCTGTTTGAAATGTAAATCGTTTTTGATAAACGTAACACTTTTCTTTAAAAGGGTAATATATGTGCTGAAGTTTAAATACAGGGGAGTTTGGTTATGTCGACGGCCTCGGGGGTTGCAAAAAAGCATCGAGATAACCGTTTAGCAAGATAACCCATATAACATATGTTAACATATATTTTCCCATATATAACCCGCAGACGCAGATAATCCGGATAATCCGCAGAAAATATATATTTTTTTACATACACTGTACTGTGTATATGTTTGCTAACAACAAAAGGCATATGTAAAACCACCACAATAAAAAACACCTTCGATTCTTGATACAAACCTTTAATTATATTCTCCAACAATGCAAACACAAAGATTACTCACAAAATCACAAAAAACGTGTGGGATGCTACAATGTGTTATCCCTCAGACGAGATCAACGACAGGGAGTGAACCGTGAGCGGACCGCGATCCACGTGCAAGGCAAACTCAGCGCATGCGCAGTGAACTAGGTACGCAAATTAGTCACTAAATAACCATGTGAAGTGTCGAATTTGTCGCCTTTTTTTTTTTTGCTCGAGATATTCGATTTCCGCAACATACCAGAATCGACATAACCCACAAGAAAATAATAAGACAAATAGGGAGTTTGGCGGTTCCACTTCAAAAACGTCGACATAATAGTATTGGCGAGTTAACCGTGACTCGAGATAAGAGAACTCCACTGTACTTTGGAGAGGTTTGAGCAATAATAATAGTGATACTCGCCATAGAAAACACAGCTAATAAAAGCACACTCACTGCGAATATCTATCCCATAAACACAGGCACAAACCTGTGTGATACAGGCTCCGGTGAAGGCGACGATCACGGCCACCACGTTAACGGTCAGCTGGAACTGGAGGAACTTTGAGATGCTGTCGTAGACGTTGCGTCCCCACATCACGGCCTTCACGATGCTGGAGAAGTTATCATCTGTCAGGATGATGTCAGACGCCTCTTTGGCCACATCTGTCCCTGCGATTCCCTGTCAAGACAGAAGCCCTTCATTGCATATCACTATTTTGAACAGTATGAACAGTATGTAATACCTTGAGATACGAGCGTCCCGACATACGAGTTTTCTGAGATACGAGCAAATCTGTGAGCAATTTTTTGCTTTGAGATACGACTGATTCACGAGTATTAAGCTCACATTAAGGCACATTATTGTGTGTGTAGTTTATCCAATACACAACACGTGAAGAAACACTACACTTATGTATCGTGTTTGTGTTATCCTCGTAATTTATGTAATCCCTCCCTCCTTCTCCTCCTCTGCACGTGCCGAAATTTGCCGCTACTGTATCGTCTGTCTCAAAGGCAAGAACTCATAATTAAAACCACAATTTATTTTATATCACAGTAATCCTTATAATCTATAATTTTGTGTGTGTGTGTCTCTATAGCAATTAAAAACATGTTTTTTCCATTGTTATTAGCACTAAAAAGAGAGTTTTTTAGAGGGCTGGAACGGATAATTTTGTTTTCTGTTATTTCTTATGGGAAAAAATGATTTGAGATACGAGCAACTTGAGTTACCAGCTCGACCTATAAAATTGATCTGTAATTTAAACTATAATTAAATAAAACACTCCCTTCAATTGCTGGCGCTGTCAATCAAACAGCATTTGTTTATCAGTGTCTCTCACCAAAACTCCCGTTATAATCAATCAATCAATCAAAATTTATTCAAAAATATCTTTTTTTACACTGTTCTCGCACTGTTAATTATGAAGAAAGCATTTATGAAAGTGCAGAAATCCAGTTGCAATGATGAAACATGGCGTTCATTCATTCAGCATGTCTGAGATCGGCTAAATATAATGAACTTTCCACAAATAGTAAACCTTGAGAGCTGTAACAGTAAAAACATGCTAAACATTTGAGAAAGTTCCACGTTAAAAACACTCAGTTCATATGCAGAGATGTCAGCCAATCACAGTAGTGGGCGTGTCCAAATCATAATAACATCATAAGACGTACAGCCCAGGAAACTTTCAAAAAAATGTAAATAATGACCACTTTAATAAAATGTTTATTTTATTAAAAAGGATGTAAACATACCTTATATTAAAATTATACCTTATCGCTAGAATAAAATAGGAAAAAAAACATTAAACGTGAAAGTATTATGCAATAATTTGAGACATTCTCCTTGTCGAGAACCTTTTGGGCATAAAGTGCTCATTAAAACTGAGTCAAGAATCCTACGGTTCCTTCCAGAACACCAATGAATCTAAAAGTGTGTGAAAAGATACCGATGTTAGCTGTGGACGGTGTGTGATGATAAGCGGGACCATCCGATGGGTGTCGAGGTAAAGAGAAAGATGTTTCTCCACACAATATGTTAGTGTTTTGTAAAGACTAGCCTGAGGGACTGTTCTCTCTTAAGACACGGCTGACAGTAAAATCATGGTAAACACCACAGAGAGGACATCGCCCGCGGGCAGCTGGTGTCAGTTTGATGAGCAGGAACACAAGAGCATGCTCTCCTCTCAACTTATGGAAATAGAAATGGCGGGGCGGTGTTGACACAGGCTGTTTTTATACCTTATGCAAGTCAATTGACATATGTCACAAAAACAGGAGTAAAAGCACAGGCTCACACTAGGGGGCGCTCTGCACCTGCTGTATTTTTAGCCGCTGAGGAGGTCTGTGCTCTGTGAAAATGAGGACAGCCTGTGTTTGAGCAGAGGCTCATGTGGTTTGATCGGTTCTCACCATGGCAAAACCGACATCTGCCTTCTTAAGGGCCGGTCCATCGTTGGTTCCATCGCCGGTCACGGCAACAACCTGCCGCTGCGCCACCAGAGTGCTGTCAATAATACCTGCCAGACGACAAGAGGACCAACATTTCTGCAAGATCTGAAACATGCGATCAGACAACGCATTGCATTGGAGATATCAAGCTAAATGAATGAAATGAACAAGTGACAGAGTGAATGGAAGCAAAATGGCAGTTCCCTAAACTTAAAAAACAAATGGTAACATCGTCACTGAACCAACATTGCATTGGGTTGTAGCAATAAATCAAAAATTGCATGAGTTAAATCAGGCAGAAATAGCTTTTTAAGATTATAATTGACGGTTTTACAGTGTATCGTTAACATTAAAGTGTCAAACATAATATGACTTCTCTTAAAACTCAATTGAAATCATTTTCTTTTCCTAGGCTTTCCTAACAGTAGAGAGTGGTGCTTGCAACATCAAGGTCATGGGTTCGATTCCCAGGGAAAGCAAGAACTGATTAGAATGTCAGTGTGTTTCTTGAATGCGATGATAAATGTAAATCATGTTATTTATAAACCTGGTTCGCTATATTTTCAGTTAAATAAAAACGATATAAACATCACTGTTCTGGTAAATCAATACATATTTTATTACAGCAACATTCTGCTCAAAATACCGATACATCTATTTGCTATATAAAGTATTCATCATAGAATTTATTTAATATTATATTAAAACCTTGCAAATTGCTGATGTTTAGTGCATTTCATCACATGTAATGCGTCCTTGCTGAATGAAAATATGAATTTCTTTAAAATCAATCCACATCCGATGCAAATGCTCCTCATTTACTGGAATACATTACAATTAACACTCATAATAAACAGCCATATGTTTGCCCGCATTAAAGCTGAAATCATTAGAGACAATCAAGCGATTACGCCTAGAAATTAAATACACCAGTCATGTAATTACAGCACAACATTTACTTACAGTATGTTAATTATGCGGTAACTTCAGCCTTGACGTTCAGCCTTACGTAACCATCGCATCTCACAGATCTGATTTCACACCGCTTTACTAACACACTTGCCAATGTTCATGAACTCAAGCCATTATGAATTAATAATAATTAGCATCTAGAGAATAAAGTTTGCCGAGACTAACTTTAGAATTTGGCTTGAGAAAATCAGACCACTAACCTTAAATTAGCTTGTTGATGATTCACAATTTAGCATTAACTAGCATGTTGATAGCATGATTTAGCAAGAATTAGCATGTCACTAGCATGAATTAACAGAAATTAATATGTTGCTAAAGTGTTCTTGGTGGTTGCTAGAGTATCGTAGGTGTTTGTTAGGATGTTGCTAAGGTTATCTGGGTGGTTGTCATGGCGCTGCAAGGTTGTTCTGGGTCGGTGCTAAGTGGTTGAAAGGTGTTCTTTGGCGTTCTTAGCATGTTCTTAGCACATAGCTAATCACTATTAGCATGTAGCTGTTCATGTTCAAAGTCCTGTTTGCTAGCATGAGTCAATAGAGCCAAACCCATGTCTCTACGACTTTCTGATGCAGATGTATAGGTTTGGCTAAATGGTTGCTAGGTAACTCTGTTTGGTTGCTAGGGAGTGGCATGGCAGCTGCTAGCGATGACATTTCAAAGGCTGCTTGTCAGTATGAATGATATAAACCAACCACAATGCCAAAAAACATGTAAGTGTAAGCACTTCCATTTTAAAGTATTAAAAATAGTAGGTAGAGTGGCAACTTCATGGATTCTCATTGGATTAGAAAGCGTTGATGGAATGGCAGCTTCATTGAGTCTCAAGAGCTTCAGTGTTTAGATTTGAATTCTGACAGTTGTACTTTGAACAGTCTTGGCTCATCTGAACATTTCGTCAATGAAAGTCAATGGGATTTTTCTGATTTTTGGTAATCATTTTTAGGAAAACCGTACGACCGATCACTAAGAAAAAATACAGCACACTAAGTCAGAACAGGCTGGAGGTGTGGGCCAAATTTGGGGTTCGTAGCGTTTAAACTCTTGGACGAGTTAGAGTCAGAAATTGTAGTCTTAAAATATCAGTAAGTTAGCTCTCAAGCCAAATTAATAACTTGAGATATTTCAAAGGCAGGGTCTTGAAGGCTTTGAATGGGACCGATCACTCACCTTTGACCAGTGTGTGTTTGTCCGTCGGTGAGGATCTGGCAAGCACTCGTAGTTTCGGCCAGACTTTATCAATGCGCTCCTGCTCAACCTGCGAGAGATGGAAGCCAAGATCATGAGACAGCGTCTGAACAACGGCTAATGGGACCGTAAAGCAGCCCGTACTATATAACATAAAACACCTTGCTGTAATGAGTGTAACATTCATCAGAGAAGTCACTGCATTTACATACAAATGATTTGACTGTCTATTAAATCACAGGCTGTATATCTTTCACGTGTGGGTTGTTTGTCGGAACGGCCACCAATCACAAGTGTTCAATAACTGTCCACATCAATAACAGCAGTGCGTTACTCGCAGAGAACAAATGCGACTAATGTAATCACAACATAATAAAAAAGCCCCATAAATTATCAGAGTGCTGGAATGCAACAGCTCTGAATTCAATCTACATTAAGCTCTCGACGGCATTTGTGCTTCGATGTTGATCAGCACAGACGGTAAATTCAACTCATTAGTGCTTTTCAATGCAAACATCACATCTATAGTAATGCACTTACAGTGAAAGACTATGAGGCCAGAGTTCCCAAAGGGTTAAAAGCGGACGTGTGAAGCTTTATGGACCGTGATTCCTGAGAGCTGAATTATTATATTATATACAGTAAAACAGTGTAATATTATATCAATGTAAAACAGCTGTTTTCTATGTGAAAATATAGTAAAGTGTCATTTATTCCTGTGATTAAAGCTGAATTTATTAGAAGATAAATACAGTAAAACAGTGTAATATTATATCAATGTAAAACAGCTGTTTTCTATGTGAATATATAGTAAAGTGTCATTTATTCCTGTGATTAAAGCTGAATTTATTAGATGATAAATACAGTAAAACAGTGTAATATTATATCAGTGTAAAACAGCTGTTTTCTATGTGAAAATATAGTAAAGTGTCATTTATTCCTGTGATTAAAGCTGAATTTATTAGAAGATAAATACAGTAAAACAGTGTAATATTATATCAATGTAAAACAGCTGTTTTCTATGTGAATATATAGTAAAGTGTCATTTATTCCTGTGATTAAAGCTGAATTTATTAGAAGATAAATACAGTAAAACAGTGTAATATTATATCAATGTAAAACAGCTGTTTTCTATGTGAATATATAGTAAAGTGTCATTTATTCCTGTGATTAAAGCTGAATTTATTAGATGACAAATACAGTAAAACAGTGTAATATTATATCAATGTAAAACAGCTGTTTTCTGTGAATATATAGTAAAGTGTCATTTATTCCTGTGATTAAAGCTGAATTTATTAGATGATAAATACAGTAAAACAGTGTAATATTATATCAGCTTGATTGGTTTTGTTTGATGTGTGCAATACCTCTCCCTTCTCATTCCTGATCCTCCTGTTGAACTCTTTCCCGTCGATGCACAGGAAGTCTTCTCCGGGGTGGATGATGCCGCATTTGATAGCGATAGCTCGTGCCGTGTTGATGTTGTCTCCTGTCACCATACGCACCGTGATTCCGGCACGCTGGCACTTCCGGATGGCGTCGGGCACCTGCGGGCACAAGTTTGAGCAGCGGGCATTAATTCCAGACGCTCCAGACGAAAGGCCTCTGCCAACCGCAGGCCCAGCGCAGCAGTAAATGAGAACAGCAGTGCAAAGCACACAGGATTCATCCAGATCTCCTGATTCCTCTAATGCCATTTTCAGATGCGCCAGTGAAACAAGTGAGAGCTCATTAGGAGCAATTCAAAGGGCTCCTGCGCTAATTATGC